>OZ014457.1:4453142-5053142 GCA_963966035.1 Acleris laterana
CCTACCTCGTCTCCCGATCCGCGGCACTCAAGAACCTTCTGACCCCATCGGCCATCAGTCCTGCGAGCAATGTGCCCCGCCCACTGCCACTTAAGTTTAGCTAACCAATATAAATATGAGTACAAAAGCTAAACTTAATGCCCAATGGCATTCTCTACCAGTTGACGTTTGGGAAGATCAGAAAACTTGCATATTTGTAATTGTTGGAATTCATATTCTATAGTAGACAGACATGGTTAGATCATTTTCCCAAAACCATTTATTTCAAATCGAGTTTTTCCCTGATCATGAATTTTAGCATTTATTCTTCTCCCTTTTAAATTAGCATTTTTCCTTGTTTATAATTTTAACCACGCGCATTAGAATTCTCGCTTTTTCCGACTCGCATATTGCCCGTGTATAGATCGAAACGTCACAGGTACGTATCTGGGTCAATTTTGTTTAGAAATCTTACCTTCCCACTACTCCCAAAAATCGTCTCTGGCCAAAAGCTTTTGGTCAAAAAAAAATGCCTAATATTTAATTGTTAATTCGTCTCAATAGCATTCAAATAACAATAACATTTTAAAAAAAATACGACGCGCCCCCGCTTGGCTCTGATAAAAAAAAAACTAGCTAGCATTAATGTAGTTTTCTATTTTATATTTATTTTATTAGTGAATTCTTTTAACTAGGTTAATATTATCCAGGTATTGCCTCCTAATAACAAACTATACCTTTTTATAATATAAGTTTAGTAAACTTTTCAGCATCTCATTCAAGTTAGTTAAGACTAACTAACCAGTTTTATTTTACGATACAAAATTATTCATCTATTATGAACATGCCACATACGTCATCTATGAGGACAAATTATTCATGAATCGGCTGAAAGACGTCATTCACACTACTATATTCATGGAGACTGTATAAACGTATTCGTGCAGAACATTGTTTATACACATTTCTAAAAAGCACTTGTCACAAACAGAACCTCTAAAGATAAGTATAGATAAGATATCGCGCGTTGTTTTTTTCTTTAGAAAATGTCGTAACATTAGATTACTTTAGCTTTCAGACACCTTCTATTTTCTATTTATACATATAAAACACTTGAATGATTGACAGACAACTTGCAAAAGATGTAAACATAACCAAACGAACCAATTCACCATGATTACTCGATAATCATGTACAGTCAACCAATTTGATTTCTAGGCCACTTTGGACTATGTTAAAGTGACGTTGTCAACCAACACGTAAGAGACTCCCTATGATTTGATTTACAACGTCACGTTGACAAAGTCCATAGTGGCCTAGGAATCAAATCGGTTGACTGTACTTTTAAAGATCAAGTGAGATCTCTGCAACGATTTATACACTAGATCATTATTTTCATATTAAGTTTAAGATGAAATCGCGATTCATTTAACTTTATATTTAATAAAAACACGTTTTGTGATTATTTGAGGTTATGTGTCAAACAGTAGTGATTTGTTTACATCGTTCACAAGTTCTATTGACGGCGACCTTACGAACTTGTTTGTAAGGAATATTCATTGGCTATTCTATGCTCAGCGGTGCACTGAGAAGTGCTTTTTGGATAATCCAACAGGAAGAAATAGCTATAGATACCTATACCTATTTAGATTAGGGTAGGGTAGTAGCGGGTAAAAAATTCTACGCGTTCTAGTCCGTTTATAAATTGGATGTTACAAAATAAATGAAAAAACATTTAATTTCTTTAAAATAAGAAACAGGTGTGCATTATTCGTCCTTTTCCTTTACCGGAGTCATTATCAGATCGCCTGTATAAAAAAATATCCTTCAAATCTAAAACAACATTTGAAACTACAATTATTTTCAAAAAAACGTTGGGTTAGGCTTTTTACTAAAAATACAGTAAATTCCTGTTTTTTTTCACAAATGTGTAATTTGATCCCCTAATAGAGTACTATATTATATAGTAGGCCTGGCAACCCTACGTTTAGCCTACAGGCGTTCATAAAGTTATAATACACAGATACAATTAATACATCCGGAAGACATTACCCTACTTATTTTAGCAACTATTTAAAGTAAGTATGTAGAACAATCGGTAGAAAAAAAATATCGCAACAGAAGTAATAGTTGCAATTACACCGGAGATTACTAGACATAAACACGGCGTTAAGTTAATGCCCTGCCATTACATGATGAATATGGTGATGGATGACTTTCCTTTGATTACGTGAACGGTATAAGGCACAGTCAAAAGCCCTAATATCTTATGTATATCAAAAAAATATAATATATCAGGGGAAAATGTCACACCGATTGACCTAGTCCCAAACTAAGCTCAAGGCTTGTATTATGGGTACTAGATAACGATATAAATACTTATATAGAGAAATATATAGAAAACATCCATGACTCAGGAACAAATATTCATAATATCTGCCCTTACCGGGATTTGAACCCAGGACCGCTAGCTTCGTAGGCAGGGTCACTACCAACTAGGCCAGCGCGTCGTCAGTCGTCGTTATTTAGATCTTGTTTGTCTTTCACGCATCATTCATAAGTAAATCGAGAGAATGAGATAGAGTTAATGTAATATCGGCGCCCTCGCTTTTCAATTTTAACGTTTGACAATGCCATCATGCCCTGAATATCTTTACTCGGTATCTCCGATTCCCACTGCAGGTATAGGACAGTAGTAATAACATATGTCACACCGTACAGCAAACAGTATAATCAGATAATACTGTATTGCAACATAACTTGTGACCGAGTGTTCTTACTGTACACATCGCTATCAAACAGTTATGTGTTCATACTAGAACATTGAAGAGTTATAGCGAGTACTATATAATATTGGGTCCTTGCCTATGAAATTGGCGTTTTATTACGTGTTTTACTTCCTACAGAATTTATTTATTTCATTTTTAACTTCCAAATTATTTTTAAATTTCATTAATACACTATGTTACAAAAGTTTTAGATACAAATAATATGGTTCAATTTCTTACTTAATGTTTAAAATTAAAGTGTGAACTCAGCTCTTTTCATGTGCTGCGAGTTCAAGTGGTTCAATTACGCAGAGTTTTGTGATGCTTATCATTTTTAAGTAATTAAGATATGCATAATACCTATAGCTTAGAAGTGTCCAATATTCCTGACAGAATTTTGTTTGGTTTGCAAATGACGTGTTTTCATAAAATTCTCCGTATTAAACGCAAATTTTATAGGTAGGGACCTAATATACGTACGGTCGAAGTAGCTGTACATTTTAGTACCTTGTCGCAGCAAGTGATACTTACTAAAATGTCTAGATACACAATGTGGGTTCCACTGTACCTTAGCATTGGAAAGAATTGATTTTAGTTTAAAGCCATTCCCATTCTAATTGGTTAGTATGAGGAAGTCCGAAACAAAAAATTTAAAAGTGTATGGAGAGTGTTTAAATGTGGTGAAATAAATGAATTTGACGATTTAAATTTAACTCATATAAACATTATTTATCAGAAATTGACTTTTGTAAAAAAAAACCTCTTTATCTATCAACATCCTTTATTTAAACTCATGAACGAATCTACCTAATCAAGCGTACCTATGTGTTAAGTCGCCAAAAAATATATCTAAATTCGATTCTGTTGTTACAGCACCTTGTCTGTTCAAATATATTATATTTACTAGCGTGGGATAACAATAGCAAAACACCGAAATTGTAAAGTGCTAAAACATTATGTAAGAGTCTAGAATAACAAATTTAGTCTGTAACAGCAAAATTGGCATTTGTTTATACAGTGAAGGATATTTTTTCATCATGTGACGAGTAGGCGAAAATTACAAAGTTCTCTAGTCTTACCATTAATACCTAACACCTAAATTATTGAACAAAATTACTACTGGTTTCTTAACCAAGCGGGCAATAATATTAAAGTTAACAAATAAAGCAGTTATTATCAGAGATCGGACAAATGGGCGTCATTACTCGTAATAATGTGGACATAACTCCAAATATTTTAATTAAACTAAATGCATACAAAGCCTTGTTATTGTGTGTATTTATAGCAAATAAACAGTATTTTTTATAAATTTTCCATGGTTAGTATATTACTTTTCACGACTAGAATAAATTTATGCGGTGAAAACCTCCTTTCGTAATCCACGCATATTAATGGAGCAAACTTAAGTACTTAGATTAATAATACCACTCTTCACGTCTTTGTATTATTTAGATATTTATTACTGTCTTGCAAAGCATCAAAATTATTTTTCGGGTAAGTAATCATTAATCAATTAATGTAATTTCATTTATTCAATTATAATCTAAGAGTCATATCCACATTATTGCGAGTAATGACGCCCATTTGTCCGATCTCTGGTTATTATTAAGACAATTCATGGTTCGTTTTTGTTTTCATCTCAAAATAGTAATGATGGTCTTGACTCCGTGACTTCGTATTTTTTTTGGGTAAAGGTAAGACTCCTAATAAATATCATTAGAGTAGATATAAAGTTCGATTTAAAGCCCTACTCAAACTCACTCCAAATGAGCAAGTGGTCAAAGTTCTATCAGCGACTCACCAATGTCCCGCTCCTGGTGCTTGCAGTGCGGCCGGAGCCCCAGCACGATGTGGCACACTTCGAACAGGAGCTGCAGGAACGGCGCCACCAGGCTGTCGGCGCTCTCCACGCTCCAGATGAGGAAATCTTCTAGCGTTAAAGCCGTGTCTGCCGCGATTGGATCCAGGATTTCTTTATCTGCTGTTATCTGCGAATAAAAACATACTTCACGTTTTTTTTTTTTTATGGCATAGAGATGACAAACGAGCACACAGGCCACCTGATGGTAAGTGGAAACTGTGACCCATAGACATTCGCATACACAAGACTGCAATGCAATCCTAAGACTGCAAATGCGTTGCCAACCCTGAGGACTAAGATGGAATGCCTCTATGCTAGTCATTTCACCGGCTGTCTTATCCCCAAACCGGAACACAACAATGCGAACACTGCTGTGTGGCGGTAGGTTAATGGATAAGATGGTGGTAGCGATCCGTACGGACCCTGCACAAGGTCCTACCACCCGCAAACGATCCTAAATTCATCATCCAAACTGTCAAAACCTGCAAAGTTCCACGCAGTGTAAGGAACAGTACTATAGCATATATCGTAGTCTCGTTCACTCCAGGATCTAGTAGGAACGGCCTTTGATAAAGAGGCTAAATCTATAATGGCCCCTTCAAGAGACTATCTTCAGATATTGGGAAGATGCTGTAAAGTCAACGAAATATCTTTTTCCGCAAACTTTATAGTTAACGAGAGATCTATTCCCTTCTATTAAACGAACTGTTTTCCTGTTAACCAGATCTAGCTGCACACTTTTATACATTGTCGCTTTAACGCCTTTAACAGATTGTTGCAGCAGTTTAAAACATGACGTTAAACTGACAATGTTCCCCGTGTGGTAGCCGGATTAGAATAGTGCCACTCCGTATCTTTCCGTGGATGTCGTAAAAGCCGACTAAGGTAATAAAGGTGTGTAGTACTGTTAGGCGATGGGCTTGCAATGCAACCTGTCACTAATACACTGGTAAACAGCTTCGCCTTAGTGTGCAAAATGTGGTTACAGAATTATCAAAATGTTTTTATAGTTGTTGGAAATTCTGTAGCTCTGCTTACCCCACTCTGGGAATAAAGGCGTGAGTTTATGTATGTATGTATGTAAACTGACAAAGCACTCAAGTCCAGCTACTTATAAGACCGACCGTACTAAAGGGAGATATCTTACCTCCTTTTTACCATCGTCATCACCAGGTCCTAACTGGAACACCGGTTTCTTCCCATTCTTAGGCACGTTCATCACCAGCTTATCCCTCAGATTCAGGAGGACCACTTCAGGGTCAAAACCCTTGTCTCCCTCGGAGTCGTCCGAGGGTGTAGACGCCCTGGAGTTCAGGTTTTTAATGTTCTCGTTGGCGACGGTGCAAAGGATGTTGACCATGTCTTGCAACTCTTTTTTGTTGAGCACGCCGTCTCTGTCTAGGTCGAAGATCTTGAAGCAGACTGGAAGAGAGAGGTGATGGTATAGAACTGGGTGCTTTTAAAGAAGTCGTGGAAGGACAGATAGGAAAGGTCAATTTGTATTTTAGATTGACTCGGGAAAGCGTTATAATCGGTAGGGGATGGAGAGGAAGTTTAAAAAAATCGATAAAAGATGTTTATTTAGAAGGGAATGGAAGATAATAGTGTTTTAGTTCAACACTTCCCGGCCCGCTACTTCATTATTAGGGTTCCGTACCTAAGGGTGCCAAACTGACTTAGGTCGTCCGTTCTAATTTAAAAAAACATCGTCGAAACGGTAATACATTCAAGCGTTAAATTTGGTGCGATTTTAGTGCAAAACCTAAAGAAAAACAAAAAAAAACCGAGTGTGAGACGGGGAGGTACGGTACCCTCGGTGCGCGGTCCGACTCGCACTGGACGCAACAATGCTGCGTCAATTTTACTGTTGGGACCCACCGACGTGGATTGATCACACTACAGTAACTCTCGGAGTAGAACAATAGCTTAAATACGTTTCGTGCTTATCTGTCATTGTGATTTTTCCATCTGTCAGAAAGTAGCAAAGCTTGACTAAAGTAAGTTTTAGGGCGTTCTGAAGTTATTCTAAAATTAACAAATACAGCTTTTAAACCAACCTTCGGGTTTGTATTTTCCTTTTGCTCATTCTTATGTTAGTATAACGACCTAATATATTGAACCATCTGCCTCCTATTTCACGAACCTAATAGCAACCGATGCCCAATAATAACTCGGTGTACATTGCGTAGCTTATACAAAGCTAAGTAAGTGAGAAACTTTACAGTAGTGCAATGTACTGTGTATTGTTTAAAGGTCGCCTGCCACTGACGGGTTCCTTGAACAGGAGTGAAGTCTATATAGCTCGTGCCAGTTGGTTACCATTTTTAACGTGATTACGATAATACATTGTCATTACTTTGAATAAACCTCGTATCTCTTATTTAGTGACGTACAATTTTAAACTTAAACTTGATAAGAATTAAGTTGAAACTCGTACTTCTCGATATATCAGTTTTTATACGATACAATACGAGTTTTTTCTAAAGTTTAACGCGTTCAACGCCAGTGACGCCACTGGCGTGCACAAAATACGTTAAATTTCCGGTTTGTGGCAGGCAATGAGTAAGTTTCGACGGCAAGATTTCCTCAAAGTGGGCCATCTGTCTAAATAATATCTACAGCGCTACCGATTCGAAGTAAACTACATAGATAACGATATCGATGCAAATTCGTCTATTATCGATAGATAACGCTTGCATGTCAATTGAGGTGATAACCGGTATCTTAATTATGATGCCAGATTATTTCAACAGTATAGAGTATTTCACAGGAGGTATGGATTCAAGAGGATTAAGTACTGACCATATTTAGATTGATATGTCATGATAAATATCATACCTATTATAGGGGTAGATTATAAAAAGTTACTCAAAATTCACACACAGTCGGCCAAAGTTTACCATACAAACGATGAATTCTGAAAAGTTCCGTTGTGCGACGAAAATTATTCTTACAATTGTATGGCTAATTTGTCGCACACCGGAAAATTTCAAAGAAAATTTAATTTCGTGAGTTATAATGCCCAGCCTTTTTTTATTACGGCATTTTACCGACCCAGTTACTAGTCCATTTGAAACCGACATAATCGCGAGGCGTGTTCCTTTTTTACAATAATTTGTGCGATATATTTACGATGTCGGTGGTAATATAGAATCCAAAACGGTTTTTTACATGCCAGAGGAGGAAACAGAGATATAAAGTAACCTTATAGAATCGCAGATAAGTAATATTTTTTTATGGCAATCGAGCACACGGGCCAAATGGGCCTCTATTCTTACAGGGTAAAACCATGTTGCCTTTGACGTGTTAGGCTACGTTTCCACCAGAGCTGTGCAAGGCAGCTAAGCGGCTTTGCGAGAAAAAATCCACCAATAGGATAGTGAGGCTGGTAAACAAAAGAATCCTATTGGTGTATTTTTTCTCGCAAAGTCGCTTAGCTGCCTCGCACAGCTCTGGTAACGCAGCCTTATGTTGTTTGTAAATCGGCCGCCATTACTGTCAAGTAAATAAGAGCTATCGTAACATTGACAATACGATAACACGTTAAAAGTAAAATGGTTCTAACGTGTTGAATAGAGGCCCTGATGATGGTAATTAGGATCTAACCCCCTTACTTTAAACATGGAGTAAGCTTGGAATAGTTTATGCCATGCTTTGTCATTATTTGTAATTGTGACATTTGCATCTGACAGAAAGTGACAAAGCATGGCATATACTATTCCAAGCCCATTCCACGTTTATAAGTAAGGGAGATAGACATTAGAAGAATTCAAAGCGTAGCTAGAAAGAAATTCAAACTGTATCACAAGACGAAAATAATTTGGCTTCAAATTGATTCCTATCTGTTTTTTACTCCAACTATGAGGAAAATGCAATAATGACATAAAAATAATAAAGCAGATAACCTTGAGTATCAAAACTTTATGCAAACGACGACGTACTCACGAGCTTTACGTACAGTTGTTTTATCTGACCAAAGCGGATTTGTCATACTTGTGTGTGTAGATGCACGTGCACGTTGTCTCTGAGTGCGTAGCTGTCGTTGCTAAGCGACGCCGTAGTGTCTGTGTCTATTACGCGTTACAACTACAATTTCCAGTTTTTATCATCACTACATATTATTAAACAAAGTCGCTTTCCGCTGTCTGTCCCTATGTATGCTTAGATCTTTAAAACTACGCAACGGATTTTGATGCAGTTTTTTTTAAATAGATAGAGTGATTCAAGAGGAAGGTTTTCATGTATGATAAACTTTGTTTTATGTACGGGTGTTGCCGAAAACTCACATAAACCGAAGCGAAGCGAGGGCGGGTCGCTATAGAAACTAAGAGACAAAATATTAATTTATAAAAATATGCAAAAATCGGTTTTATAGTTTTTTGACTTGATTAGTTAGAAAAAAATTAGGCTTTTAGTTTTCAGTAAACAAAATAAAACACTATAATCAAAGTTAAATAAACTACGAATACGTTACTTTGAAACCACTAAAAATTTTAATGAATATCTGTAATAAAAAAATATGGGGGCGTATTCCAACTCCTCAAAAAATACATGTTTGTGTGGAATGGTAGTTTCTATCAAAGTCACCCCTATTTACCCCTGTTTACTACCTATGGCCGACCCGCGTTCGTGAGATGACACAACTGTAACCAGGATTACATGTATACCCTTATTTGCTTATGAATCAGGTTTCGGTTTGTTAAAAGCTGTAGGTTTTCCATTAATAAATTGACTAGGTATTCGGTTGGCATAGTCGGTGATCCTGCCTGCGAAGCTAGCGAACCCTGGTTAGATTTCGGCATGGGCAGATATTTGTCTCAGAAGCGCGATTACTTGAGGATAAATCATGGCTGTTTATTACACATAAACAAAAAAGGTAAATTAGAAGCATGTTATTTGGAATTTCACAATTTACCTCTAAATTTCCTGTTAAGATGGTTGTGAGGCGACACTTAAATCGCATAGCTGTCAACAATTTTCAAACCGAAGCTTGTAAAATGTCTGTCTCAAAATGTCAAATAATAATAACAGTATCAAATCAAATTTTCAAACTTCAGTCTGTTTGGGATTATATTAAGAATCCGGTATTTAAGGAAAACTAATCAGGTATCTCGGCATTTAGGCATTATAAGACGAAGTCGTTTTGAGATCTAGACGTATTGGAAACGGTATTATAAAAAAACCTCTTAAATTCAAATTCAAATTCAAATTCAAAATTATTTAATTCAGGTTTCCCCATAGAGTAGTTAGTAAAGTTCCTTATTGCATATATTAGTAGACTACATTTACATTTACATATCAACTTTAATATTGGCACAATTTCACAATTTCATAATTTTGATGTCTCAATTTAGTACGCATTATAATAAACATAATAAAAACATAATTTAAATCTAAACCTTACTCTACTTTATCCTACCGATGCCAATATTCACCCAGTGCTGTGTCATAGGACAGTCCAGGCGTTCAGCGAACATCCTCAGGATTTAAAAGTTAAAAATAATAAGTATTCATATTTTCATTCAAGCGTCGCCACGTCGGGGACCGCTAAGTAACTGGGGTATTTTATACTATTTATTTTCTTAGGCGTACTTTTTCAAAGGTCGAATCTTAAGTACGTGACCCAACGTGCGTGTATGACTCGATGTATGAATGTAGAAGAAGCGAAAGATATCAAGATCGTAGCAAGTGGAAAGAAGTGATCTCTGCCTACCCCTCTGGGAAACAGGCGTGATTTAATGTATTTATGTGTATTTACTTTGCGCTACGGCGCCACAGACAGACACACACACACAGACTTACAAGTCAACACCCCTCTTTTTTGCATCGGGGGTTAAAAATTAAGTCGTGATGAAACTCGATCTCAACACCGGAATCACCCTTAAACAATCTAAATCCGTCAAACAGTCCCAACGAGACTTCCTTCGTTTGTCATTACGTCAAGTCTGCGTGAGACAATAGACCGGCCTTGACCGCTGTACGAGACAAAACAAGTCAAGCTTCTAACGTTCCCCTGTTGTCTTATAAACCTTGCTTTGCATTTAAATACATGTGAGTAGAGTACATGTGTAAATAAATGGGTTGCCTATTAAGTACGCCGAATTTTGTTTCCGTATAGTTTTTCTCCAGCTTAAACGGAAAATATTTTTGAAAATGTTTTGTGTAATCCGGCGAGTTTGGGTAGTCCCGTCAGAGCGAACAGAACACATTTTAGCGCGTGCATTTTCAATTAAGCTGCCTTATACGTTCGATCCATCGGCAGAAACTATGCTGCTAAATTGAAAATGCATGCAATGACTACTTAAAGTCGCCGCTTGGATATTCACTTGTCCGTCCGTCCGACCGTCGTTGTTGAGAGAATCACTACCCTGGTAGAATAGAATAGGGTTAGGTTTATTTTATAACTTCTCAAAAAAATTCAAAGGTATAAAAATTTGCGAAAATTCGGACAATCGGGATTATGCGTAAACAAGGGGAACCGTAAATAAATATGTAATATTGACGACGCATTTAGCCCTGTTGGTAGACCCTGCCTACGAAGCTAGCGGTACCGGGGTCGACTATGGTATGGGCAAACATTTGTGTGATGAGCGCGAGAATTTGTTCCTGAGTCTTGGATGTTTTCTGTGTACTTATGTAAATGTGTATTTCTCTTAAATGTAAATGTGTATACCTATATGTATAGTTTCTTATTATTTATTTATTTGTGTAGTATTTTCAATCTAGGACGTCACGCTCCGTAAAGTTTGGGACTCGGCATTTTTCGGGCTTAATCGGAACAGATCGGAAGTGAAAATTACCCAAACTTTCTAACTATTCATTCACCTGTGAATCGATTTTCGAAAAATCCTTTCTTTAATCTGTCTTAGGGTACACAAGGAATATTGCCTAAGTCAACTCGCTAGGTTCAGCGGGTTAGATTGTGTGTTACCTGTCAATCAGTCAGTCAGTTATTGAGTCAGTCAGACAGTTATTGAGTCAGTCAGTCAGACGCGGAAGCAATACTTGTCCTTATTTTTTTTTATTTTCAGTGATGATTGATTAATTCTCTTGTCGGTTACTCTGTTTCTCGTCGAAAAAAAACGTTTAAAATACAAATCTAAGATAAAACAGACGAGAAATAAGGTCATCTGATGGTCAAGGACCTGCTTCATGAATATTCGTAGAACAATGAACTTTGTTACATCAAGACTTATTCTTTTAAAGTAACACTCGTGATACGTTAACATTAACGTATTTAATAGTCACTATTGACTCTAAAATGTTTATGGCCTGGACTCTGGTCCTTTAAGCCACATATTATATATATATTTTTTTTATTTATTTAAGTTGTTAAAAATTGTTTGTGTCACCTTATTTGTAAATTGTTTGTGTCACCTTCCGTGCTGTCACCGAGCGGTCTCAACGGAAGACCAGCGCTGGCTTAACAGCTGGCACATGCTGAGTTGGGACCGTTTCACAACAACTTTTTTTTTATTATTATAATGTCTTTTCTTTTTTTCTTTTTAAGTGTGTTGTTGTGAATAAATATTTTTATTATTATTATTATTATTATTTTAAGTATTTATTTTAATTTTCTGTAAATTAGGTTTTTTACAATAAATATTCAATTATAAAAGTAAAATAACAATATTAATATAAAAAATAAACATTATAAAAAACCTAACCTACGAATGCCGCCGGCAGAGGCAGGGCTCAAGCTACCGGTGGTTAGGGCTGCAGAGAGAGGAACCTCCTCACAATACGTGCCGTGTCGAGAAGTACTGCCTTCTGTATCTGGCCCTTGATCCAGCCATCTAGCGAGAGTCTCTTGAGGTGTTGGTCAAGACTCTTCGCTATAAGACCGTTTGCCGAAACAACTATTGGGACAATGATCGTCGAGTCAACATCCCACATGGCGGTCACCTCGTGAGCCAAGTCAAGGTACTTGCTGAGCTTGTCCTTCTCAGCCTTCACGAGGTTCTCATCATGCGGGATGGTGACGTCAACGAGCACTGCCCGGCGTTGAGAAAAATTATTATTATTATTCTTAAAATTATATTAGTTGAAAATTGGTACCGTGAAATCTCGAGCCCCTAAGGGTGATTCCTAATTGTATATATTTATGCGTATGTCAGTTTAGGTCAATTTTGTTAAAGTTCCCGTTAATGGAATGTGACGAAATTCGGTCTATATATGTAAAACCGGTGACAAGGTATCAATGAGCTGATCTGATGATGGAGCCGGAAGACGTCGGCAGAATCTCGGCAATTATTTAAAGTAGACCCACCTTGTTGTGACTCATTAGTTTGGTCATAATTAGCAGATAATGATTTTTCAATAAAAAAAAACAGTCGGCAAGCATTTGACAGTACCCTATTCCCATTTAATCCAAGGCCTAACGTCCGATAAAGTTCTATATAAATTACGCAGTTCGATAGAACCCCCCGGGAACATGAATGAGTAGAAGTCTAATTGTACTTGGGTTAATATGCTCCAACGTCAAAATGTACAATGGTTAAAAATCTCATTAATGAGTGATTTTTATAAAGAACAAAGGGCAAATTATGAAAGTGTCAATATTCGTAAAGGGCGAAAAGTGTCTATGTCATAACGTACAATGACAAATTATGAACGTGTCAAAATTCGTAAAAGGCGAAAAGAGTATATGTATTAACGTACATGCGACAAAATGTACAAGGCCCCCGGGAACATAAATGAGTAGAAGTCTAATTACTTACACATAAACTTGTCGATTTCCTTTATTGTACATTTTGACGTTGAAGCATATTAACCCAAGTACAATTAGACTTCTACTCATTCACGATCCTGGGGAAATTAACCATTATACGTTATGTCGATTGTACATTTTGGCAGTGTACTTTTGTGACACAGGATCATTATGGTCGTGAGAACATTATGACAATGACATATTGTACATTTTGACGTTGGAGCATATTAACCCAAGTACAATTAGACTTCTACTCATTCATGTTCCCGGGGGGATAGAACAAAAGGAAAATGGTTAAAACATAATTCGTACACGTGAAAAACGTGCAAGTTTAAAACAAAGTCATTGTGCAAAACGTAAGACCTTGTGGTCATGAAACTCATGAATCATCCCGAATATTTACGAAGATTGCCGAGCATATTATCCAATTAGAAACAGATTTTCGCACGGAATCGCATTATTTAGGTTTATTAAGATAGAGACTTAACATAGACATGTACTGCCGCCCGAAGCTAAAAGACAGTAGACATGCGCTTGTGAACTTCTTTACTTTTGGAGGATAGTATAAACGAATACCATTGCAAATGTCTGTCTAGTGTTCATGATGGGAAAGGTCGCTGGTAAGAGGCAAGTTGGACGCAGAAAGAAGTCAGCTCCGCAGCAAACGAGATTGGGCAGGGATTGCAAGGATTTGCTAGACAGTTTTCTAAAATCGTTATTTCTTAGTAGCAGAATTCCTATTCTAGAAATCTATTTTATAGTTCCGACGCCAGCGCGTCCGAACTCTTCATTGCAAAGACAGAGCCAGATTCCAGGATCTGATAGCCGATAGCCAACCGTCAATAGTTGAGAGAGATAAGAATATTCTTTCTGGCCGTATCTTGAGATGGGCCTCCATTTGACGCAGTCTTAGCAAAATAAAAGACATCACATAATAATTTAAAGTCTGTAAGCACTTTGAAGGTGCTTCGGGTTTGTACTTCTCTCTCACTCACTCTTAATAAGAACGTATGAAAGCGAGTGAGAGACAAGTACAAACCCGAAGCACTTTCTAAGAGCTATCGCACTGTTAAGGTTAACAACAAAAAATCTACTAGCAAGATATGACGCAGTTTTATATACTCGAAGTTATCAAAAAGGCATAAATATAATATATACGTTCCCAAACTGTCAAAAATACATAATAATGTATATATTTGGCGCAAATGGCCGTATAATTAATGCCTTTGACTGTACCTATACGCATAAGGCTCACTCTTATTCGGCTTCTTTTATTTTGAAAGGCGGATAATTATTATAATATCGTATATAAATCAACCTTTGTACATACATACACATACATAAACTCACGCCTTTATTCCCAGAGTGGGGTAGGCAGAGCTACAGAATTACCAACAACTCTAAAAGCTTGTTGATAATTATGTAACCTTTGTACACCCCTGTTATATCTTTATACGACATCGTATTTGATCGGAATAGATTGATTTCGTCTTGCTATCTTAATTAGCTTATCGATAATTACAATGTATAGGTACGCCATTTTGCAACCAAAAACGATGTCGTATTACCTATTCACTAGATCTGTTCCCGTATTATGGTCACTTTTTTCGCGGTGGATAAAGCATATATAAGTGTTATAGTGACGTGGCATTTACATATCTACTGGTCAGAAAGTGACAGATATTTTATCCACGTTTATCCACGTCGATAAACACGACGAATAGGCCTGCTAAATGACAAGAACACTTTCTTGAAGAAACATGACTTCCCATTTATTATAATCTGTCTAATAGGTCAGGAGCTAACAGACATCCACAGACAATATCTTTAATATTTACCCACCCACCTCACCTGATATTACACTATAGAAAAACATCTAAAAATAGTTCCGCAAACAACTTATCTCGTCTCATATTATCTGCTAATTGTCGACTGGTGCTGTAAGACTGAGTCAATATGGAAACAGGATGTCTCATTACAAAAGAAAAAAAAACTTTCATCTCCTTATGAATTCAGAGCAGAATTCTCATAGCATAGGGATAGAACGTATTTTATCGACTATCGACAAGTAATTCTCTTTCACTTTGCTACGTCTTTAACGTTACATAATACTTAAGCAACTTTAACCAATACTTTGGAAGAAATATAACACAACATTTACAAATTAAATGCGAATAAAGAATGACATTTAGATCTTAAGTACTCTCAGACCATTGGAACCTTGACCCACCATAGAACTGTGTCACAGAGACGTTATGATTCAAGTCATAAGAAGTGTCAAACAAATTGTTTTATAATGTCACTGTGACACCGTTCTATGGTGGGTCAGGGTTCCATTGGGCTGGTAGTATATAAAAGCAAAAGTGAAAAACAACAAAGACATTACACAATATCGATAGGTAACTGGTGAAGTGGATAAAACAAAACGTTTATCCCTATAGCATTCTTTTTTTTGATATCAGAACTCCGCTCCCAGATTATGATGTTATAAAGTTTTTATTTGAGAGAACATGCTGCATACCTATCTCGATAAGGGGAAAAATCAAATGGCCGTTTGCGGTTTTAACGTACATAAAACTAGCCTTTTCACAAGTTAATATTATAGCATCTTTATTAGTCATTGAATCGCCACCAGTACACCGCTGACACAAGTTCTATTTTCATACACGCTAGGTAGACTACCTGCCCTTGTATTATGGTTACACATCGGTAACTCGTTGCATTTAGGTAGCACTTGAGTTTCTAACAGACTAGTGATGTGATACGATCTTCTTTAAACTATAACTAATAAAATAACTAGTAATAAAAACAAGGTAATTACATGTTTTACATTTGTCCCAGGGAAAATTAACCTTTGTCCCTTACAGGATAAAAAAAACTGGCAACCCTATTGGAAGAAAGAAAACCAAAGATACAATGGCGACCTCTTCTTTCAGAGCTGATAACTGTTAACCTGACAAACCGGTTTTCAAGAAACCTAGCTAAAAACAATACTGATTAAACACACATTCTCTAAAAAAAACTACGTTTAAATAGGATCATTTCTTTGGTAGCTACTAAGGAATGTAAAAACCGGTTAATAACCGCCTCGGCAATGTAAATTTTTCATGTGGCTCCTTTATTGTATAAATTGTATTGTATCGTTCAGCACGTTAATGAAGAAATTTAATTAATAAAACTTCTTGCTATTCGCTGCACGAAAAAATCGAGTACGTATTCTTGATTTTTACAAAATAAAAATACGTTTCCACGCTATATTCGCCATTTTATGGTCTGAAGAATACTGGGGTATCTATTTAAGTCAATTTACAGTCTTTTAAGGACAAGTTCCAACTCGTTTAATAACCGGCGAAAGTTATAAAAAACCGGTTTTTAACCGAGATCAAAAAGTTTCGGTTAATCGGTTTTTCAGTTAACCGGTTTTTCTGTTAACCGGTTAACCGGTTTACATTCCTAGTAGCTACGATGCTACAAACAGCTAAACACCTTGAAACACCTCTCTTTGCGTCAAACGGTAAAATAACAGTACTCACACTTCAGCCTCTCGGTCCTGGGCCCCCTGCACGCCGCGCTGAGCCCACAGCACAGCTCCTTAAAGTCCACATGGCCGTCTCTATTCTCGTCGAACGCTAGGAACACGCCAGCGACGGCCGCGCGCGGCAGCGGGTGCGACAGCAGCGGCGCCAGGCTCTCCACGTCCAGCTGGCCGGTTGGGGCAGCATTCCGGAGGGACCAGAAGCATTTCTCCAACTCGATAATGTCCTGGAAGATTGATGTCAGTTACAAAGGGAATAATTGAGTTTAGTTGGATGAATATTTGGGCGTTTCAACCGCCGGCATTGTTGTCTACATTCAAAAGATAAAAAGACTTAAAAAAAAAAGATATTTATTCAGTAAGTAGGCCGCACGGGCACTTTTACACGTCAAGAATCTACCAGCGCTTCCCAAGAGGAGACCACTGCCGAGAAGAAACGCCACAAGAAACTCAGAAAGAGGAAAGATTTGCATTTTTGTGTCTGTGTATGTTTATAATGAATAAACTCAAAAACTACTGTGTCGATTTCAAAAATTCTTTCACCATTGGAAAGCTACATTCACCCTGAGTGACATAGGCTATGTTTTATTTTTCTGTGTGGACGGAGTCTTAAATATATTGATGAAAATATGCCTGCCAGCAACTTGTGATGTCAGTCAATAAATAAATATAGCAGTGGCCCTACTTTGAACATAGAAGTTCGAAGTTACGTGAGACAATCTAACATAAATCGACTAAGCTCTAGGCTTGTACTATCGGTAAACAAACTTATACTTATAGAGAAATATATAACTTAAATTAGAACACATTCATTACCCAGGAACGAACACAAATATTTTTCCATACCAGGAATCAAACTCAGGACCGCTAGGTTCGTAGGCAGGGTCACTAAGCAACGATATATGACTTATACGTCAATTGACGTGACAAAAATATATGTAATTTTGTTTATGCGCAATCTACAGCTTCTTGATGCTCGCTAACTGTTGTTTTACTAAGCATTTAATTTAAAAAAATACTCTTTATCCGAAAACCGGTTCGATAAAATCAAAACTGGTCTCTACAGGATAATTCTCCTCATGACTAGAGGTTTCCTATTATATTTTCCTTCTTCATAATTTACATTTTCAAATTCATATTTCGACGCGGTTAGAATTCCACTTTTCCGTGTATTTAACTACGTGCCATAGCTCATAACTCATAAACCACGTCATACCGTTGCTTCTTTTTAAATGGAAAAAGGAAAAGATACAATAGGAAATATGCATGGATTTTTTTTATCGCCTCGCATATGAAAATACCGTGTATAAAGATGACCAAAAGTAAAATTAAAATTAAAAAAACGGCTAAGGAATACGGATGATACAAGCATTTTAAACTACTAATTAGACAGCGATTAGACAGAGATCCGATGTGCATTGTGACGTCATGTAACAGGCCGGCCGTATAAACTCCATATTAAATTATGTTTGCTAGAAAGAGATAGCAACAAATCTTTGTTGGCATATATCTTAGTTATTTTTTCAACTGTTTGTTACATGAATCATCATTTCATTATTATCAATGAATTACATGAATGAAAAAACTTTTATTGAAGCTGTGAAAAAAAGTCATGAATTTTCTACAAGGTGAAGGACAGCCGGTGAAATGACTAGCATAGAGGCATTCCATCTTAGTCCTCAGGGTTGGCAACGCATTTGCAGTCTTAGGATTGCTCTGCAGTCTTGTGAATGCGAATGTCTATGGGTCACAGTTTCCACTTACCATCAGGTGGCCTGTGTGCTCGTTTGTCATCTCTATGCCATAAAAAAAAAAAAAAAAAAAAAAAAAGGTAATTTTTTTTACAAAATGTATTCCTTTTATCCTGTGCGCTTATAATGAAACATTAACTACTTTTATTAATTTTCAAGATTTATGTTTATTTTTCGTATGGACATTACAGTGGAAATATACACTATCTGTCATATTATATCCAACCTACCTACCGATTAGTTGACGAAATAAACACAAATTGCCTATCTATTGCCCGCAAAATGTGGTTACAGAATTATCAACAAGTTTTTACAGTTGTTGGTAATTCTGTAGCTCTGCCTACCCCACTCTGGGAATAAAGGCGTGAGATTATGTATGTATGTATGTTGCCGGCGACTCCGTCCGCGTCGAAATCGGTTATCGGTATTCCAGGGAACAATTAAAATCTCCCGAATCCATAGGTCTCTTATGTACTTCCCCGGGACTCAAGCTATCTAGACTATCTAGATACACAGACTTACTCTCACGTTAAGAGCGTCGGTGTCCTAGTGGCTTAGTTCTAGCCCCGGCGAGGAGCATGTACAGTCGAGGTCATAAATATGTTTACACTTTAGTACCTTGTCACTTTTATCGCTGTGAAATTTCATATAACAGTTTAAACATGACGTTAGATTGACAAGGTACTAAATTGTAAACATATTTTTGACTTCGACTGTACCAGAGTTTTTTTGACTTAAGTGCATTACCCGATGCTCTTACGGTGAAGGAAAAACATCGTGAGGAAACCTGCACATTCGAACAGCTGAGTGTGTAAGAGGGTAATTGCACAAAAGATGCTAAAGGTTAGAAGTATATCAGAAAGGGCCCAAGATAAGACACTCACGTTTATAATATTGTATGTATGTATGTACGAGTATGTATGCATGTAAACACTTTATTGTACAAAAAACAGAAAATCAAATACAATATTTACAGAATTAGAATGTACAAAGCCGAACTTATCCCTTTAAGGGATCTCTTCCAGCTAACCTTTGGGCGATTGTGAATATTATTATGATTGATTGAATATTATTATGGATTTGATTGTATAATTTAATTCATGGATTTGATTGTCTAATTTAATTCTAAAGCACGCTCCAGTTTATAAAATCCGTGATATGCTCTGTTATTTATATGCAAGGTCATTGTTCTACAGCTGAAGGATCTCTTTATTACGCAGTTCACGTTATTATGATCTAGAGAGCAAAACAAACAAGTGAAAGATTGCAAAACAGAGAGATGATACGCACACGCATTTTTACTTGTCATCTCTTCTGTTGGGAATCAACGCATTTCATATGTCAATAGCGGGATGCAAAATAGCATTTATGTCCCTAGGGAAGAAAGGGATTTAAAAAACCACCGGCCGGTGTGCTCGTTTGTCTTCTCTATGCAATAAAAAAAAATGGGAGCCTGGTACTTTTTTCCCGCGATAAACGACTTATATTATACGCGGACGTAGTCGCATGCAACCGATAGTAACATTACAAATGAGTCGCTTAACTTCCAACTCGGAAAAGCCCATGCAAAAGAACGACGGAATTTGCACCTTTTTTTTCAAATATAGGTATTAAGTTTAAAGTTCGTATACCAAATTTCAAGGACATATCCGAGTTACACGTTAAGAGAGTCAAATTCGAAAGTCACTCTGTTTGTTTGTTTGTTACCCTTCAAAGCTACACCACTGAACCGATTTTAATGTAATTTGGTATAAAGATGGCTTGAACCCCGGGAAAGGACACTGGGTATTTTTTATCTCGGAAAATTGAGCAATCCCGAGGGATAAACGACTATGCGGGCAGACTCGCGGGTATAAGCTAGTTAATATAATTCTACCCGCTCTGAGTAAATAGTAGGTACGTACTTATTTTACATATGGGCCCGTTCTGATAAACTTTGACCCCTTTAGGATCTGTTGTGCAATTAATAATAGGGAGTATTCATGTTATTTTTTCACAGCTTTAATAAACGCTGATTCATGTAACGAACAGGTGAGAAAAAAACAGTTTTGATAAGCTATTAAAGTAACCAAGATAATATAATATAAGCTAACAAATATTCGTTCCTATCTCTTTCTAGCAAAACAGAATTCTACGTGGAGTTTATATGGCCGACCTGTTACAATGACGTCACTATGTGCACTTCAAATCTCTGTCTAATTAGCAATTTAAAATGCTTATTTCATCCGAATATCTTGGAAAATTTTAATTTCACTTTTGGCCACCTTATTTACGGTATTTTCATATTATTATATAGTTGAAAAATGCGATTAAAAACATCCATGGGTATTGCCTATCACTCTCATACACTCAGTTGATCGAATGTGCAGGTAATGTAGTAAATACTAGTTTAGGTGCTAGCACCGCGATTCTAGTGTTTACAGCGATAAGGAAACAAACTGTTGGTATTCTCGGAACAAGTACTCCAGTGAAATATCAATTAAAATACTACATAGTATAAAACAAAGTCGCTTCCCGCTGTCTGTCCCTATGTATGCTTAGATATTTAAAAGTACGCAACGGATTTTGATGCGGTTTTCTTTAATAGATAAAGTGATTCAAGAGGAAGGTTTTTATGTACTATCAGCCCAATGGAACCCTGACCCACCATAGAACGGTGTCACAGTGACATTATAAAACAATTTGTTTGACACTTCTTATGACTTGAATCATAATGTCTCTGTGACACAGTTCTATGGTGGTTCAAGGTTCCAATGGTCTGATAGTACCTATTATAGATACATGTTTTATGTACGGGTTTTACAGAATCCGAAGCGAAGCGAGGGCGGGCGGGAGTTAAAATATAATTCAACTAGCGACCCGCCCTCGCTTTGGTTTAAGTGAGTTTTCCGCTACACCCGTACAGTCACGAGATTAAATTTGATGCCCACCTTAGGTCCAAAGTCAATCTGACATTCTACATCAATAAGGTTGAGTTTCCTAAAAGTTACAATTGACTTGACATCTCTAATGACACTGACGACTTCAAGCATATTTTTCTTGAAATGGGTCCCAAATTAACGCTCGTGACCGTACATGAACCAGAATTTATTATACACAAAATCCTTCCGTGAAAAACCGTATGAAACTAAGTTCAGTCGTTATTGAGATTATCACGTACATAGGTACATACGCGGCGGCGGACTTTGTTTTATAAATATGTAGAGAAGCATCATTGACTTACAGACCTAAGGAATTGAAGGAAAATCAAACCCCTTTAGAAAAATAGGAGCAGTGGGAAACTACAAAGGCGAGCTGACAACAACGCATTTTTTTCATTTTTCTTGGTCATTAATAAATTGGTGAATTCTCAACGTCGTAAAAACATTGAATTACAGACATTTAAAAATACCATATGCACAGAGTTAGGGTCTCCGCACACGGCGTCGTATCGTAAGCGTATCGTAACCCGCGTTGTACGAGATCATGTTCATCTTAACTCTACGATAGTCATAGCGTACTGGCGTAAAAAAGCAAGACGTGTCGTATCGTTGTAATAAATAAATAAAAATAAATAGTAGAGTTGCAGATCATTTTGACTTCTTCGGTTGCGTAGCTACTTCCGCTGCCGACTGTACTACGCGCGTTACGATACGCTTACGATACGAGATGCCGTGTGCTGAGGCCCTTATTAGATTATAATGATATTATAGAATTAAGGATTTAACTAAATTTTACATCAAAAATGAAGAAGTACCAGCGACAAGTAATGCGACGTTTTTTTCTTGAATTTATAAAGTAATTAAAAAAAAATGGTCTTGTCGGAAACTTCAGTTTTCTTATGCCTAAAAAAATTAAATTACCAAGAACTAAACTTACCCTCTCCTCCAAATGCGTGACTCCAGCTAAGCTCTGATAGAACGTTGGCGTGTCTAATTCCTGGACAGCATTGGCTTTCCCCGACAAAAGCCATTTCGACAGCACAGTAGCATCCTTGTGTATCAGCAGCCATGACCGGAACTGCTCAAACGTGACCTTATCATTCTGTCCGAACAAGCTTGTAAGTATCTCTGTACGGTTCTTGTAAGATCCTGTTACGGGTACAGATATGTTTTCCAAATTTAGGGCTCCAGCAAAGTCCCATTTGTATATATATGTGCCATTGTCACCCTGATTACCTACATACAATGTCCATAGGAATCTGAAATATGTGATTCATGTCAAATTGAGGGCTTTCGCTAACTGGTGACTGGCGGAGGAGAGTATTGAAGAGGATCTTACGCCCAACAGCCTCCAGCGCAGTGTATGAGCACCTTTAGTTAGCCCTCACCAAAAGAGTAAAGATAAGTTAGACTTGTTTGTCTAAGGCTTGTCCACGAAAAAAAGTAGCCATCAAAAACTAAGTCTCCACTGTCTCCCAGTAGGTCCAAGTAGTTCAAACCGCAATGAAACTGCCAACTGAGTATTCTTTTATACGTGTAAGAATCTAAAATACATACATTTTTCCTTACAAGTTGTGAAAACCTACATAATGCCAGTTAAGGCTTAGACCTAAAATGATTGCATACAAATGTGTGTACTTCTGCCATGATTTAAAACAATTTATGACCTCCACACGGTAATTAAAAGTCTGAAAAGACATTTGTGGAACATTATAGCGTCAATAATCTATTTGAGTTAAGAAAAAAAAAGAAGCTCTGTGACCCAAACGTGAAAAATACAAAATCTAAGACTAAAATCCATAGTTTTCGAAAGTTACCCCAAAAATGGATAGCATCTGATATAAATATCCATAACAGCACTCAAAACGAAAGGTGAAGAGTCCGTCTATAGTTAATTTATTTAAAAAATGTAGTTTCATGTTGAAGTCCTCAGTTATATCACAGTGGCTACTTTTTTTCGTGAACAAGCCTTATAAGCATTGTTATGGTAATTTTTCAAGTTGTCTAAGCTATGTTTGATGGAAATTATTGGACCCTGAGCTCAAAAACCAGTTTAGGCATAGGTCTATCCAGTTTTTATAATTATGTTAAAATTATCAATAACCATTTGTTTTTATATTGTACTCATTGCCAAACCACACATTCATGTAAGCAGCATAGATGAGATTTTATTTTACTTCCCCAGTAATCGGATTAGAATAGTGCCACTCCAAGTCTTCCCGTGGATGTCATCAAAGCCGACTAAGGTAATAAAGGCGTGTAGTACTGTTGGCGATGGGCTTGCAACCTGTCACTAATAAGTAAACATCTTCGCCTAAGTGTGCAAAATGTGGTTACAGAATTATCAAAAAGTTTTTATAGTAGTTGGAAATTTTGTAGCTCTGCCTACCCCACTCTGGGAATAAAGGCGTGAGTTTATGCGTGTGTGAGTAATTTATTTTATTTCCTATAGTGAAAGGTGTTACCAAATAATTTGAAAAATCAAATGGAATAAATTTTGACACAGCCACAGTGTCCAGAGGTGTTGAGATAAAAGCATTACTAATTCTGACGTAAACAATTATTTTATAAATTATATTCTTCTATGATTACAAAGTTACAAAATGTAAACAGCCAGTTATCATAAACGCTTACAGAGTTAACTTACTGTTAGGATGTTGATAAGAACTGTGCAAATTAAAATGATTACATTTAGTTTGAAAGATAACTAGTTCTTTACCTCATCTCAATTTTTGCAGTTATTTGTAGTAACAAATAATTATTTTGAAACTGTTCATTTACTACACAAAACAATAACATGCAACACATTATTAAACCGAAACTCATACTTCAGCATTACATTTTGGGAAATAGTATTGCAAAATATGTATGGAATTTAAGATCACAGCCATATTTTCAAACCATATTAAAAGATGGCATAACCAACCTTAAATTACCATTCAAATTGAAAAGCATCATTTGATCATCACTGTTTTATGTAATTTTTTGGAAAATTAAAGTAATTGATAATGAGCTAAGAAAATTAATACTGTCACTTGTTAACAGCGTGTAGATCCATACTCAGGCAGTATCCTTGATGAGGATATATTAATACATAAATTGGCCTATATGGTTTATCAAGTCAAAGTTATACTATGTCCATTACCATCAGAAATGTAAAATTTAATGAAGGTTTATGAGATAAAATAAGACGAATAGTCCATAAAATTGTGTATTTTTGTTTATGTTGTCTGTATTGCATTAAGTTTAACATACACTGGCAATAATTGCTTATCCACAGTATGTCTCATTTGAATATGCCAGATTAGAGGGCCATTATTTCTAATAAAGGCGCCTGTGCACCTTTAAAACCATGTGTAGTCATATATCATGGAGTAGGCCATTTACGCATAATTACGTAATACCTATGTTGTGCAGCATCTTGGACACTATGTTTTAGCATAATTTAGCACCTCAAACAAAACGTATTGGCCAATATCATAGATTGTATGATGGCCACCAATTTCACTCCGATGCTTACTTTTGCATTCAATTGGTTAAGTTATAGTGTTTACCACAAATAGTGATACACAAAATGTCATACTTTATTTACTACTATTACTATTACTATACTACTGTCAAACAATAAGTAAATAAATCATCAAACTTACACATGTACAAACACAACACTCAAGAAGTATACCCAGATCAATAACTATAGGTAAATATTAGTGTAAAACCACAATAGGTTGATGACTACACAATATTTGTAATATTATGAAACTCTTACTTGATTTTCTCCTCTATGTTCCCTTTGGTGAGGACCACGATCCCACACAGTAGATCCTTGAACGCGATTCCTCGTTTGGTGCCTCCACAGGCCTGATAAAGCCAATCGGCAACCTCATAAGGCACTCCGTCGCTCAGCACTTCCCTAACGAACGCTTCCAAACTCAAGGACGTGCCGTTCGTGCCGGCACATCTCTTGAACGCCTCACGAATACGCCTTAACTCACTATCAGACACTGCAAACAATCATATACGATTCAAATAAACTACATCATCTTCGACGCACTAAACTTCCAACACTGCCCGTACCTCGCTTCACTGCATCCTCGTAAGATATAAAACTAGGCTTCGAGTCTTTTGCACCCATATTCGCGAGTTCTTAGCGATCATAACATTTTTAAATCAGTAATAAACACAAAGAAAGACAAATTATTACAGCTGACAGCTCACGTCGTATGATCCGTAGCCATATTGAATATTTTTATTTTTTTCCACTTCCACATTCCGATTGGTGGTGGTGGGATTGAGCATTGAGCGATTTGTTCTGCGTTCAGTTCTACGTTTGCGACACGTTAATCTCATTTACCTTGCTACCCTAATATGGATGGGTCACGTAATTTTGTTTTACTTTTTATGCTAATTTTACTATGTATTAATTGAAGCAAATTAGACATTTAATAATGGATGATTCGACAAAATTTGTCTAATAATCTAATAATCTATCAAACAACTCTATCATGGTCCAACTTAAGCACTCTACACATGATACTTCCGTGCTGTACGTCCGAGCACGATACACGACGTAAAACGATAGTGCGTAGGCTAGCTGGACATCAATATATTATTATTATTATTACCGTGATGGATTTGAACGATGGAATTTTTGTCCTATGAGCCCCCTACTACTTGACATGTCATTTTTTTTTGACCATGGATGTCCTTTAATCGACATCCGTCAAATCTTCGCAGTGTCACCAGACCTCCTGTTTTTACAGGAGAGCTACTGGGTTTTGGGGTGTGTCTTCTTTCCCAAAAATTCTACTGGATTTTAGAATTTCGCTACTATATTAAAAAGTACATTATTGTACGCATAAGGTTCTTGAAGCGAGTGTAGGAGCCACAATTTCTGAACGGAACGAAATGAGCGAAGTAAGAATCTGCGGTCTGTGATATAATGATGGATCCTTTGCACGATAGTGCGTATGCGTACCGTACAGCACCATCGGGCCTGACGGTCATGCGCTGCTGTATGTACAGAGTATAGGATATGCTGTACGTCAAGAAGGATAATGCGTAGTGTTATAAATGCTTATACAGTGTGTTACCGGCATGCGGGCATTTATTAAAACTGCCGATAATATGTTACTTTCGCAATTGTTTGCAAGTATTATCAATTAAAATATAGTTAAAATAACTTCACAATTAATTTTCTTAGATACTGTTCATTTTTAATCTAGTGCATGTGCTGCGTGTTCATCGTTATCAGTAGCGCTGTAGCTTAGTACAAGGCATTTGCATGGCATGTCGTGGTACGGGGGCAAATCATAATAATCAAAGTATCCGTCGACTGTCATTTACACTTGTCAAATTACTGTGCTTTACATTGCTGGCAATAAAAATTTTGTTAGAAAGTTAACAAAGCCTGAAAATTAGTTTAATAATTAAATTAATGTCATAGTGACGTTACAGATAAACGTTATTTTAACCTACTTTAAAAAAAAAGCCAGGGTGCTGTATCGGGAAGTAGTGTCTATACTATCAATATGTGGTAGTGGACTATAACCATTATATGGTGTTGGAGTGGCTAGGTACATATGTGGACTAGCCACGACATGGATAGTATAGTAGTTTCCCGAAGTAACAACTTATTTCACATACCTGAATTCAGTTCTAAAGGGGTCGCTGACTGCATATAAATCTGCTTCGCATGTATTAATGTAATGAGTTGAATAATCTCTCAGTCAGCTATCTCCATCCACCTCCTGTATATATTAAAGCCCAAATGAGTAACGCTGATCACCCATCTGGCCACGGAGTGTCACTAAAAACAAGTGGCGCTCCTCGGTGTTGTACTTCTTGATCTATAACAAACGGAACTGGTATCAGAACGGAAAGACTCAATCACAGTGTCACATTGTTACGACACTCCAACTACAAACTCCCTAAAAGTGCGAGGAGGCAGCCAGACGTCTCCGGCAGCTCCAGGCTAATACAACAGTACTTGGTCAAGTGCGCACGCCAAGATTCTAGAACCAATCCAGATCTAGTCGCCCCCATTGGGCAACTAGATATCCAACCTGGATTATATGATTCTCAAAGCAGCCCAGATCTAGCCTCCCCCTTGGAGCGACTAGATATCCAACCTGGGTGCCGATGGGAGATGTAAACAAGCCGGCTCCCGGCAATGTGATTGGTACAAACAAGATTATGCTGATGCGTAGAACACCGAAGTCACCTGGTGGTGATAAAACCAATACTGTAATACACAGTAATAAACGCTGACACTCAGTGATACTTAGACACACTCAGGGTCACTCAGGGATAATCAGAGATACTCAGAAATACTCAGCTTTGGAGGAAGAAGATCTGGTAACAGTTGGTTGGCTGGCTTGCACAAACACTACTTTGAGAACAATACAGAAATATTCACTGTGCACATTCAAACTAGCGATTCAAAGTTAATGTAAATCCATAGACTAAACGTCGTTCTATATCAAGTGTTGCCACATAAAGTTTAATCAATCCTTTCACTCACCTAAAGGTTCGTGCCTGCCGCGACACTCCCCGGCGGCGAAGCTCTGGAGTGAAGCAGTAGCGCGGTCAGATCACGTGTCCATTCCTTGATCCTTTCCAAGGCTTTGGTAGCTGCGGCTCGCCTCGGCTTCTGGTTTATATCTATGTTGTTTGTGTCAGTTTCGACAGGTGACGATTCAATCGTTACTGTCGATGATCGGTCTCCGTCTTCATCATGTGTACTAACGTGATCTTCAGTCGTTTGTGAAGGGACAATATCTACAGGTTTTGGTAAGTCATCTGGTCTTAATCCAGAAACTTGAGAGTAAACCTTTCCTAGTTCTTCTGTCTTTTCCGTTTCATACTCAGGTGCGTCCAATGGACGAGTTTCTTCTTTGCTGTTGATATGCGTGATAGTATCTGAAGCCTCCTCTATTTCAAGTGGATAGAGGTGTGCGATAGAACGTGTGTACTCACTTTTCCCTACTTGAACTTTTGCTGCTCTACATAAACCGTCAGCACTCGGGATTAGTGACGTAATCTTCCCTACTGACCAATTGTTCCTATTCTTGGAATCACCTTTGATCTGTACAATTTGACCAGGACTTGGTGTCAACTTTGAAGTTATTCGTGGCTCATGAGGTAAATGACTGTATCTTTCACGAAGACTAAGTAAGTAACGGTTCGAAAACATATCTTTAAATTCATCTAATATGACAAGTGCTCGTTTCCAACCAGTTATCAATTCAGTCTTCGTTGTAGACATACTTAGTGGTTCAGAACCATTTTCAGATTCTTCTAGTGTGATTACTTTTCCTACAGTCAGAAAATCTGAAGGTTTCAAGATATAGTCCTGTTCGGAATCTACGCTAGTAAGAGGTCGTGAGTTAACTACGGCCTCAATTTCTTTGACAATCGTAGTGAGCTGGTTATCTTTCAACATGTGTTTTCCTAGCGTTCTCTTCATGCAGTTTTTTACTATGCCGATCAATCGTTCGTAGAATCCTCCTGCCCATGGAGTTAGTGGAGTTATAAACCTCCACCGAATCTTCTTGTCTATGCAGTATTGATTCGAAATGATTTCTGCTATCAACTTGAAATGTTGAGCGTTGTCTGATGTTATTAACGTTGGTATTCCTCTCGCAGAGATCATTCTCCTTAGTGCTAGTAAACCTTCTTCAGCAGTAAGATCTTGCACGACTTCAAGATGTATCGCTCTGACTACTAAACAGGTAAAGAGACAAATCCACCGTTTAGTATTTCCATTTCCATTGTTTATTAGAACGGGTCCCATGTAATCGATTCCCGTATAAGTGAATGGTGCTGAATAATTTACTCTCTCAGGAGGTAGGGCAGGTGCTGGAGGTATCTTGAACGGGCCTCCACTTTGTTTGACACACTCGGGACATTTCTTCAATAGTGACTGTACATAACTCTTTCCTTTTGGAATCCAGTATAACTCTCTCACTTTGCTCAATGTGTGATTGGCTTTCATATGATAATTTTCTCTGTGTGTTTTCATAACGAGCTCCTTAGTGAAATCGCAATCTCTGGGTATTAATATTGGATAGCGTTTATCGAAAGACCAATCTGCATGTTTCATACGCCCATTAGATCTCAATAGACCGTCTCTATCCTTAAATAAGTCTAAATTAATGGCGAAACTGGTTTTCTTTCCTTCACTCTCTCGTGGAAAATATTGTTTCTGTAATTCTTTAATCATAGTAGTATTGTTTACTACTTTATCTTCTTCATGACATGTCTTGTTTGGTATCGTCTCGTCAACCTTCGCTAAGTTGACTGTATCTGAAAGACCCTGCCCCGGCGACGATTCAGAAGCGTCAAATATGGAATAGCTCGGCCATTTCTCTTTTCCTTGTAGAAGAAATTCTGGGCCGCTAAACCATAATGACTTCTTCTTTTCCCATAGGCTGGGACGTGTCGCAAGGTCAGCAGGATTAATCTCTGTGTTAATGTGTCGCAGTTCCAATCGTTTGTTTCTTCTGATTTCATCGACTCTCCTGCTAATAAAAGGCGGTAATAATTTATTTGAGTGGATCCAACTTAAAACGATGGTACTGTCTGTCCATAAATATTCTTTATTTATTGGAATACCTATCACATTCTTGATGTAGGTCATTAGTTTGCTACCTAGGTAGCAACCTAGTAGCTCGAGTCTAGGCATGCGCAAATTCTCTCTTTCTTCTTTCGGTACAACCTTTGACTTAGCCATAACAAAGGCTATCTTCTTTTTGTCTCTATTATCAGCTGTCAGATAGATTACTGTAGCATATGCTTGCTTAGACGCGTCGCTAAATCCGTGTAGCTCATATACCGTTTTTTCTGTTTTCTCAGGCAGTCCCATATAACGTGGTATTTCTATTTCTTTTATTGCTTCCAAACCATTAATAATATCTTCCCATTTACTGTGGAGTTCATCTGGTAAGACTGTGTCCCACTTTATCTTTATCTCCCATAATTGCTGCAGTAGTAACTTTGCAGGTAAGATCAATGGGGAACATAGTCCACATGGGTCATACATAGAAGCAATCATACTCAGTATCTTCCTTTTGCTCTGAGGTCCTTTTACATTTTCTTCTTTGAAAAGCTTGCTTTTAATGTTCAGTCTTAAGGTATCTTTTTTAGTATTCCATATTAAACCTAGTATTTTAGTTTCTTCTGTTTGTTCGGTTTTATGTTCTGAAGGGATAGTTTCTAGAAAATCTTCATCATTTGAAGTCCAGTCTCTAATATTCATTGTTATTTCGTTGAAAACTTTCCGAGTTGTTTCATATAGTTGTATCGCTGCTTCTGTAGAGTCTGTTCCGGTAACAAAGTTATCTACGTAGCACTTGTCCACAATCTTAGGTATCAGTTCTGGCGCATTCTGTGAAATGTGATACTTTAACGTAGCTGTCAATATAAATGGACTGGATATAATCCCAAATGGAACCCTACAAAAGCGTATATGAATGATGTTATCAATAGATAGAGGTTTTTCTGCATCCTTTATCCAAATGAATCTGGTTACATCTCGGTCTTCAGTTTGGAGTCCTATCTGTAGGAAAGCTTTTTCCACATCGGCTGTAATAGCAACTTTGTTAGTTCTAAATTGTATGAGTAATGCTACTAGATCCCCAATCATCGACGGACCCTTATACATGCATTCATTTAAGCTCTTACTATCTTTTAACTTTCCAGATGCATCATAGACGATTCGTCCCCCTTTTCCTTCCTGTTTTACCATGTGGTGAGGAAGGTAATGAATAGGAGGTACTTTCTGGGTATAGACGTCTTCTTCAGGGTTTATGATTTCGATGATACCAGTCTTTAATTGTTCTTCTAATATATATTGATATTCTTTCATTGAGGACTCATTCAATCGTTGCAGTAATCCTTTTAGTCGCCCATATGCTAACCCAAAGTTAGTAGGCATCATTGGAGGGTACTGTATCCATGGCCATTTTACCATATATCTGTTTTCTATATATTGTATGGTTTCATTAAGATGTTTAATAGCTTCTTCCTCTCTGGTAGCTTTTGGGTTATCCGTGATTCCTATGCTTTCCAAAGCCCATAAGAAAGCAATATCCATATTCTTGAGAGGTAGATCCGGTTCTGTAAAGTAGACACAGTTCGGGTCATGGTTTTGACAATATGTAATGACAGATAAAGTGTTTTCATTGTCCTCCATATTTATTCTTCCGCTTAATATCCATCCAAGTTTGGAGTTTACCAAAAATAGGTTTTCTTGTAATTGTAATTTTTCTGTAGAAATTAAGTCGAAATAATAATCGTTCCCAACTAGAATATCCACCCTTTCTCCAAGGGATCCATCATCAGCTAGAAGTTTATCCTCCCATTTTTTGAGACTAATATCAGGCATCGCTACTCCGTTTGTAATCTTAGGTACTTCATTAGCATGGAGTATAATCGTTTTGTTTGTCCTTGTCGTTATTTCCAGTCTGACTCTCGGGCTGTCATATTCTTGAGGCATTTCGCTTGCAAAACCAAAATTTGACAGTCGATTTTCTTCTTTTACTGCTAGATTGAGCCTTCTGGAAATCTCTCTTGTTACATATGATCTTTGAGATCCTGAGTCTAGTAATAGCCTGCACTTAACAGGTCTGTTGTGATCCTTTTCATTCTTCACTGTTACTATTGCAGTCTGTAATGCTGTAAATCCACTGCTATTCACTGCAGTCAAAGTGGTTTCTTTATTTACTCTGAATTTTTCTGGACATAAAGCTCGATGGTGTATTCCATACTTGTGGCAATATACACACTCTCTTCTATTTTTACAAGAGCGAACCACATGGTTGTCTAATAGACAACTAAAGCAACGGTTCTTTATTCTGGCTTTTCGCTGCTCAATGGTTTTATATTCTAGGCACTGGTCTGAATAGTGGTCTTTTTTACAGAATATGCAAGATGGTTTCCTCTTTTTATGCTCAACATATTCCTTAGTTTCCTTTTGTTGTTTATTCTTATCTATTATTGGTTCATGCTTTCGTTTCCTTGATGAATCATATTGGCTTCTGGAATGGTAAAGTTGTGAATTTCCTCCTTTCTTAACTTCAAATTTATTCTCTTCTCTCTTAACGTTTTCCATCTTCACATAGTTTCTCTTTCTGAAGTTATTGTTATACTTTTTTGCAGGTTTGTTTTTTATCATTGATTCTCTATTATTGTGTGTTGTATGTAGAGTCTCGACAGTATAATTTAACTTATCAGTGGGATTTTTTCCTTCCCGTATTCTGTGAGCTTCTTCTCTTGCAGATATTATCACCTCTAGATGTTTTCTCATTTCTTCAACAGTATCTTCTTTCATTTTCATTTTCATTTCATAGATAATATCTCCAGGGAATTTTTCAGTAATAAGATATCTTAGATGGTTATGATTCGTATTCTCTCCGAGTGACTGTAGAACCCTAAGATGACGCTCTAATGCATTCAATGTAGACCGACAATCACCTATAGTTGTATCTGCAGCCTTTACTTTGCTGAGTGCACTGTAATGCGCGTCAACAATCTGTGATTGTTTACCGTATCTGTCAGTTAGCGTTTGAATTGCTATCGCATAATTTTTATTAGTGGTCTCTAATCCATCTATTATTCGACGAGGTTCTTCTCTTAACGTCGACTTGAGATAGAGAAGCTTGTCAACATCAGGTATAGGTCTGTCATGAATATTGGATTTATATGTGTCCCAATATTCACACCAAGATAAGACATCTCCACTAAATTCCGGTAAGGTCAGTGTTGGTAGTTTGGCAGAAAAGGCACGATTATGTTCACTACTGCTTTGGTTGTTTTCTGTGCTCCTATCCAGTTTGTCTGACAACCTACATTTTAGTTCCACTAAGATTTCTTCACTATTCAATTGAGCCTCGCTCATTTGTGAGATTTCATCAGCTGATGGGTTAGTAGACATCCTAAAATATTCATTGAGTTCTGTGGTGAACCGCTTAATCATATTTTCCAGCTTAGATGCACATATTTGTGCTTTTTGCACCGCTTCCTTGTCATCACTACATTCCTTACAATGTACTTCAGCTTCAGCTTTATAATCATTTATTCTCCTTATTATCTGATGTAATCTCAATTTGATAACATTATCTAGAGAAGTCTCTTCATTTTCAGAATCCATTGTAATCTGAAATTAATTTTAAAATATCTATAGATCACCTACACAAACACATAGTAGAAACCTATAGTGGGTGAAACCAAGAAGCAAAATTAATAAATAAACAAAATAAACCTTTGTCAAAATTAAATTATAGTTGACAATACTTTAGTACAATTATTGTTGGTGACTGTACCTAAGGTTAAAGGTACTCAGCAACACCAGACATCAAGCTCAAACATGACTGACAGTGCTATTTTGTATATGTAGTTAAGAAGTTCCTATGGTTATTCATCTATGTTCACCATGGCTGTATCATCAGATCAGATCCATAGTGTCATATTATTATATTGTCTTTAAGATACACATATATATTTAAAATTTCAAGTCAATATGATGTCATTAAGTACTTGACATAAATAAAATGAATGTAAATTTAAACCAGTAAGATAAAAATTCAGATGAGACAAGTTACATAAATAATTTAATTTAATTCTCATATTTATACTAATCTGTCATTCAGGATACTTTACTTATTTATTGAGGATCATTTATAAGCTATGTATCTATTCCCAAAATTATTATGACTAATAATGTACTAGATACAAATCATGTAATCAAACTATTCCATTTATATTTAGATAAAACATACTAGTAAAAAGTAGTAGGTAAGTAGTAAAGTTATGCAACTGAATGTATTAACTGCTGAAATTTTAATGTTAATATTGATACCATCACCTTAGCTGTATTTTGAAAGTTACACATGTAATTTGGTAGATGAGTAGGTAATTAATTATCTACATGAGTTTATATACACGGACCGGTATGTATTTATTGTTCTATATGTATGTATCCCAAAAATACATAGACTAGGTCGAGTCTACGTCGCCCTCGTTATCGTTTCTTTTGAGAATTTACTACTTAATAGTATTAGTCTTTAGTAATAGTATTAAAAGTAGTATTTATTTACTTAATAGTATAGGCAACTCAACTTCAAAATCATGGTATCTCACAAATTTAGAATATTTTTTTCAGTAAATAGGCCCCCATCTTGGCACTTTGGTAAATGTAGTTAATCTAGGTATTAGCTTCCATACTATTACCTACCGGTGACGTTACAGTATCGCGGCATTTTAAAAGCCGTAAAAGACAATCGAATTTGGTCTGATACTAACTAATGGATATGACTACTTATACCATATAGCATCAAATATTTAACCACCATACACAGGATACCATTACACAAGTTTCTTATAAGATAATCTTGGTAGCCACCTTTGTAATGTGCTTAAGTACCTACCCAAATGTAAATTATATTTTCTTCGAAACTCAGCACTGTTTTCGGATATTGAGGAAAACGATAATAAATAAGAGTGTAATATACATGATACGTTTGTCCAAATTAAGTTTAAACAGGCTAAACTAAAGTAAAAACTCAACCACTTAGGTACCTAGGTCTTGAACTTTCCACGCACGTGTGCGATTTACGTAAACACAACAAACTACACGAATCTCTTAAAATATATTACTTCAACACTCACCTGAAGTAACACAACACGTCTTTTTAATATAAATACTTAGTTTTACACCTTCAACTGCACTTTTCTCACTTTTTAGCGGACCTGCTGAACTTTAGGCACAAGTAATGGCGCGGCGAATGGACGGACCGGAAGTCGCGAGTCGAGTCCAGGGAGAGCGCGCGTCCCGTCTCAACCACAGGCCGAATAGTAATGCCCACCCGGCATCCAAGCCAAAACTTAGAACAAAGAACTATATCAAATAACATTAAATACCAAGACCCACGGCCACGTTCGACAGTATTTTCTTAGAATACTACACTGTCCCGTTTCACCAAACAAAGACTTCCTCTGTGACAAACCACAAATCATACAGCTAATGCTGTTAATGTAAACATTGGGCCCGGAATGCGCGTCACCTACGCGCCTTTTCTGTGAAATTACATTCAGATATATCACTGCATACAATGGCTGTTCTTTTAATAATTTGTCTTTATCTCACAAATTTCCTTGCGAATTCAAGCTCCAAAGGAACAATGACAAAAGAACATGAGTTCAGCTACTCGGCAACAGATGGCGCTATGGATTCCAACCAATATGTAATTTTATAAGACAACAAAATATAAATAGTCTTTGAGTGTGCTGTTCATAATTAGTATTTACCCACATATGACCTTCAATCTCCGTAGGACTCTCCGGCGAAGAGCAAAATTGCCATATACTAGCGGGTCTTCATAATCGACAGCAGATAATATAAAATCAGGTTTAAACCGAGCAGTTTTCACCATGTCGAATCGTAATGATCCCAGCACCTCCACCATATCGGGAAGTAGTGTCTATACTATCAATATGTGGTAGTGGACTATAACCATTATATGGTGTTGGAGTGGCTAGGTACATATGTGGACTAGCCACGACATGGATAGTATAGTAGTTTCCCGAAGTAACAACTTATTTCACATACCTGAATTCAGTTCTAAAGGGGTCGCTGACTGCATATAAATCTGCTTCGCATGTATTAATGTAATGAGTTGAATAATCTCTCAGTCAGCTATCTCCATCCACCTCCTGTATATATTAAAGCCCAAATGAGTAACGCTGATCACCCATCTGGCCACGGAGTGTCACTAAAAACAAGTGGCGCTCCTCGGTGTTGTACTTCTTGATCTATAACAAACGGAACTGGTATCAGAACGGAAAGACTCAATCACAGTGTCACATTGTTACGACACTCCAACTACAAACTCCCTAAAAGTGCGAGGAGGCAGCCAGACGTCTCCGGCAGCTCCAGGCTAATACAACAGTACTTGGTCAAGTGCGCACGCCAAGATTCTAGAACCAATCCAGATCTAGTCGCCCCCTTGGAGCGACTAGATATCCAACCTGGGTGCCGATGGGAGATGTAAACAAGCCGGCTCCCGGCAATGTGATTGGTACAAACAAGATTATGCTGATGCGTAGAACACCGAAGTCACCTGGTGGTGATAAAACCAATACTGTAATACACAGTAATAAACGCTGACACTCAGTGATACTTAGACACACTCAGGGTCACTCAGGGATAATCAGAGATACTCAGAAATACTCAGCTTTGGAGGAAGAAGATCTGGTAACAGTTGGTTGGCTGGCTTGCACAAACACTACTTTGAGAACAATACAGAAATATTCACTGTGCACATTCAAACTAGCGATTCAAAGTTAATGTAAATCCATAGACTAAACGTCGTTCTATATCAAGTGTTGCCACATAAAGTTTAATCAATCCTTTCACTCACCTAAAGGTTCGTGCCTGCCGCGACAGTGCTGGTAACAAATCGAAGTTACGTTAACTTCATCTTTGTCACTCGTTATTAGAGACTAAATTGAAAGAAAAGGGTGGAACTAACGTAACTTCGAACTTCGATTTTCAAAGTAGCCTCTGACACGGAGATGGATTAATGGAGATCTCAATCAGAGAGACAGAAGCAGATATTTATTTTTATCTTTGTCATAGACGCTCTTTTTTTTGCTGGGCACATTCGGGTTTGTGGCAGTTATTTCAAATTGTTTTCATGAACGTATGTTATCATTGTATTGAAAATTCGAGAACGTAGCTTCTCATACGTAAGTACATTATTAAGCCTTTTCTCAAATGATTTTTGTTTCTTAACGCGGGAAATACAGCAACATATATTACCCTTGTACTTACATCTCATAAGATTACCTACAAATATGACTTTTTGTCCTTGACACTGATCATTTTTGTTCTTGACACTTTTCTTATCTAATATAGTGGGATAAAGCGTCAGGTGGGGAGGGAGGGAGAGTATTGAACACCACAACACACCCAAATGTATAATGTCACACAAGGATTAAAATTTTATTAATTTGTTTATCATAAAAACATCGAATTACTGTACTTATTGTGACTGTTATATTATCACTTTATCAGTTCATTTATCTCGCATTTTACTTACCCATTGTTATTACCATGGTTACGGTCAATCCGGATCTCAGTTTTTGTCATTAGCCTGCCGCGGTTACATATATTATATTGACATATATTGATACCTATCGGTTAAAACCTAGTTCAATTTCCTTTGCGATTACATTTTTTTGTACGAAATAAAATTCATATATTAACCCTTAACATTGGTCAATAAGACCTCCTTGGCTCTGCAGGAGGATTTGCTCCTAGATTTGCGAGTACTATTGGCGTTCCCGCCGATCTCCTTTGGGTTGGAATTTATCTCATTAGCGATCTTCATGATGCTATATCTAAAAGTTAGCTTGTTGTCTTTGATGAACTGAGTCAGCACGTCCAAGGGAACGACAGCACATTTGCTCTGGCGAAATATTTCATCCGCTTTGGTGTTGTCGTTAAAACAATGCTCTGTAAAGGTGACTTTTCTCTCGGGGTCCTGTTTGCTGGTCACATTAATTTCGTAGACGTATTGTTGGGCGGTTTTCTCCAGGCCAATGTGCTGGATTGTCCAGTAGGCGAGGCGCTGGAGCATGTCGATCTTGACGGTGAGGACGAAGACGTACTTGCGTTGGCTAGCGACGAGCACGCGGCGGTCGCACTCGCGCAGCGTCACGTTGCGGAGCTCCACCTCGGGCCCAGTAGGAACCTCGCCCGGGTGCTTCTCGCGGCAGTGCTCCATAATCTGCTTCAGCTGGCCTGCAGATTGATAAGATAATGATATACGATGTTGTAGAAATGCCAAGCATTTAATCATCCATGTCTGCTGTCCAAGAACTCAATCTTGGCGTGGATGATACGCACAATATTTATAATATTAGTGAGATTTCAGTGCGTGTGGTCGCCGGGTTAGAATAGTGCAACTCCATATCTTCCCGTGGATGTCGTAAGAGACGGCTAAGGGAATAAAGGCGTATAGTATTGTTAGGCGATGGGCTTGCAACCTGTCACTAATACACTGGTAAACATCTTAGCCTAAGTGTGCGTAATGTGGTTACAGAATTATCAACAAGTTTTTAGAGTTGTTGGTAATTCTGTAGCTCTGCCTACCCCACTCTGGGAATAAAGGCGTGAGTTTATGTATGTATGTATGAGTGTATCATTAACTTACCGGTCCAAGAGCACCTCCCGAAGGCGGTACCGAGCGGGCACTCCATGGTGCGGAAGGTGCACTCCACAAGGTGCGCTTGCAACGCCGCTGCTGGTAGCGGGAACACGCAGCCTATGGCGCGGTTGGGACAAGGGACCTGCGCCTGGGCACAAAACAACAATTTTCACTTTTCTATCCTGAGGGCCCAGACAAGATGCATTACGCTAACTATCGTTTCTATTCGTTTAGTTTTTAAACCAATCGCATCACTGTCACATCACGTGACTTTTTGTATCACGTCATCTATAATACCAATGACGCGATTGATTTAAAAACTAAACGAAGAGAAACGCTAGCTAGCGTAGTGCATGTTGTCTGGGCCCTCTGTTCCGTCTTGATGTACGCTGTACACACTCCCCAACTTCCTATGTGCGAGGTTTTCCAACGTCAACACGCGCCAATTCAGTGCGACCGCACGCGTTCTGTGTGTCGTGGCGTGTCTTACCGAGTGTGTACAGCAGGCATTACAGTAGCATATGTATATATATACAGACTTGTAGTGCCTGCTAATTATTTCCCTCTTTAGTTGATTAATATCCCTACCAATGTCCAGCTTGGGCTACACAGCCTTCCCCTAGTATATTCGTCATTCAGTACACCAGTCTAACATCGTGGGTGGTAGTATTCTGTTGGATCTGTTCGGAACGCTACCACCACGGTCTAGCTAAGCGTATGGTGGGAAGTAGGCGACGCAGAGCAGAAAGCTTTGCCGGAACTACGCCACCTGTCTCAAGCTCTCAGCATACGCTTAGCCTCTTTTTGTGCCTCTCGTTTCCACCGGCTGATTTCGCATTGTTTCCGATGTAAATATGATAACAGCGCTGTATCATCATTCTTAAGTATTCTATCTTAGTTGTAGTGCTTACTTGCTTGCTTGCCTATACATGATGTACGAGTATAGATGTCCAGTCAAAGTTATCCCAATGCCAATACAATAACAATAAGGTCTATGAATACATATATTTATTAGACGCAATGACTGTGTATATATCATTCTGAGCCAACTTTCTACCAGGGGTGGCTTGAATACCAACAGGTAATTTATACTAAGGTTGTACCTTCTCGATGATCTCCTCGAACGTGCGGTTGCGCATCTGCGTCATGGGCTGGCGGCACTGCGGGCAGTTGGGCGGCACCAGCTCGCGCGTGCAGGCGGCGCACACGCTGTGGCCCGACACGCACAGGAACACGGGCGCGCACATCGGCTCCAGGCACACCGGGCACTCCGGGATCTCCACCGCCCTGCAGAGACCATTCACAGGGCTGTCACTAAAGCGCCTTATTCAGGAACCCTTTATGCGACATTGATTTGAGATATTTTTCGAGTTTAATATGCTTTCGACCGAGTGATTTCACAAGCTTTTAATAAACGTCACATTGGATGGTAGGTACCTATCTGATTGAATTCGTTCGTTTTGTCTTCGATATGTAAATAAGATAATTATTGTGCAAAAAGCTTGTCGAAAAAATGTTTTTTTTTTTATTCAAACTTATTGGCTAATATGTATGTAAAATGTAAATAATGTGTTTCATTTAAAAATACCACGTGTTGTTGCTTTGATAATATTGTAAGGGAAAGTATTTGAAACACTTACAATTTCTTTGCTTTTGCGGAAGCCATTTCAGCAAATCTGTAAAAAATACAAAATGTTTATTGAGACTGTGCTATGTTGAAAATTCAGTTCGTCACTACGTTACTCAAAATTGGTACGCTATTATAATACATAGAAATAGTAACACCATCTCCTATCTAAACTGAAATATAGATATAAATATTGAAATACAAATAAAAACCCACAATTCTTACAATCTCAACGTGCTTTATTTATCTAAGGGCTAAGGACTCAGCCAAACAAGGATAAGGTATTACATAGATTTAACGCCGATTTTTTATAGATTAATCTCGGAGTAAGTCTTATCCCAGTTTGGTAAAATCGATGGTTACTTGAATGCTACCATAAATACTCGAATCATGTGCCTAAAATGCGATTGTTCACTTGATTTTGGGGATGATTTCGTCGCCCAAAAGAGAAATCGAAAACACCGCTCAAATCGCTGCTTAAATGCAAAAGCACCCCAAAACAAAAACAGACACAGTTTGATTTAAAACTTAAAGTATATAACATTCCGAATTTAAATGCAACACAAACACATTTTGATTTGTGGCCCTTTAGTATTTAAGCAAGGAAATATCCCGAAAATGATAAATGCTTACATCTCCATCCACTCTTCACTTGCACAACTAAGGCAAGATTATAAATTACTAGCGACCCGCCCTCGCTTCGCTTTGGTTTATGTGAGTTTGATATATAGCCTAAGCCTTCCTCGATAAATGGACTATCTAACACTGAAAGTTTTTTTCAAATCGGACCAATAGTTCCTGAGATTAGCGCGTTCAAGCAAACAAGCAAAAGTCTTCAGGTTTATAAATATTAGAATAGATTTATTAAATACTCGTAAGTACAAAAATAAAATTGACGTAATTGCGACTCTCACTTTTAGAGCAGAGCTTAGACCCTACTTTGAAAATCGAAGTCCGAAGTTACGTTATATATCCATCCCTTTTATTCGATTTAGTCTCGAATGACAAGTGACAGAGATTGAGCTAACGTAACTTCGAACTTAAGCCTCTTATCGTAAAACCTTGCTAACCCTACATAGGCATTATATATCCTTATGAACTACGCATGCTATTTGCTATTTGATATTATATTTAATTTAATATTTATTGCTTTATATAATGCTAGATTAAGTACTACCATTGTAACATGTTTAAAAAATGACTGACTGCTGAGTTTCTTGCGGCGTTTCTTCTCGGCAGTGGTCTCCTCTTGGGAAGCGCTGGTAGATTCATGACGTGTAAAAGTGCCCGTGCGGCCTACTTACTGAATCCTACTTATCTTTTATCTTTTTTTTTATCTTTTACCGCAGCTTAACATACCACACACACAATCGGACATTAAGCGTCAAGGGTTTGGTTTGAATTTAGACCTGAAAACTGCTCGGTTATGTATGAGCGCCTAGAAAATAATAAATAAAAACCCGATTCGACACCGCGCGATTATCGCCCTAGTGATTATCTAAGCCTGAACGGGATCTTAGTAGGTATGAACCTATTTTGTGGCAGAGTGGGAGAAGGGGTTCAAAAATGGTGGGGGAAGAATGAAATTTAAAAAAAAAAAAATTGCTTTTAAAAAAATGGGAGGTGTGCAGTTTTTCGTTATAGAGGGCAACCCGTCCCACCTCCACGTGCAGCAAGATACGTACTAAAGTAAACCCGCATCAAGTATAACAACCCTCTACGTCGCAGGTAGGTTCAAAACTAAGTCCGCATTATACAGAACGGATTTTTGTTTAACGGTTTAAAAAAAAAGTTTGTAAGAAATTAAGACGTAAGTACCTAAGCGATCTTTAAGGTCAATTAATACAGTCGTTGTAGTAGTTGGACTTGTATACACACACTTAAGTAGTTATGCTAATAGGTACAAGTATAACAAAACTACTGTATTTATTTTTGACAACTGGAGACCGAAGAGCAAATGGTTAATTAACCAATGGATAAAAGTCATTAATTGCATCCCAAGATATTTAAGTTCGAGATAGTTCGAGGGTGTATAAGGGTTTCATTTGTATGGATCCGCAGTCAAACTAGGAACCCATTTCGCCCGCTAATGAGACATGGAAATCCTTACTTTCCGATGAGTAGTAAAGATGAAAAATCTTTCACGTCTCATGCTCCGAAAGTGAGCCATTGTTTATTAATTTATCATAGAAGGGGGTTGAAAGTGATGCACGTTAACATTGTCAACCCTAGGGAAGAAAAGTACCTAACCTAATTAGGTATGTCAATGGACCTGTGCGGTAGCAGAAACCTATACCTCCAGCCTATCTGTAATAAGATTAAAAACCTAAACCTGCTTCTTCTTTTTATTAATGGCGGTCCACCGCGATGGCCGCAGTGATTTCGCCGGTGTCAAGTGAGTAGAGTAAATCAGTAAAGAGAATAAATCAAAAGTAAAAGCCGGACCACTTTCAATCGGCCATTTTCCCTCTCCGAAGGTTACCGGAAGCCCACCTAAACCTGTACTGAGCCATACTAAATCTTATTTTACTACTCAGTTTTATTTTTAAGTTTCCTCTCAATCGGCGTGAAAAGTAGTTTGTTTAACTCAGGCGAAAGGTGAAAGTTGCCAACAAAATCACACTGTATAAAAATATCTCGTGTGATATAGGTAGCTTTCATCCCTTGGGTAACAATCTACTATTACACTTATAAATACAACAGGTAACTATGAAACAACAAAGATTTAGTTACATCCATTGCATGAGAAAGAAATATTAATCTCATCAAAGTATTTAATTCTCCATTAGGTAGGTACATAGGTTCAATTATTTTTTGTAAAAAACCTTACTTACGTTTCTAGTTCTCCTAAGAATTATGGTTTTAGTAGTTACACGAGTACAAACAAATGAATAAAGAGAGAGGAATCGTACACTTCACTCCACAGATTATAGGATATGTCTAAAGACTTCACTCGGCGATAAATTCGATTATAAAACATAGAGAAACATCTCGATCTCGACGCACGATGTGCTGACAGATTCCATATCTATATTTTAGACTGGCAACATTATAAACACCAAAGCATCTAAAAAATTGATAATGCGGCTGATACTCATCTGATACTCCGTACTTCGCGTAGCTTTTCCAAACTCTTTTTTATTATGAAGTCATGGACATAAAGAGTTTTTAAGTGTCAAATAACAAGTACAAGTTTCATAAAATCTTCATTTCATAAGTTAAGCCTGGCAACATTGTTGTTAAATATATGGAATTACCTGGAGCCTTATTTTGTAAATATAGCACAGATTCTAATTATAACAGTATACTAATCAAAGTTCGAAGAAAGGAAAGAAAGAGATAGCCCTTGCTGCGTACTCCGCACAAAAACGAAACGCAATGCACTATCTATAAATATTTCTAGTCGAAATCGTAATCTTATCACGTGACTTTTTCTAGTTTATATGCGATAAAACACACGTCTTAAACAATCTCGCGTCTAGGTGTTTATGGTTTCAATTCAACGAATACGTGTACGTGGTGTTTATGTACCGCTCGGATATTCTAAGAATATTCAAATCAGACCTTTATGCTCTGTCTTTTTTGCTCTTGCGTAATGATGATGTTGAAAGAATGCGATAACACTAACGTTACTTTTTAACTCATTATGCTGAGAGTAGGTTCCCAGAAGTACCAACGTCAAAAACATTCTGGGAATACCCTCTTGTTTCAATCATGACTTTAGTTATTTGAAACTTGCTTTTATCACGATGTGTTTAAGTACAAGCCAACCGCATCAGCAATATTGTTGCATATACAGCATATCTCGCTGCTGTGGCGAACAAAATAAAAATAGCGTCCATTTTGCGAATTTGCGGTAGGTACTCGATATATGACACTGGTAGATTACGAAGTCTTCGAATACAATTGAAACAGCGACTTGGAACGACATTTAAATGTGCGGTGTAGTGTGCATATTGCAATAAGTAACTTGATACATTACATGCAGTTACAACGTCCGCGTTCGTTGAAGTTGTAGTGGCGATCATATTTCTGGTGAGTTGATTTAACGTAATAATATAAGCATTGTAAACGGCAAGGAACCAGAGAATTCCTTATCATATATCCTTAGAATAATACAGTTTTAACGGTATCTGTTTCTGCCCAATGCAGTTTACTAGCGATAATTCTTAATTTTAATCGCGGGAGCATTAATTGCCCGTTATCTGTAAGGATGTCACATTCTATAACACAAAATTAGAGTAAGACTGCTATTGTCGACGGGCAATGGTTGCTCAATTATTTGCCCTTGTAAGTACATCTTTAAGAGACTAATGGTTGCTAGTTGCTAGCTATTGTTATTGCCAATTTCTTACTTTACCTACAAGGCAGTGTAATTGACTGATCAATTATGTGATAAATAACTCGAGTGGTGACACCATTTAATGTTCTGTCCCTTTATCTAAAGGCAAACACATTATGACCAAAAGAAATGAACTCTAAAAACAAGTCTGCTATCAGCATTAATGTTATTAACACATTCAGTGTAAACATTTAATGTGTTAGCAAAGCAATTGTGAGATGAGTTTTTTTATAATTTATAATCTTACATACAAAATAATAATAATAGTGGACACACAATCTACTGGATTCATAGGCCTATCTGTATACATAGAACAATGTCAGGTGATGTTATAATTCAATTCTTAATAAGTCTCTTACAATTTGAATCAGTACCTATGTTCCTTTGCAACGTTCCATATTGGCTTATTGATGACACAATCTGGTTGATTTTAGATTTTTAAGACCAGTGGTTTTAAAAATATTTTATTTGATTTTCAGAATCCAAAATGGCTTCAGCAAAGGGAAAAATCCGGTAAGTATTTCAATATTGTTTCAGCTCTGATTATACAAATTTATACAACATATTATTATATTATTAACCCGGACCCCGAATGTAAGAATAATTTATAGCGATATGATTGCAGAATGTTTACTTCAAACAAACTGTACATTTGATTGAATGATGGGTGTTACAGGTTTCATGCATTTACATTGGTAACCTGTATAAGATAATGTTTATTTCTAGAGTAAAACTTATAATACGGTTCATTTTTCGAGACCCGCAAGGCATTGGTGACTAGAGTTGTGTCTGCTCGGTCTTTAAAGGGAACGCTTCAATCTCAGACTATCAGTCAAAGGAGCCAGTTCAGTCTTTTAGTTCCTTTAGGTCCTTTAGCTCCGGAGCCAGTTTTGAGATCTGAGCAGGACACGCTTTGAACTATGTATTAATGTTCTCGTTCACGTCACAGATTTTATAAAGGTATTGGTTTGGTTCTTATGGTGACTCAGGCGTTGCAAATCTCCTTGCGCTGCGGTAACAACTCCCATCAGGTGGTCTGTCTGCCTGTTTAGCCTAAAAAAAAGACATGAAGCCGTCCAAACCAGCCGCAGCTTGTAAATTCGGCAACCAGATTATGTTACAAGTAGGTGTAATTTATTGCACTAACAGGTTTTTTTTGTATGCACTTGAATATGAGCTGACATGGCACGGTTTATTTTGTAGTAGTAGTAAGCCTTTTAATGGATTATTCCCAGTTGTCAACACCCTCGAAATTATGTGGACGTTAATTTGACTCAACTGTGTTAGTTTAATATCTACTAAAGTACATTAATAAAAACTAACACAGTTGAGTCAAATTAAAGAGTATGAAATGTTCACATAATTTTGAAGGTGTGGGTGGACAAAGGGGTGGCGACAACTGGGAATAGCCTCTTTTAATTTGTAGGCGATTTGAAAAACTAGAACCATAATGTATATAATTTTAAAATTATTACTTATTGTGTTATAGAATCAGGGAAGTTAAAAAAAGATGTGCTGATGTTTTGTTAGGGTCCAATAGTGAAAAATAAAATGAATGGAGTTGTCGGTTTTGATACCAAACTAGTATTGGATTTTGGTAACAAAACAAAATGGACACCTCCATAAAAACATTAGGGTTTCATAGTTAATAAGGAACCCTACCTATTTTGGCCATGTCTGTCTGTTCGTCCGTCCGTCCACCCACGGTTTAACTCAAAGACTCTTGGTACTAAGTACAAAGCTGTAACTTGGCATGGTTATTAAGTTATTATTATTAATCACGCCATCAAAGTTGTAAAAAAAAATAGACTTTTTTTTTTTTGGATTTTATGGCCTGGTTACAAGACCTTTAGGCCACAAAAAAAAAAAAATAGACTACTTTGGTTCCTATGTGGCGATAGATATACACGGTGATTTTTTTTTGGTATTCAGGAACCAATTTTTCTAATTCAGTTATTAATGGTGATCACGTTTAAGTCGCAGTTACATGAAACAAAACTTAATTTTTTATGTGAAAAAAATATTTTGAAACTAACTTTTAATTGAAATTAATTGTCACCCTACTAATTGTTTAGTCTATGAGTTAACAACATCTAACTGATAGGTTTATTGACGTAATATCTGTCAAATTTCCCGCCAAAGCGATGGCACTTGACGTATCTACTTCGCTTCAATAATTAATGTAGGATGTCCATGTGTCCATGTATGTTTACTATTTTTACTAAAAATTTTTTTCAATGTAACTGCATATAATTTGACATGTAATGTAATTTATACTGTGTTATATTGAGTTATAAGATCTGAATCTGAATCTGAATCTGAATATCCAGTGGTGATTGGTTTTAACAATATCATTAACTTAAATAAATTAACCAGTGAGTTAATTGTTTGAGACATCAACCATTGAATTCTATTTTGGTTGCTTATTAATAATTTTCAACTCCTGATCACCGATAAAAAATTGTTCAAGCTTGTGTTTTTCTGAGATATCTTTTTGTTTTTGAAACTTACCATCTGGGATGTCTTATAAATTCTGAAAAACAGAGCCCTTATAAGATTAGATTAGATTTGGTTGTGCATCCGTAAGTTAATGTCAGTACAATTGATATAAGTAGATACGTAATCTTCATTTTACGATATAAATAGGGACGCGCTCATGCAAGCTTAAAACGCTACTAGTGTGTCGTTATTCATCTTACATAATATAGTATAAACTAATTAGCTATGTCTTTAGGCCAGTCCCTTCAGCTTAATTCTTATCACGTCGATCAATCGCTAGTGAATCCAGAAAAAAAAATACGCGGCCGATTTTGTTGTGGTTTCTATAGAGGACAGATTCCGAGGTTTTGATAATATGAGCTGCATTTTTTTTTTTAAATCATTATTATACTTTTATTACCGTTATGGACACATTTCTCACGGCATTGAAAGATAGAAGGAAAGAAAGAAAGATGTTTATTCAGTAAGTAAGCATTTTTACACGTCAAAAAACTACCGTGCCTCGCAAGGGACCACTGCTGAGAAGAAACGCCGCAAGAAACTCAACAGTTAGTCGTTTTTTAAATATACAATCATAAAACTTATATAAAACAGCATTATATAAAACAATGAATCTAACATACGATAAGAAATAAATGTATTCACGCGTAGTTGAGCAGAAAAATGTGTCAAAACTCTGAAATTTCTCCAGAACTAATTAGTAGTAATAGAAAAATAATTATAAAAATTAAACTTAATTATGAGGGTGTACTCGTAAGACAACTACATAAAAAGTTTCGATACATTCTCCTACAGAAACCGTCTCCCCTAGACAATTATACAATATTTACATATTTCTTATGACCAAGTTATTATTATGGGATTGGGATCTCATATCTCGTCTTAATAAACACAAATATCTTACTATGACAGTTAAAATTAATCACCCGTCGCGGTGCTTAGTAGTTGGATCTCATTTTTGGACCACAGCTCCGAAATACTATAGTTCTCGTTAAAAAATAATTGTAAGTACGCTGTAGGTGTACCTACATATAATTCCAAGGTCTCAAATACCTGTAATGACTAATAATACCTATTCTACAACTCTGTTAATTGAGTTGCATGGTTGTTCAGACCGCGTAGAATTGGTTTAATGACGTGTATATCGCGCAACGCGCACCACACGTGACTGGGCGACAATCAAGTTGTAACGTGAATGAGGCGCTTTAGTGACAGCCCTGTGAATGGTCTCTGCAGGGCGGTGGAGATCCCGGAGTGCCCGGTGTGCCTGGAGCCGATGTGCGCGCCCGTGTTCCTGTGCGTGTCGGGCCACAGCGTGTGCGCCGCCTGCACGCGCGAGCTGGTGCCGCCCAACTGCCCGCAGTGCCGCCAGCCCATGACGCAGATGCGCAACCGCACTTTTGAGGACATAATTGATAAGGTAGGTCGTTGCCGTCAGCCAATACTCTTTCATAGATGGCCATATATGTATAGACCTAGGCTCCTGTCTCCTTCCATTATTGTACGCCACCAAGCACTATCAACTGAACAGCCGTCTAGGATTCCCTAGTCAATAACTTACAGATTACCATGTCTGTCTGTCCGTTTGTCCGCGAGTTATCTCAGAGGCTCATGGTATATCCCCCTATCCTCTTAGTCAGTAGGTTTAAAATGTAAAGTGTCAGGATACAGATATGTCTTTATTATTTGAACCGGTGTTATTCCCTACACAATATTGCCATCTTCTGTCGCCAGGGTTGTACTTTACATTTTAAACCTACTGACTAAGAGGATAGGGTTGATAATTCTATGGACATTCAATGTAGTTCTAACTTTTTGTATGTAATCGGCTTGCGGTTACGGACACAAAGAAAGATAATAGTATTGTACACAAACAAAGACCTTTGTGTAGAAGATCGACTCGCTAGAAATAATAAAGACTATACCAACTACAAAACCGTATTTTGGCTTAGTTATACATTTAAACTACACAGACAATTTAGTTGTAAAATTAAATCTTAATCGAGTAAGGATCCATTTAATAGCTTTTAAAAAAATCAATAGGCATCTTATACAAATTACATTTTTTTTAGATTTGGCGTTTAGGGAATAGGTATAGAACTTGCAAGGTCGAATTTTCGCTAAACTTGGGCGGCACGGAACCCTCGGTTCGCGAGTTTTTTAGGATTCTCATCAATCAATACTAAAGTTAAAGAGAGAAAGGGAAAAATCCGTGACAATCGACAACAAAGAACAGAGAAATACCTATGTACAAAAATAATGTACCTAGTCACGAAAGTTGTGTGTGCTGAACAGTTCGTTTGTGCCCAGGCGCAGGTCCAGTGTCCCAACCACGGCCTGGGCTGCGTGTACACGCTGCCGGCGGCGGCGGTGCAGGCGCACCTCGAGGAGTGCATCTTCCGCACCATGGAGTGCCCGCTTGGGGCCGCCTTCGGCAAGTGCTCTTGGACCGGTAAGTGGATCCAACATCAAAGCTACCACCATCTTACTGGCTGCATTATCTTTCTGGATAGCCCAATCCTTTGCTAGAGGTTTTGGGAGACCAGCTCTAGGAACGCCGGAGGCGTCTATGAGCCGGGATGACGGGCCTTTCATATCGGCTGACCACGGTCCCATGATCTTCACTGCAAGCGCCACAAATACGTAATCATTGAACAAAGACGAATATTTGCGGCGCTTGAGAGTTTGGGCCTGATCACCTGCTGCACCGACCTGTTCGACTGGATGTGGGAAAGGGCGATTGTGTCAATAATATTATTATTGTCTAATTCAATTTGTCAATTGCCAGGCCAGCTGAAGCAGATTATGGAGCACTGCCGCGAGAAGCACCCGCGCGAGGTCCTCGCCGAGCCCGAGGTGGAGCTCGCTGACGTGACGCTGCGCGAGTGCGACCGCCGCGTGCTCGTCGCCGCGCTCCACAAGCTTGTCTTCATCCTCACCGTCAAGATCGACACGCTCCAGCGCCTCGCCTACTGGTCAGTCCAACACATCGGCCCGCGAAAAAAAGCCCACCAACACATCTACGAAATCAATGTGATCAGCAAACAGGATCCCCAGAGGAAAGTCACTTACATAGAGCATTGCTTTAACGACAACACCAAAGCTGACGAAATCTTTCGTCAGAACCTGTGCGCTGTCGTTCCTTTGGACGTGCTGAATCACTTTATCAAAGATGACGTGCTGACTTTTAGATATACCATCAGGAATACCGCTAACGAGAACCATCCCAAGCAGGAGAGAAGGGAGAATGAGAATAATGCTGGCGGGCCTCACGGCCCCAGGAGCGAATCCGCCTCCAGGGCCAGGGGGCCTGGACCGAATGGACCCGGGCCGAAAGGACCTGGACCGAATGGACCCGGGCCCAAAGGACCTGGACCCAAAGGGCCCGGGCCCAAAGGACCTGGACCCAAAGGGCCTGGACCGAAAGGACCCGGGCAGAAAGGGCCTGGGCCGAAAGGACACGGTCCTAATGGACCAGGGAAAAAAGGCCCTGGTCCTAAAAAAACTGCCCAAAGTTAAATAGTTCTGGGAATCTTTTGCGCATTACAAATAATTATAATACATATTATCTCAACAGTTGTCTTGCCTAAAGAGCTGTTTTACATGATTATTTAACGTGGTAGTATGTACAATTAAGTATTTACGAATTGCCTCAAATTCTGGAGGTAGCAACTTTCATAATTCAAAGAGCTATAAAAAGGTAACGGCAAATCACTGATGTGCAGCGGCAATTAAACTGCAGTCAATCTTGATCCTCGAGGCGCTGGTATATCGTGGCAAGTAGTGGGAGTATCTTATAGGTTTCAGCAGTTCCCTCTTTTTCTGGAGGGTGCTGGGATTAAGTACTCGCAGGCGTGACAGGCGCCCTTGTATCTCACCAGGGTCGGGCTTGCAAGATAAAGAGTGAAATGGACAATTAGTAGGTGATATTTATCCTTTATCTATTTTGTTCGTATTCATCATGTAAGCCCTGATGTACACATATATAAAGTACAGCACCGGTTTGTGTGCCAACCCTGGCCGAGGGAGGGACCTGTACATCCAAGCCCTGACCACATCTCGCACAATATACTGGCTCAGCGGAGAAGGCAACTCAACAACTGATAAGTGACAGATGTTGGCAGACACGCGAGCCTTGAGGTATGCCAGTCGTTAAATCGTTATTTCTATTATTAAACGTTGCATAGTCTTATAGGCTATGAATGCTATGGAGATCGAACGGTGAATGACACGGTCTTCTCAATGACGTATTTTGACCACTGGTTGCATTTAGCAAGCTCAGATACTTCGGAAGTTATCCACACAATGAACAGCATAGCAATTCTGGTTCTCAGTTACGCGGGACCATCAGTAGCAAGAATTCCAGACCGCTTGCCTTCTTTATGGCGTATGTGCTCCGCAGACTAGGCTTTTTAGGACTTTCTTCAGCTGTATACTTCATGGAACAGTCCCCGTATAAAAAAAAACGTGATTCTTGTACATGATGGCCACCGTCTCTAAACGTGAATTCTCAAGTGGTGTCCGGCCGAAACTAGTTTTTGAGGTCGAAACTGAAACTATTATCGTACAGTCACAACCCGCGAATGTTACGCCACTTGCCACTCTTCTTAATTTAACTGTGTAATGCATTTTGGGTTGACAGCAGACTTGACATATTACCCGAGTGTAGTTACACGGCTAAATTAAGAAGAGTGGCAAGTGGCGTAACATTCGCGGGTTGTGACTGTACATATAGGTAAGGTCATGTTTTCGCGGAAAAATAAACAAAGTCAACATTATTATAAAAACAAATAATCTTTATTTTTAAACGATGGTTTTATGTCACATATAATATTAATTATTTCAGTCCATTGTCAGTCTCTGTATCTCTGACATTTTAAGTAATTATCAACTTCAAATTATTATTATCATATCTTTTCAAAAACTTGCACATAACATGCCCGTTCGCAGCTCAAAATCTCCCGAATTTAGTCTCGGCCTAATTTTTGGCCGGTTTGCAACCGAAACCGAAACTTGTTTTATGGTTGAAACTAGGCCAAAACCGAGACCGAAAAATCGGTCGGACACTATACCCAAGTGCAATGTTAGGGCGATTGAAAATGTCAACCTCTTTAGCTAGGCCTTGTCTTGCTTCCCGTTGGATAGGAGCAACATCCCGTGCCGATACGGCTTTCACCGCGTAACTATTTGCAGAATTTTTAGCCGTGTTATTTGTGTTGGCTTTCTTTTTTCTACAACTGACTAGTAGTTGGAGCTTTGCTAGCACCAGAAAAGTCGAAGTACGCAGACTGTAATGCCACAGCATCAGTGTTAAATCATACCAGTAGTAGCATACGTGTTTTGTAGTCAATTGAAACGTCAGAATATGAATAAATTATTCTAACTCTGTCGTGTTACTTCAGCTTGGCAAAAAAGAGTTTTAAAACGCAATTTAAGACTGCGCCGAGCGTACGCTGGATGTACAGTGGCGCCCTCATCACTATTATTGTGTTTTTTAATGAACTAAAGTATTTTCTTGAAATGGGACGGTGTTTTTTTGTACTACAAATGAAAACACAACTTAAAGGGTATATCACATAGTTTAATAACAATTCACCTTCCAGTTATCAACTTAACGGTAAAAAGTGGACACCTTTTCCCGTCAAACTGACTACTCAAAGGGTAATTGTTATTAAAGTTTGTTACGTATCCCATAAATTGTGTTTTTGCCTGCGCTACAAAAACGCATCGTTTGGTTCCAAGAATTTTTTTAGTCAATTAGAAATCACAATAATAGTAATGAGGGCGCCACTGGACGCTCGACGTTTGCTCGGTGCAGTCTTTTTCTTAATGTAGTTCGGCAATCATCGTTTTTGTATAAAATTCGAGTGACAGACGTACTGTTATAGCGATAGCCTGCCGAACTCTATTAAGAAGCTGGGAGAACTGTACATACAGCTTAATGTAATGGTTTCCGCCACTTGTTAATATTTTAGTTCCCTCTATCAGTACCTTAACTCTTTTTTACCAAGTCTTTTTTAACAGAACACAAAGCTCACGTCAAAGTGATTATTATTGTCCTGCTATAGGTACAGTCAACCAATTTCATTCCTAGGCCACTATGGACTTTGTCAACATGACGTTGTAAACAAAATCATAGGGAGTCTCTTACGTTTTGGTTGACAACGTCACTTTAACATAGTCCAAAGTGGCCTAGAAATCAAATTGGTTGACTGTACCTATAGCAGGATAATAATAATCACTTTGACGTGAGCTTTGTGTTCTGTTCTGTTCTCAAAAATTTTCGTCATGCCAATATAGGCCTTGGCGCGAAGAATGAACCTGTGATCCACTAACCTAGAATGGTCAACGTACCCACTACCCTGTATCAACTAGACTCAGGGCGGATCCCTTTGACTGCCATACTTATCGTTGGTCATAATGTATTGTTAGTCATACTTTTGTCATAACTTCTTTCAGGCTGAAGTTACAGAAGAAAAATAACCGTGTTCTGAGAAAAATGCATTATGACTTGCGAAAATTATGACTTAACACACATTATGACTAAAAATAATTATGGCAGTCAATAGAGACCCGACTCAGGGTCATGGTGTCAAGGGTGATGGCCCGCATTCAGTGCAACCCTCGAATATTTGCGAAGTGCACGGAGTAGTAGGGACGGTAATAATTGTTGAAGCCTTTCCCTTATTTTACTCCTTGTCTCAAATTAGAGATGTTTGAATAGCAGGCAGTGGAATAAGGACTCTCATTTTTACCAAAGACGATAAATCCATGTCTATCGCACTAGAAGTTAACTGGCTGGGCGCCTAAACTTGGACCTCCAAATAATCGCGAATTCAACTACCATGTATAATACTGTTTTCATTTGAAATTCTGTCTCACTCCATATCGGAACTTTAAAATCATAGTTAGCGGTATGAGTTGGTTTGGAGTATTATAACATGATTATAACAAGCCTGATGGATGGCTAATTTTGCTTCAGTCGTCAAATATATCGGAGCAGACAAGGTGCTCAAATAACTAACTAAAGTTGTGAGGATGTTATAGTCTGTTCAGATAACTTGGAACTCGTCTGCGCCGATATATTAAATGGCAACTGTACCCAAATGCGATTCATTCATGGGAAAAGTAAAATTTAAGGAAGAGAGCACAACTAAAGGCTGCGGCAAAGCAAACGCGAGTCAGGAGCAGCGTGGGGCATCAGCAAAGCATGACACGGCACAATGCCGGACAGGCAGAAGCTGCAACACGCTCACTAGTAAACACACCGAGGCGATACCATACAAGTTGCCGTCGCTCTCATAGAGCCTTTGGGACTTACGTGCGTTGCCGCGCGGCACTGCGCTGCTAGCGGCATGCGCTGGAAAATATGGCGGCCATATTGAAAACGACTTGGCGAACCCGCGCTCCTGTTGCGCCGGACTTGCCCACGCCACGCTTTGCCGCTGGTTTGTTTGTGCAGAACAGCGGCCCGCGCCAATTGTTGTTCCGATTTCAAGAGACAAGCGCGTGCCTATGTATGGTGCTTATGTATGAAACGTCTTTGAGGTGCTACCTTTCTTTAATATCCAAGTACTTATTACGAGCCGGGTTTTCGCTGCCCATTTAAAGCCAGGAGTGCGATAGCGATGTGGGTGTGTTCGATTGGCAGCTGCGGCAACTCCTAATACGCACATAAAAATTGACCAGCTAGGCATTTTTTATGTGTATAGGGTTAGCATTTGTCACTGCATAGCTTAGGGCTGCTTAGATTAGGTATTGCATTTCAATGGCGATACTTAGCCTTTACAGCGCGCGTGACACGCGGTGTACAGTCGACGTCAAATATATGATTACATTTTTTCACAAATAAGGTCCAAAAATGGAACATATCTTTGACGTCGACTGTACCATGAATCCATACTAGCGTTTGTCACGGGAAGCGGACATAACCGCTCAGCACCGGATCGGCTCAAAGTGGGACATTGAAAAGTGACAATTTATTTTTAAAGTTAGTCGCGTCGTCGACTGAAAAACGTATCCTACTAACACAAATCAATGCTCACGTTTCAATGTCTCGCTCTGAGCTGGGGCCCTTGCACATATGCAAATAAAAAAAAAATCGTTTCCTTTTTTAAACCAATCGCGTCACTGGTAGATCACGTGACTCTTGCTACTTGCAGTGCCGCGATTGGTTTAAAAACGAAACGAATAGAAACGCTAGTTAGAGTAACTGCATCTTGTCAAGGGCCTCAGTTATGTCTGCTCCAATTCTTATGCGTAAGCGCATTATGTGTTCAGGTGTTTACATTATTTAAAGCTAATTGTGGAATTAGCAAGAATAATGTTGACAGTGAATTTGATTAAGTTTATTTTCATTATTATTATAATTTTGCTAGGTACCGATTCATTTTGATGGCATTGATTTTCTAGTTAAAACCCCTCATATGTATATTAAGACGATTCTTTAATTAAAAAATACATATAAATACTACATTTCAGATCGCCGGTATTTTACTCTCAAGCCTAAAGAAAGGTGCACTTACAATGGCAACTTTTAGCGGCAATAATAGTTGTCTTACTCTAGTTTTGTGTAATAGACGTGAGACATCAGTATCACGGGTGAACTTACAGCTCAGAGCGGCCTAAAATACTTTGTGATATTCAAAATTTGAGCACGGGTCCATATGAGGGGTAATAAATTGTTCTTAAAATTAAAGTTCGTTCATTCAAATAGTGTGCATTCCAATCCTTTTAAGTCGCCGACACCGCTTTGTGTGCGCCTTTGTACGAATTGTAGCGGCACATCAAAGCATGCAAACTATTTGAAAGAATGAAGTATCACTCCATGTTAATGACATTTTCCATATATTTAGAAGTTCATATTGTCTTAAGTTTATATTAACTTTATGTTTAGTTGTCGGTTATGGTAAATAGATATAATTATGTTGAGTATTATTTAAGTTTAATATAAATGTGTAATAACAGGATGTCCTGCAACCTACTTGTTTAAGAACTTACTCTATTTGATCCGACATCAACGCTATAGAAAATTATCAAGTTTTTTTAATTTTAAACAAATATTCACATGTTTTCCATGTAATCCAACATAGTTATAGTATATAAATAGATGATATATCTGCTTTATAATTATACTTTAATAAAGAACTACTCCATTACCCAGTTTTTATTTAAAAAAATCTCCAACATAGTTAAACCTACCATTTTTAGCTTGTGGTAATTTTACTTGCCACCTTCTCCAGCTTAAGGGTGCGGCTCCACTGAGGCGGAGATGATCGGAGCGGAGCTGTGCCAATATTAACCAATAGAATCTAAACTAACGTGCGCAAGGCGCGCTCGACGTGACCGCATGCGCCTTCTATTGGTTAATATTGGCACAGCTCCGCTCCGCTCATCTCTCAGTGGAGCCGCACCCTTATAGTAAAAAAAATCTATTATTTACCATTAAACTGAATTAATGGCTTTCCCTCCTTGTTTTAACTAGGTGTATTTTGTCAAACTAGAGTTAAAGGCCATTACCATAAGAAAAATATTTTTAGTCAAGACCTTCGTTCTACCGCGAGGTCCCATCTGTTTGATCACTGGACTGATTTGTGGAACTGTTCTCGTCTCTCCAAGGGTAGACATTATGGTAATATTCAACCTAATCTGCCTGTTAAACCTTGGTTTTTTAAATTTAACACACTTAATAAGGCTGCCACCTCTACAATAATTCGTCTGCGACTTGGTCACATTTGTTCACCCTCTTTTCTGGCCAAGATCCGTGTTCGGGATCATTCTTTGTGCGAGGAGGGAACCCCAGACCATATTTTTTTCAATTGTCCCAATATTCCTGTTTCTCTTTATAACTTTCTTCCTGATTTTATCTCTCGCCCAGCTAGCTTTAGTTATGTCCTCACTTATGTAAATACTTCCTTTGTATATATTTTAGCTAAGTACATTATTGATTTTAATATTAAGTTGTAAATTCTAATTTTAGTTTTAGTATTTGTAGTTGTAGTTAGACTATATAATTTATTTTGTTTTTAGATTCCCCAACTGATGAATCAGCATCTGTTTCTGGAAAACCATTTTTACCGATCACGTGTAACTTCCAACCTTGACACTGGCAGAATTGTCCCACTGGACAGTAGCCATTCAACAAAGAATTGATAAGAAAAATATGGTCATGGATATAACCTGCAAGGACAAAAATGTTCACTTTGATTGCCACCAACCCGCTAGGCAGGTTTTGTATAAAAAAAGGCCTTGTCGATGAAAGTGTTAAAGAATATTTCGTTGCTTAAATACTAAAGGGCCACAAATCAAAATGAGTTTGTGTTGTATTTAAATTCGGAATGCTATATACTTTAAGTTTTAAATCAAACTATATCTGTTTTTGTTTTGTGGCGCTTTTGCATTTAAGCAGTGATTTTTTCTTGTGGGCTTGGTAGAAGTATGTAGGTTTCATTCTGTGTACTTCTTTCAAATATGCTATTATGGTTCTTCTCTTTCATACAAATATGTATGTATGTAAGTGTGTGAGTGACATATGCTGTGTCCATATTTATCTATGCGATGAACTCAACCATAATTGGCCCGCAGCATGAATAGGACAATGGTAATAGAACAAGGCTAGGCCTCAAGTGTTGTTTTTTACAGTCAAATATATTGTAGCAAATAAGTTCTTAATAACTTCTGCCTGTAAATTTATCTATGTTGCCCATGTGATAATCTGTCTCCATTCCAATCTGTCCAGCTGTTTCATCATGAAGGAGAAATGCTACGTTTATTATTATATTATTCAGTCAGGCCAAAGAAACATCACTAAGTAAGTAAGTAAAACCTAAATGACAGGTCAATTTATATACCAAATTTGGTCAAACCAAATGTTTGATACATTCAGTCACCAATGGTAATTATGTTAATACTTTAACTGCCACTAACCCGCTAGGCGAGTCAATTTTGTATGAAAATCCGAGTTCTTGGCATTTAAACTTTAATAGCCCAAATAGTTTAGTAATTCAGTTAAAATGAATGTTGTAAACACCACATCACAAATATAATAACATATGCGCTTAAGAGTGTTGATGGCCTGGTGGCTTAAGGGGTCGACTCGTGATCGTAAGGTACCGAGTTTGAACCCCTGCAGTCACCATGTACCAATGAGTTTTCCTAACTTAAGTGCATTATCCAATGCTCTTACGGGGCAGGAAACACATCGTGAGGAAACCTGCACATTCAAACGGCTGAGTGTGTAAGAGGGTATTGCACAAAAGATTCTAAAGGGTCGAAGTGTATCCAAAAGGGCCCGTCTGTAAGATAACATAAGAAAAGATAACTTATGCAATTACAAATTATTGCTCATAAAATTAGTGTAATGTGTGAGGATTTGTTCTTGATTAAACCAAAACTAGGCAGGATAAGGTTTCTTAGTCAACAAAAGGCAATTGTCTATATTAAATCGGGGTGTAATTGACTTTTAACTTTTTTTGTAGATCTCTCTGCTGGCCTTACACACAAATGTTTTCCAAATAATGTTATTACTACATTATTTACTCGCATTTCAAAAACAGAACAAAACTTAGGCACAGTTGTTACCAAATTGTCTTTGGACACCAATTTAAACGTGCTCTTGGTGTCCATTATGCAAATACCACTCTTGCCAACATAGCTTGGGCATTTAGAGCGTACAACACTTAGGAAACTTCCGTGAAAATCGGACTTATAAAGAGTTTGATTAAACTGCTCCCAGCCCTTACTACTGCAGTCTGGCAGTGACTTGTGCAGCTCCAACATTTGACTTATATACTCGCTCCACATTCGATGCATCGGAAGTACGTCATCATATTTCACGCTGTGTCTGGGAATATTATAAAAACCCAATATTTTCTTCTCTTTCCTCGTCAAGGTGCGAATTTTCTTCGATTTTCGTGCATTCTTTGATTTCTTGCCCTTCTTTTTAGCAAGCAGGAAATCCTTCTTTAACTCTAATTCGATATTGACTTGGTCTGATTTAGGAACATTTGCCTTTAAGAAGTTCAGGATAGACTTTTCGCCTTCAGAAGACATACTTAATAATATCAAGCTATAGATAAACTTATGGCGGTTTCTTCTACTTCGCCACAAATCAAAACTTTATTTAAATGAATTAACTATTTTGCACCAGTACCCGTGTTATTGCAATTGACGTTGACGTGACATCACAGATTAAATAAGGGTGTCGATTTGACATTGACATATACTTTTTTTTATTACGTACGCACAGGCTTAGACTGTAGGTAGACCATACCGGCTCATGTTTCGTAAATTCTTCTAAAGACTACCTACCAAATAGTACTGATATCCCCCAAATACATAAATGTAAAAATAGGCCATGTTCTCATGTGCCATCATCATCATGTGTTGAAATAGGTTTAGTTTTGTGGGCTCTTAGACTATTAATAGATAACAGAAACTCCATAATGGCCGGAGGGGACCTACTTTTATATTTATACTAGCGACCCGCCCTCGCTTCGCTTCGGTTTATGTGAGTTTTCTGTAACACCCGTTCATGAAAAAGGATTTATTATACATATAAACCTTCCTCTTGAAACACTGTATCTATTAATAAAAACCGCATCAAAATCCGTTGCGTAGTTTTAAAGATCTAAGCATACATAGGGACAGACAGCGCAAAGCGACTTTGTTTTATACTATGTAGTGATTTATACTGTGATTGTAGTAAACTCTTAATTCTATTATTAAATGTTAGTAAACGAGGCACCTAACTAGTTTGTAAGTTGCTGTGACCGACCAGGTGCTATAATAATATTTTACACGTTAAAACACCTGGGGCCTGTTTTATAAAGCTACAAATTACAATTTTCGGGTTAAAAATTTCCGTTTGACACAGCCATTTGAGCAGTGTTGCCAGTTTAGACCTGTTAAATTGTAACCTTGTAGCTTTATTAAACGTGCCGCTGTAGGTGCATGTAACATGTTGTGGAAAGCAATAAATGTGGTGAATTTAATATTCAACGTTACGTGGGTGAGCGGCATATACAACCTACAAATAAAACACAACATTAAAGATATAAATTTTGTTTAATTTTTTTAGCTCTTCTTCGTGTACAATACACATTCCACCAAGTAGAGAATATCTATATTTTATTTTACTTATATGTTTTTTTTATAATTCTTTATGCTTTTTACCCGACTGATGCTAAAAATTTATGGAACTACTTGGATTTTAATTTCTATTGATTGCTCGTTGCCTGTCTTGTACTTACATATGCACGGTCACAAGATTTAATTTGGTACCCACCAAAATCAATCTGACCTTCTACAATAATAAGGTTGAGTTTCCTAAAAGTTACAAATGACTTGACATCGCTAATGACATTGACGACTGCAAGCTTATTTTTCTTGAAATGGATCCCAAATTAACGCTTGTGACCGTATAAATCTGTTTTGATAAACATTTGTCAGAAGTATTAATAGCCAAAACGATAAAAGAAGATTAGGTTGTCAGGATAAGAATACTATGTTTAAGTATTCTAGGTCATTCAATATGATCTAAGATTGATGATAACAATCATGAGCCAAAAGTTGATTAGTTGACGGAAAAAAAAATCTAAAGTTAAAGTCATATTATTAATTATTACCAACTAACAATGCACTATGTACATATACATATACAACAATGAATTAGAAATATAACATTGGACGTTTTTGTTAGTCAATGGAAGATGACAACAGTCGGGTTTTTTTTTTCGTTTTTTTTTTTTTTTTTTAACAGTACTAAACTTATAATAAGTATGATTTGTAAAAAAGAGTTTAATAAGTAGGTGGTTTAATTTGGAGTTCACTCTCGCCTTTAAAAGTACTGTACTGTACTTTTGGCATATCACAATATTAAACTATTTTTTGCAAGGTTTTAACTTAAAAATAATGACAAAGTCCTATACATAAATTACTTGATACGTAAAAACATGATTAATAACTAATAAAGCTAAACTAGTAGAAAATGAAATGTCAAAAATGAAAATAAGGAAACGCATCTCAGTAGTGATTGAGTTTTACTGAATTACTCTTTCGTGATCTTTCGTCGTGATCTGTAGCAAAGGTCGGTTCACATTAAAAGTAACTATTGTAAAAAAAACTACGAAATACTGATACCTACTACATATAATTCAACGATAAAAACAGTTTGGATACGTTAATTTGAAAACTATTCGAAGGAATAACTTTCATGTTCAATCCAGGATGACAGGTCATATTAACACGTTATACATTCATTTCTTTAAGTTTACATAAATACTACATTGGTACAATCCTAGCGATGCTATTTAGGCATTTAACCTAATAATCATCTATTTTTAAATACCTCGCCTGTGTGTATAGTATGGTAGTACGGTACTGCATAGTGAATCAACCTTAAGCTGCGCGACCCGGCATTATGAGTTAACCTTAAGCCACGTGGAGGTTGTTGACAGCGGTCACTACAGAGGTTTTGCGTGTCACGCAAAACTTGAAAGCGAGCTTTTCGTCACGCACGTACTGTGGTAGCATGCACAAGGGTAGGGCGGCTCGCTTGCCCTCGCGGTGGGCCTCTTCCGCGCTCGCCACGTCATTGAGGCAGCGCTCTGACAGCACGGCGCGCCGCGCGTAGTCCTTCTTGCTCACCTGACACACGTACGATAATATTACTTATCGATAGAATATCGATAGGACCATGGAAACGTCTCTTACACCCAACTTGTACCCACCTGTCCGCAGTGTTGGGCGGCGGTTCACTGTACGTGAAACTATCCAAATACTCGTTTTATAAAAATATCTATGATTTTGTCGAAAGCTTTTTACAAATACTTATAATTATGCCTCGGTGGAAATGAGGATTACCTGACTCGGATTTTAGCAGGGCTCGCAAAAGCTCAGCAATTGTATGTATGTATGCTATGGTACCTACGCAAAGTAAACATTCTCTGAATTTATATCTTGATAGAATGATTATCTGAAAATCGAATTTCCATCCCTGGCTCACTTCTTTTAAACTCTTATTTAAAACAAGTAGAGAATAAAGGAGCACTCGACTATCTCATAATATTGAAATAAAGGGTATCATTAAAACGGTTCGCAGAATATTGACGGTGAGCATAAAAATGCATTTCTCATTCACCGGGAAATGTACTTAAGTAAAAAAAACCGGGCAAGAGCATGTCGGACCATGCTCAGTGTAGGGTTCCGAAGCCGTAACGACTAACACAAAAAACTATCTCAAAAATCAACATGTATGAACCAATTTTCTATTTAAAGTTATTTGGCGCTGTCTTAGATAATTTTTAGTAGGTATAAACACTTTAGTCGCCTGTATCTCAGGAACTAATCATGTCTACTTAGCGGTGATAGTTTTCCTTTAAAATTCGTTACATGCACTTTCGTTGAAGATTTTTTTCAGATTTTTAGTACTTGTAGTTTTGGCTGTAGGGGGGGGGGGGCACTTTACTCTAACAAAAAATAGCGCTTTAAAGCTTAATATTTCACAAACGGATCCCTTAATCGAAAAATTGTCATCATAAACCCGCAATACTTTTGAAATACCTATCCAACGACACCCCACACTATGGGGTAGGCAAGAAAAAAAAAAGGCATCCCCACGTTACGTGTAGGGGAGGTGCATTAAAAAAAAAAAATTTTCAAAATTTAATTTTACCTCTTTGTTGGTGTGACTAATATGTATATTCATGCCAAATTACAGCTTTCTAGTACTACGAGTCTCTGAGCTAGACTGGGGACGGACGGACGGACGGACATGGCGAAACTATAAGGGTTCCTAGTTTGACTACGGAACCCTAAAAAAGAGATCCCCACGTTACGTGTAGGGGAGGTGCATTAAAAAAAAATATTTTTCAAAATTTTATTTTACCACTTTGTTGGCGTGACTAATTTGTACATTCATGCCAAATTACAGCTTTCTAGTACTATGAGTCTCTGAGCTACACTGGGGACGGACGGACGGACGGACGGACATGGCGAAACTATAAGGGTTCCTAGTTTGACTACGGAACCCTAAAAAAGAAACTAATTTGTACGTATGGTGACCGCGGGAGTTTGAACTCAGCGCCACACGTTACGAGTCGACTCCCTAAGCTAATTGGCCACCGACGCTCTCAATAAATGACTAAGTTGCGGACCACGTGTTACATCCGGATATTGATTGCCAGCAAAATAGTATATGCTGACCAATACAGTGCGATAGCTCTTAAAAGTTGCTTCGGGTGTATACTTATCTTTCACTCACTCTCATACGATCTTATTATGAGCGAGTGAGAGAAATGTAGCAAACCAAAAGCATCTTCTAAGTGTTCACAGACTGTACAGCCGTAATATCAAAGGAGGCGGAATCCTTCCATGCAAAGCACTTTATACCCTATTGTTATAGTTTAAACTTTTTGAACTGAGCTCTTCCACTTACCTGTAAACACAATGGTCATTGTATCTATACAATCTTGGTCGGGCGGTTGTAAAATGCAAAACAAATGCTTGCCATTATTCTATTACTGCATTTTGTAGTCTATTGTCAAAAGAAATAGGACCGATAATCTTTATTAACCTTCGAAGGTGGTTATTATCAGATTTAACTGCGCGCTCGTTGTCCTAATTTGAGGTTAACTTCACAATGGCTTTGTATTCTCAAGTGAATAAGGCCAGTTGAAAAAGTTTAAACTATAACCACATTAACTTTAAAATGCTTAAACATTACTATGAAGTTATCCGCGTTCTTTGGTATAAATAAATTAATAAATATAAGGGGACAATCTAACACCAATTGAGCTAGTCCCAAACTAAGCTCTAGGCTTGTACTATAGGTACTAGACAACGATATAAATACTTATACATATAGAGAAATATAAACTTAAATATATAGAAAACATCCATGACTCAGGAACAATATTTGAGCTCATCACACAAATATCTGCCCTTACCGGGATTCGAACCCAGGACCACCAGCTTCGTAGGCAGGGTCACTACCCACTAGGCCAGCGCGTCGTCAAACAACCAACACAACAACAACAACAACAGAACCAACAACAACAGAACCAGTCCTAACTAAAAAAAAAACTCTCATAAATAAGTACTAACCAAATGAATGTCGTACGTGTATAGTCCCGCGTTCTTCTTGCTGCCAATGTGCTGCACTGTCCAGGAGAAGGTGTTGTCCGCTTCGTCGACTCTAAACGTCACGATGAAGTGCATATTGCCCTGCGCGGCGAGCCACAAATGGCGGGCGCTGCGCGGACGCACCCCTTCGATCTCTAAGAACGCCCCGCCGGCTGCGCTGGAGAAAGTGCTCCAGCTGGTAGGATGCTTTGATTTGTAGTGTTCCAGCATTTGTTTTAGTTTACCTGAGAATAATGTATACATTTTCGACAACGTCAATATTTTTTTTATTGCCGAAAAAAGCAAACGAGCATACCACCTGCCCTTATTTAACTATCTTGACAATGACATGTGACAGGTGCAAATTCAATAGGCATACATCAGTGTTATAATAAGCTTCGCCATGTACTATCAGACCAATGGAACCCTGACCCACCATAGAACTGTGTCACAGTGACGTTATAAGTCAAATCGTAAAACATGTCAAATAAACTATTTTATAATGTCACTGTGACACCGTTCCATGGTGGGTCAGGGTTCCATTGGGCTGATAGTATACTGAAATGTCACCTGTCACATGTCATTGTCAGGATGGTGAAATAGGGGTCACCGTCGCTCACAAACATCAGCAATGCCAGGGGCTCCGTGGAGTTGCCTTTCAGAGTGATTCTAATGTAACAAGAGTAGCGTTTGACGTGTATAAATAAAAGTTTATAGATAATTAAAATAGAGAACACTGATCCGAATCAATGCCGAGCATATTCAGGCACAGGGTATATATTTTCTATTCCACTCGGTAAAACCATATTGATTTTGTCGTGTTACTGTATTGTTTTTACGTAAATAAGAGTGTTATCATAACGTTTACATAATTCTGTACAATTCAAATCTCACGTAAATTTAGAGACACCCTTATGACAGTTGATCCTAAGGGCTAAGATGGAATGCTTTTATACTGTTATCCAGTGTACGGTATCGTTAATTACACCTAAAAACCTCTCCCACACTCTGACTCCATTATTTCAACGGGTTTACATAATTATTCTGATTTCCAAAATTCAGAGCATTCCAAATTCAGAATTTACTTGCAGAATACTGATAAAATAACGTCTTTTTTTATTATTTACTACAGGACTAGAGAAAAAAGAATTGGAAAACATACTAACAAACAATAAAACACGTTAAACTAAAGTTTAGTAGGTACCTAAGTATGTTATGTAACTAAAATTACCGATCCAAAGGCATTCCTGGAATATCACTCCGTGAGGACACATCATGTCGCGGTAGATGCACTCCCGCGCATGGTCCTCCACGTCCTTAGCTGCGCTGAAGTTGAACTCGCAGCCGTCGGCCTTGTGCGGGCAGGTGAGGCGCGCGCCCCGAGCGGGGACCGCGGCCGCGGCTGGCGCCGGCGGCCGGAGCGGTGCCTGTACAATGTGGAAGCGATCACGTCAAACAATAAACTACTACTATGTGTTGGAAGGTGAAATAACGTCAAGTGGGTCATAGAGTCTATGGGATAAATACGCCCTTTAAATTTTATAAACCATACCATCTGCCTTGTCTTATTTAGTACACTTTTATAACCTCAAAATGCTCCCTTTTAGCCTAAAATAACAATTTCGTCGTAAAAATAACCTTCCATGATGAAAAATTAGGAAAATGGTGCGCAAAATGTGGTCTCTAGTTGCTTTATTCACCAAACAATGCATTTTGATGATATAATTAAATAGTAGTTTATGAAATTGTTGCGGGGAATTAAACCACGAGTGTGTGTTTAAGAACCGAGCCGCTAGGCGAGGTTTTTGATAGTATCATACGAGTGTTTTAATACCTAGTTATGTGCAGTTTCATACTCTACTTTATCTACTCTCATACACATTACTACAAAACGTATTCAATGAATGGCGCCAAAACCTAGGCACCTAGCACATCACCGCGCATGCGTTAAAGCGGGCGCTGTCGCAGACAAGTAAAAATTGAAATGAAAACTTTTTGTAATGCTGTAAAAATGACGCGAAACCGCATGTGCGTTCCATTATAAAAATATAATTGATATGGAACCTCGTTGGTGACATTAACTTTTGGATTAACTTGTATCGTAATGGTAAAAAAATACTTTATAACATTATTTTGTTAGAGAAATAATGTTATTAAGTGTTTTTTTTTATTTCGGTATTGTGTTTATAAAGTATGCCAATATAAATTCATTTTGAAGTTTATAATTCGAACTTTACGATATGAGAGTAGATAAAAGTGCTTACTAAATTAGACAAGCCAGATGGTATGGACTACTAACTACTATTAAAAAGTGCAAAGCAGTTTAAAAACGTATTCCTTTACTCTTTAACAGACGCATTTAGGTACCCCATTCATGCTTTTCTATGGCGTAAAGGCAAACGAGCGCACAGACCACGTGGTGGTCCCTGTGAGTGGGATCTGTGACCCATAGACATTTGCATTCTTAAGACTACAATCTAAAGGCTGCAATACTAAAGATGCTAAATGCTGCAATACTAAATAGTACATTACTACAGAGGCCGGGAAGTAGGGGGTTGCCGGCCGAGTGATATAGACGGCCGAGCGAAGCGAGGCCGGATACTTACGAGGCTGGCAACCCTTTTTCACGGCGAGGTACGTATAGTGCTTTTCTCAAACATATGCAATTAAATAAAAAATACATCACTCAAAAAAGTAAATTGATAAAATGTCCACGCTAGGGAAGAAAAGTAATTGGGTGTTAAAATAAAGTACCAGGAGCGCAGCGGTAATTAGGAGGTATACCAGGCATAGGGCAAATTAGATCGGGTCGCCACTTTCCCGAACATATGGTTGAGAGAGGCGATGGCTGAGATACGCGTCATACTCGTGAACGGGTGCTGTTTGTGGGGTCCGGTCTGTTCACGTTTGCAAGGACTTTTTGTTAAATAAATTATTCTAGTTATGGCTTTTGACGTAGAGACCTCGTCGTGTTGTTCTCATAGTGTTTTTTTTTATTTTTTTTATTTAAGGTTTATTGACCTTACATTTGTAATGATTTTATTTTTGGTAGTTTTAAGAAATTATTATTTGGGTATTTCTCCACTAATTGGAAAATCGCTGTCCGTTGTTTTTTTTGGTATAATGTCTTTAGATAAATGTCAAATAAAAAGGTCTTTGTGTCAAATAATAGCCATATTTTTAAGCGTGTCTAGTATTATACCAAAAATAAGGCGGACTATTAAGTTAAACATTTTTGAACATATCATAAAACAGTACCCTGGCATGTCCCAAACCCAGAATTTGATAAGTATGACATAATATTAGTAATGTGTTACAATGTTACAAGGTTTCTGTATTGAACTTAAGAAGGTGAATACACAATCGCATTACAATAAAGTAATATCTCAATGAATATGTCATTTTAATACAACTATTAGTCAAATTTTGTCCCAAGACTACAAAAGCAGTCCCCTGTCGCCTGATTGTGATTAAAATAAAAATAATGCATGAGATTGACTTTAGTAAATGCATTGGTTTTGGTATGCACAACACTGGAATTGTGATACAAAACAATTTTTACTGTTTAATTCATTATTATTTGAAGAGAAAGTTGGCAGGGGACTGTTCAAATTTTCCAATTAGTGGAGAAATGCCCATTTATTACTTTATTACCTAATGTAACTTACTTTACTTAATGTAACTTAGTTTTAAGTACTATTATGTTTTTATAATTGAAAAAATGACCTTCTGCTGGAGTTTCTTGCTGCGCTTCTTCTCCGCAATGATGGTCTCGTCCGAAGCGCTGGTAGATTCACCCTATATTACTGACGTGTAAAAGAGCCCTCATGGGGCCTATTTACTGAATAAATATTTTGAATTTGAATTTGAATTAGATCTCAGGTGGTGCGGGCAGCCGGCGGGCGGGCGGCGGGCGCACACGACACAGCGCGGATGTCTCCCAAACGTTTATGCACTCCTAGTATTTGACGTTATAACATTTTACGTAACACCTGGCCATAATGTGAGTTTTATCGCACGCTGCGCGCACGGTAAAACTCGCATTGTGGCCAGGTGAAGACGTAAAATTGTGTACTCATCACGGGCAGTAAAAAAGAAAGCCCTCTATCGCATATTTACAACCCTCGCCTACGGTTCGGGTCTCAAATACCTGCGATTTCGGGCTTTCTTTCTTTTACAGCCCTTGTTAAGTAATGTACTATTTCATCACACTTGCTCGTAAATAGTGTCCAAACATGCTAGAAAAATCGACCGTAAATCCAAAATAATACCCGCGGGCCTTTTTTTACCATTACGCTTCTAACGTGCGTAATAGCTTTTTTTTTAAATATTATACGTGGACTCAAACTATCACAATACGTCAGGACCCCAATTCTTGTGCCATTCGATATGAAGTTTCATTCGAGATGAAATGTCAGTTGAATACTATTTCCTAAAAATCTCGCATAATAAACTATTGATCTCATATGTCACTAGAATAGGACTCCGAACACGTTTGACATTATCTGTGGTAAGTCACAGACAATGATGTAGTCTGCCGCTAATAAGTTAAAAATATGATCTTTTGCCTGATTTTATTTCATTTCCTCGCAATTGTGATGAAAAACATTGTATGTTACACGGGTGGTAAAGGAAATACAAAGCTCGAGTCATTAAAGCCCTCAGCCTTCGGCTTCGGGCTTCTAACAGACTCTCGTTTGTTATTCTTTCTTTACCACCCTTAATACACAATGTACTATTCTCATAAATTTTAAAAATATAATTTAGATATTCAGCCTGTTCATAAAACCAGCTGTCATGGCCATATTAAAATTAAAAAAAAAATACTTCCCGGCCTAGGCCTTCAATTTTGTATGAAATTCCTTTACAGTTCTCTCGAGTTGTTTCGCCGGGAACGTGGCACTTTGAAGCCTAAAATAACTAACATAACGCCGACATTACATAGCATGTTTGAGAATAGTACATTGTGTATTAAGGGTGGTAAAGAAAGAATTACAAACGAGAGTCTGTTAGAAGCCCGAAGCCGTAGGCTGAGGGCTTTAATGACTCGAGCTTTGTATTTCCTTTACCACCCGTGTAACATACAATGTTTTTCATCACAATTGCGAGGAAATGAAATAAAATCAAAAGATCATATTTTTAACTTATTAGCGGCAGACTACATCATTGTCTGCGGCTTACCACAGATAATGTCAAACGTGTTCGGAGTCCGATTCTAGTGACATATGAGATCAATAGTTTATTATGCGAGATTGTTAGGAAATAGTATTCAACTGACATTTCATCTCGCATGAAACTTCATATCGAATGGCACAAGAATTGGGGTCCTGACGTATTGTGATAGTTTGAGTCCACGTATAATATTTAAAAAAAAAAGCTATTACGCACTTAAGTAACGTAATGGTAAAAAAAAGGCCCGCGGGTATTATTTTGGATTTACGGTCGATTTTTCTAGCATGTTAGGACACTATTTACGAGCAAGTGTGATGAAATAGTACATTGTGTATTAAGGGTGGTAAAGAAAGAATTACAAACGAGATTCTGTTAGAAGCCCGAAGCCGAAGGCTGAGGGCTTTAATGACACGAGATTTGTATTTATTTTACCACCCGTGTAACATACAATGTTTTTCATCACAATTGCGAGGAAATGAAATAAAATCAGACAAAAGATCATATTTTTAACTTATTAGCGGCAGACCACAGATTATAGGATATGTCTCGGCAGACTACAATATCATTGTCTGTGACTTACCACAGCTAATGTCAAACGGGTTCGGAGTCCGATTCAAGTGACAGTCGAGATCAATAGTTTATATGCGAGATTTTTAGGAAATTGTATGCTACTGACATTTCATCTCGAATGAAACTTCATATCGAATGGCACAAGAATTGGGGTCCTGACGTATTGTGATAGTTTGAGTCCACGTGTAATATTTAAAAAAAAGCTATTACGTACGTTAGAAGCGTAATGGTAAAAAAAAGGCCCATGGGTATTATTTTGGATTTACGGTCGATTTTTCTAGCATGTTAGGACACTATTTACGAGCAAGTGTGATGAAAAAGATATTTATTGTCAAAACTGTGTAGGTACGATCGGTATATAAAACATCAGACTCAACAGTTTGTCTATTTCGGACATACAATAGTTAATAAGGTAACTTAACTTTAAGATCTAGAAAAGTAAAAAGTAAGTAAGTAAGGAAAAAATTGTGTTAATCACACAAAAATATTCATTTAGGTTGTAAAAACATTTCGATATTAACCAATTTTTGAGTGCCATTTTAAAACTATACTAAAACCGCAAATGCTTTGCCAAGCCAGGACTAAGATTAAGATGGAATGCTTCAATGCTAGTAAAATTACGAATTCAGGATAGTTCTTAGCTAGCTAGCCAAAGACAAAACTTCATGAAAATCAGTTGGGCCGTATAAGACTAGCGACCCGCCCTCGCTTCGCTTGGGTTTATGTGAGTATGATATATAGCCTTCCTCGATAAATGGGCTATCTAACACTGAAATATTTTTTCAAATCTGACCTGTAGTTCCTGAGTTCAAGCAACAAACTCTTCAGCTTTACAAATGTTTTTATTTAAGCGCGGTCGTAAATCGATTAAACACACATCGCCTTATCTGTTTATTAATATGTATTATTATATTTATATAAGTATGAGTATATGCTTATTAGTCGTCTGTATTTACGTATATTTATATTTTATATATCCGTATCTTGTATATATTTTATTGAAACGGTTTTTTTTCAACGCTTTTTTCTTCACAATCACCTTAGTTTTTATTTCTGTTTCGCCTACTGGTTGACTGGTAGAGAATGCCATTGGGCATTAAGTCCGCCATTTGTACTTGATTGTATTTTGTGCAAAAGAAGTATAAATAAATAAATAATATTAGTATAGATATCAGCTCCGAAACCATGGGGCCGCCTTAATTCGAGGGTTTTAGTTTTTTTCTCTATTTAATAGTCGCGATATTGGTCGCGACAAGATACCTTTCTCAAACATTCTAAAATTATTACCCAAGAATTATCTTTACGTAGTATAAAATGAAGTCGCTTCCGCTGTCTGTTCGCTTAGATCTTTTAAACTACTCAGTGGATTTAAATACAGTTTTCAGCAATAGATACTGATTCATGAGGATAGTTCATATGTATAATAGATTCTGGTTTATGTACAGGAGTTACAGAAAACTCACATTAACCATAGCGAAGCGAGGGCAGGTCGCTGTACATCATCATAACGTACTTTACGATACACGTCATTAGATAAGCTAAACTTGATAACATCCGGAGCAATTAGTAGTAATTACACACAATACATTTTAAACAATTACTATTTAAAATTGCAATAGAATAACAACCCCTTCAACTTGCAACTTTGTATGTAGATAAGATAAAGCACGTTCAGAAAGCTTTACATTGTAATAGCATTTAGTTTACAATGAACATACTACGAAATGCTTGATAGTGATACATTGTAGTTAATATTGCCCGAAAATAAATAGAACCATGGTTAGCTAACGTTCTCCTTTGTTTTCCTTTGTTGCAAGAACACATTCCGATACCTAAATTATGTTTATCAGTGTGTATGTTATCACTAATCGTACCACCAGAACCTATGTCAATGTGGCTTTAATTAGTTCTGATTATTAATTAATTTGTTCGATAATTTAGAAAATTAAATTTCTATATAACGGCTGTTATCACTTTTTCTGCATCACTATTCAATCAGGAAACCTGCCCCATACCTATTTCAAAAGCAGTGGTGTAGCTAGGTGACCACGGGCTCTGGGGCAACAAAAACTGGGGCCCCCTAAACTGATCAGATTTTATCATTATTTAAAAATGATACTTTACCATAAATCATCATAATTACGTATCATCAGCTAGTAAACTAGCAAGAGTAATAATAATAATAAGAGGTATGGGTAAGGACCAAAAAGTTGTCACGCTAACTTAATCAATTAAATTTTTTCTGAAGTGACACGAAAATTAGCCAAACAATTGTAGGGATAGTTTTCGTTGCACAACGGAACTATTTTCGTCTTCGTATTTTGTTTGGTTAAATGTGCTTAGCTGTGGTCAAACTTTTTGGTCCTCATCCATTTGCTAATCAGGTTATGGGGGCCCCCGAGTTTGGGAGCCCCGGGTTACTGCCCCACCTAGCCCTTTTGTAGCTTCGCCACCATTTTTGCCACCGTTAAAAGTTACAGGCGGTATATATGGTGATTATACCCTTTATAAGGCAAAATAAAAAAGGACTGAGTTCTAGTCTCATAATCTATTCACACGACATTCTTAAAGTATAAAAATGATCACTTGGTCATTTAAATTGCAAACCGGTCAAGTTGGCGTCGGTTGCGGGGCAATTATAATTGTCTAGCTATTATGGTTCAGAATATACAGCTTTAGTAATTGGGTCCAGTTGGCACTAATTAGGTACGGAACCCTCATGGCAGTTAGATAATTATCCCCTTACTTATAAACATGGAGTAAGCTTGGAATAGTTTGTCATACTTTGTCACTTTCTGTCAGATGCAAATGTCACAATTACAGATAAGGAAAAAGCATGGTATAAACTATTCCAAGCTTATTCCATGTTTATAAGTAAGGGGGTTAGTGTTCTCGTCGATTAATTCATATTAACTGGTCGACGAGCTGTCCCTTGCCTTAAGGTAGTTACAGTCCGTGAGCTTAGAAGAACCGAAGAACGAAGGAATAATTCGAAAATGCTGATTTGTTTTATTTGTAACATGACAAAAAGTCATATTGTATTAAAATTAGAAAAAGATAAATAAGCGTAATACTTATTATTACAGTAAGGTTTATTTTGTATTGATGGTAATTCTTTGCATAACTTTTTACGGTAACTTCGAAAAGTTTTGCAAGTTGATTACAGAACAGAACCGATCGTCAATACCCGAAGTATGCTTCTAAAATCCGAAGGTTCTTTTAGGAGCTCACGGACGTAGGTAGGATCGGCTCATAGTGAGACATTGAAAAATGAGTTTTAATTTGTGTAAGAACGATCAATATTTCAGTGGACGACGCGAGGCCCGCGTCTAGCCAATGTTTTTACATTAACTTTGAAAAATATTATAATTTATACTGGGACATCTTAACTTCGCCGGTTAATAGAGTCCGTCACCGAGCTCATCGCCCGGGATATGGGACAGCCTGATCTAAGCTTACATTGGCGATGATGCTCTCCATGGTCCAGTTCCTGATCTGCGACATGTTCTTGCGGCAGATGGGGCACTTGGCCTGCAGGTGGCCCAGGGCGGCGGTGCAGGCGCTGCAGACGCTGTGCCCCCCCTCGCACAAGAAGATGGGCGCCGTCATGGGATCGAGGCATACGGGACATTCCAGCGACTCCATGGCTCTAGCTTATATCCTGAAATATAGTACCCGTAATACTATTTGTGTATAACTTGGCCAAAAGGTAGTTTGTCCTGTTGACGACATAAGTGGATTTCAAAAGGCTCCAATTATGTCGATAATTCCATTGGAGAGAGAACAAAATGAATTGACTTATTTATTTTCAAGAGTACTTATACAACATTTTAAAACAATTTTTGCGTTTTTTTAATATGAGTAGTATCTTTTTCTATTAAAGGAAGCCAAAATAGTTTTAGATAGTTTTATTTCTTTGAAATTTCCATTTATTTTTCTTTTCCTTTTATCCTTTGTTACCACCAAGATTTTTAGGTATAAATCGGATCATGTTGCCAATTTGTTCGCCTTTGTACATCCATAATTTGTTAACATTTTATTTTCTATATACATTCATACCGTAAAATGTTCCTACTTTGCTTCCCCGTGCGTAATAATTATGCTCCGTGGTTATATATTGAGGTAATCTGTATTGTAAATAATTATATTGCTTTCATTCCCTTCACGGGCTGGATGTAGACATCAATTCTTTTTAGCAAATTTGTCATTGATCTTGACTGAACAAACAAAATAGTCACTAAGGAGCATAGTTACCCACAGAGGAGCAAAGTAGGAACATTTCACAATACCAATTTCAATTTAGGTCATTGAATATGAACTAATTCAGTGATGTGGTTGTTCAGAAAACCAATCAAACTTTGTAACTTAATTTACCAAGTTAATAAAACCATGTTTAAATTAAACCACATATTGATATTGATATAAATTTGAAAGCATGGCATGACAGTATTAAAATAATTTGGTACGTCTGTGTCGTTGTCTAACCTCTGCAAAACAAAGTAATACCATTTATAATATGATATTTTATCCTCATTCTGCCCAAGCATTTTTAAGCAATTTCTGATTCCTGCCCAATGTACGCAAGACATTTGTGTATGGATAATTTTATTTACCGGGCAGAACATAAAATAAAAATAATAAAGTAACATTTACAATGCTAAATCTTTTTATTAAAAAACATTGGGCAGGACGATGATATTTTGTTACTATGGTAAGACAAGCCTTTGCCTTTAGGGTTGTTGTTATTCTGTTTAGAACTGGTTTTTACGGCCAAAATTTGGATAACCTGCTTCTTTTTTTTTAAAGCGGTCTACCATGGTCCCGCAGTGATTTCATAAGTGAGTTAAGAGTAAAATCAAAAGTAAATGTTGAACAACCAACAGATAGTCAATGCTTCTCTGTATTTACTCCATCTTTGTTACTGCAGCTTGTAGATAAGTAATCTTTTTAATAACAGTAACAAAAACTTAACAAATAAGACCCTATACCATAGTAAGGTTTTTTCTGAGGAAAGATGGAACAACACATTTATCGCTGTCCAATGATTCATTGTGACTTTTAACACAATAATATCTTTATGCAATTTTGAATAACGATACCTCGCTATCAAAATCTGGCCATCCATTTAGCCTCTACCGGGGAACAAAGGACCACCCATACATACGGGTCGAAATATAATTTTTTCAACATTCGGGTAAAAAATAAATAATTAGCTGCATAAAATAATCTTGTTGAACTAATGTCAAATGCTAAACACATTCATAAAAAATATTTAATTTTTAAGTAGATAATAAATTTAATAATACTCAACAAGTTGCTTACCTTGGGGGTTCGCCGGAAGAGTAAAAATCACTTTCACACAGTACAGTAACAGTAATCACAAGTGACAAAGTAACAATAGGTACTAAACTTGGTCAACAAAAATGCATTGTCAATTTCAACTGAATTTAACTGTAACTTCAAGTTAACTCAACACACAATGTAAGTTCAATCAAAGATTACTGCACTCGAGAAAGTCCGAGTCAAGCACCATAAACTCGAATATATCTTCCATCTATTTGTGTACTAAAGAGTTTACACACACAATATATTTAAAGTGTAAGTAGTTGCTCAAGTTAACCGATGTTTACAAAAACTACTGTTAATTGTCAAGTTGGTGTCAAGAATAATCTGAATAATAAATCACTAAGGAGAAAAGTGCACTACACTCGATGATAAAATTGATAAACTAAAGTAAAAGTAGGTATACTACTAAAGTCACAAAGGGTAGGGTAGGTATGTAAGTGCATAAAATAAAATATAACCAGAATGTTTTAATTCTACATTCCACAGGTAAAACCTGGCAACATTACTTATCAAAGTATATGGAATTACCATTGTACTACCATGGCTTACAACACAAATAAAAGATTTGATACTTCTGTCTTGTTCTCTCGACCTAGCACTGATGCAGAGTGAGAAGGTTACCTATGGCTATGATTTATTGTTATTTATGAGGCTGACCCGTTTTATGGCGTGTAAGTACTCGTACGCACGGACGTTTTGATAGGCGTTGCGTCAGCACCTAGATTGCGACTTTATAGCTCGCGCGTCTATCACCGACGCGAGCCGAGTAAGTTCGCGGCGGCGGTGACAGACGTACGATACAAGCCAAGAAGGGCTACTAGCAAAATTCAAACATCTTGGATCGCCGACGAACTTACTCGGCATTTTTTACGTTGGTACGCGTACTTTTGATGATACACGGGCGAGTAAGCTCGCCGAATCGTTAGTACGCGTACTTACTCGCCCGTCTATCACGTCTTTTTTACACCGTGGGAACGAGGAATCCGACAGATTTTAACCATCGTTTCTTAAGTCTATTTGGAGTATATAATGTGGTATAACATGAATTCCAATAACGCATAATTTCCAAGATTTTTGTTATTTAAAAAACAATTCCATAGTTAATTTATTTTGAGTTTGTCACCTTTTCTTAGTAAATAACCTAAAGCATTATTTACTAAGAAATTGAATAAACTAATTTATGTTGTACGTTGATGATATTGCTACTTACAACATGAATCTTTCTTAGTAATGCTTTAGATTAAGGTAACTGTTGGGAACCGGTCGCACAGACGCGCGGGTGGAGACGCGTGGGAGGACGACACGTCGACGTCACGACGAGCGGCAGCGACGTGGCCGCCGACTCACTCGCCTTACGATTAGACATATCCTATAATCTGTGTTCCCACTTCCCACGGTGTATTTTTAGATAGGTAGGCTTTAAAATATTTTTGTAAAAACGGTTTCACCTATGTGTATAACACACAGTATAACATAACGTAGCGTTTTTAACTATGCCTGGAATATGTATATTAGTTATGTTTATGTATGACAGATTTAATTTAAGTGAATATACTTTTTATTAACTTTGAAATTTCCTGTAGCCTGATTCTAATAATTATTAGTATTTCAAATCTTGTATATGAATTCCACTTTAAGTTTTCTTTTGTTTTAGTTAACGAATGACTCTCAATGAATTAGTGTTTTATTATTCATAACCCTTATCAAAACCGTTTATTAAGTAACCTTGACAAAGATATAGAGGACTTTTGTAATTTAGATTTGGATTTGTCGGTATCGCCTCAAAATGGTGTTAGAAGTTCCAAAAATTCAACTAGCCAATGGACAGACCATGCCAGTTGTAGGGCTGGGTACTTACGCGGTAAGAAATTTAACTTTGAATAATTTGAAAGTTTGGTGTCGATACTATTTGTTTAATGAACAAAGTTAAAAAATGAAACATGAACGCCATTTAAGACTGTTAAATTTTTTAGGTATTTGTAAGAACATGATGTTTAATAGCTAAACAAATAATAGTACTTTCATTTGAACACAGCGCAAAGCAGAACCAGGTCAGTACCGCCAAGCGGTGGAGTGGGCTATAGAGGCAGGTTACCGGCACATTGACACAGCGTCCTGCTACAACAATGAAGAGGAAGTTGGCGAGGGCATCGCCAACGCAATCAAGAGAGGGCTGGTAACACGGCAAGACCTGTTTGTTACCACCAAGGTATGCTTTAGATACTGATTTAAGTGCTATATTATACCCAAAAGATGTTCTAACTTCTGCAAATCTTCTTTTAATAAGATAAAGGTAATGTGAAACGTTAATTCGTGAAATAATTCCATCTTTTTGATTTATTATGCTGTAGTGTAGGGACACAGTGCCTCCAGATGGTGCTAGGCATACAATGCCATAGTCCACGCCAACCTGTGATAGGGTTATTCGTAGCATGAATAACTACTGCTCTATTACTATGCTTCTTGACTGTAGTTTGTTATTAGTAGATATTTTCATATTTGACGGTCATTTTACTGACTGCAGCTATGGAACGACTGTCATGCTGAAGATGCTGTGGTGCCAGCACTGCAGCAGTCCCTGGCGCGGCTCCAACTGGACTATGTGGACCTGTATCTCGTCCACTGGCCTTTCTCTGCTGATGTAAGAATCAATTATTATGTATAAGTAATCTATGCAACTTGCTCTTCAAAATGTTGGTATTATTATTATTTCATATAGTTCTCAACAGTCAATGCCATGTTTTCTTATTGACTATGTAGGTATAAAATAAACTTACAAAGTATAAAGTCTATCTGTAATTTTAGTACCCTGGTGTTGATATATTTTTGCAACGTTACAATACCATATTTTTGTAACTCTCACTATATTGCATGTACTATACCATTGAGAAATTTGACTAGAGAATTAAGCGTAGTTTAAATATGGCGCTCTACAGTGAACCCTAGCGTAACATGAAGCCCTAAGGAGTAGGTACTACTATATATGACTCGTGATGATTGAAGATAGCTATTTCTTCCAGTCAAAGGGCACGGATCTGGGCATTGACTTTGTGGAGACATGGCGGGGCATGGAGGAGGCGGCGCGGCGCGGGCTCACGCGCGGGCTCGGCGTCGCCAACTTCAACGAGGAGCAGGTCCGAAGGCTTGTGGATGCTGCTACAGTCAAACCGGTCGCCAACCAAGTGGAGGTAACGGAACATTACTATGAGATATTTTTTTGTTACATTTTAAATCTGGAGATGAATAGAGAAATGTTATGTCTGTCCTGTGGATACATCTGTCGAGCCGTTGCAGCATGAACGAGTAACAAACTAACATACACACACAAATGTTCGCATTTAAAATATTAGTATGGATTCCTCAACGTAATAAAGAAAAAGTATAAAAATTTAAAATGAAATTGGCATTATCTTAGAAAATTAGCATTTACATAATAGTAAATACAGTCAACTTTTCTTTTAAATGATACTTAAATAAATGGCGCCATTTTTTTTGTCTAACCGTCTAAAATTCTAAACAATCATTAAACAAAATGTTTTCCTAAGTGAAACATTGTTTTACCCTAACTAGAGATAAATATTTCCTCCTAATAACGTCCAATAACAATAGTGTTAGTTTTAATAATAATTGTATAATACTTTTTACCTTGTAATGTAACACAGTTTTAAGTATTATTGTATTTTATGATTGAAAATGACCCGCTAGAGTTTCTGACACCACTTCTTCGTCTGCCTGTGCTTGTGCTGCCAAGCAATGCAATTCTTCCCTGTAACTTTGATTGCTTCTTAAAATACATTTTTTTTCTGGTACGCTGTTGCCCTTACGTGCAGGACCTCTAGCCAATGCCTGCGATACCTAATGGATAAACTGACCATGATGATGGTCTTGTCCTAAGCACTAGTAGATTCACTCTATATTACCGACGTGTAAAAGAGTCCTTACGTGGCCAAATTTACTGTTTTTTTTTTAAATCTTGTCACATTTTTTTTTTTTATGTCATAGAGAAGACAAACGAGCACACAGGCCACCTGATGGTAAGCGGAAACTGTGACCCATAACATTCGCATTCACAGGACTGCGATGCAATCCTAAGACTGCAAATGCGTTGCCAACCCTGAGGGCTAAGATGGAATGCCTCTAAGCTAGTCATTTCACCGGCTGTCTTATCCCCAAACCGGAACACAACAATGCGAACACTGCTGTTTGGCCGTAGGTTAATGGATAAGATGGTGGTAGCGATCCGGACGGGCCCTGCACAAGGTCCTACCACCCGCAAAATAATTTAACTCTCAGATCAACCCGACGCTCACCCAGCACGCTCTAGTGTCAGCGTGCAAGGCGCTGGGCGTGGTGTGCGTGGCCTACACGCCGCTGGGGCTGCTGTCGGAGGCGCGGCCGGAGTTCAGCGGCAAGGACGCCATCAAGGCGGACGCCGCGCTCGGCCGCGTCGCCGAGCAGCACGGGAAGACGCGCGCGCAGGTCGTGCTGCGGTACCTGGTTAGTATAGGGCTTCGTTTTGGCGCTATAGCGGTCCCGGAGCCTCCTCCAGCGATTGGCGCAACGTGTTAGTCCATGCAAGTGTGACATGACCAAGGATCGGATAAACGCCCGTCATTTTGAAAACATAACCCTGTTCCGTACAGCAGAGACTTCCTTATGATGTTATTAAAAAATATTAGGTATTTTATAGATTTATTATACCATAATTTATATGTATTCAGAGTCAATTTTATACATTAATGACACCGGAAACGTTATGGGAAAAAACACTTTTGCCCACAAAAAGAATGAAGGATTGTTTTTAAAAAAAACACGTGTGAGTCCATAACGACGTGAATTTTAGGACCCATTTATGAGTCGAAAAAGTTCGTTCACAGTCAGTGTGTGTGTGTTTGTATTTTCCCATAACCATTCTGGTGTCATTCATTGATGAAATTGTCGCTGAATACGTATAAATGTTGGTATAATAAAACTATAAAATAACTAAAAATATTTTTACTATCATCGTAAGGAAGTCTCTGCTGTACGGAACAGGGATATGTTTTGAAAATGACGGGCGTCCGATCCTTGGACATAACCCGTCCTAGCCCCCGTCGGGGCGGTTATGCAGTCATTTCCCCCTGGTCAAACAAAGGGTTCATTATTTACCGAGAACCTCTCGGGTATTATTGTTACTTACGTCCTTTACTTCCCCCACCACAACTATTACGCATGCTACGCGCCAAAATGTGCCTATTCACGCGCACGTCAAGTAGGTAGGAACAAACTGGTTGTTTGTCTGTCGCATGACGTCATCAACTTCGTTCCTAAGCAACTAAATTGAATTAGTATGGCAATTTGACATTTCGGATATTAAGATGTACTACGTGGGCTTTTTGAAAATTTTGACGCTCAACTGATATTTGTTTCCCCGGGGACACACCGGCTTGTAGGTAAATATAGCGGGAGGCGGTGGCAAGTGACGACTCTGTTACGTTCGAAGTAACTAATATATAATCTGTGGTATGTACAAGCCTAGAGCTCAGTTCTGGACTAAGTAGTTCAATTTGCTTGACATTGTCTTGGTTGTAGGCGTACTTTTTCGAGTCAAATCGGAGAAATATTGGAAAAGGGCCGAACCTTAAGTACCCGAAACCGAAGTGCGTGCATGACTCGATGTATGAATGTGGGAGAAGCGAAAGAAATTTATCAAGATCGTAGCAAGTGGAAAGAAGTGGTATCTGCATACCCCTCTGGGAAACAGGCGTGATTTAATGTATGTATGTATGTCATGCGATATTCATTTTATTCAACTTAGATACTTAAGTCGTAGAGATATCATTTTCACGAAAGGTTTTTATGTATAACTACACGCATTTCTCAACTATATATGAAAACTAGCGACCCGCCCTCGCTTCGCTTCGGTTTATTTGAGTTTTCTATAACACACGTACATAAAACAAAATTTATTATACATAAAAACCTTCCTCTTGAATCACTCTATCTATTAAAAAAACCCGCATCAAAATCCGTTGCGTTGTTTTAAAGATCTAAGCATACATAGGGACAGACAGCGAGAAGCGACTTTGTTTTATAATATGTAGTGATAAGTTCTGGTTTATGTATGGTTATCAGTATCACAGAAAACTAACTTATAATGTAGTGTAACCGCCGTGCGTGCATGAAGACATTGATGAATGTAGAGGAAGCGAAAATTGCGTGTTTAGATCGGTGCACCTGGCGTTCCATAATCTCTGCCTACCCCACTGGGAGACAGGCGTGAAGGTATGTATGTATGTATGTATGTATGTAATTTAGTATCGAAGTACATTATAACTATCTCTATTCGCTTCACAGGTCCAGCGCGGTATCCCGGTGATCCCAAAGTCCTTCACTCCGACGCGTATAGTCGAGAACCTGGATCTGTTCTCGTTCGAGCTGAGCGCCGGCGACGTGGCCGTGGTGGACTCGTACAACCTGGACCACCGCTGCGTTCCCGCCACGCCTTTCTCTAAATTCAAGAATTACCCGTTTTGATAAGTGTTTTGTAATTGGGGTAGCGGAAATCAGGGCTTATTTTTTTATTGTTTTTGTAAATAAGTTAAGTTTATTAAATGAATCTTTATAAAAAAACAAGGGTTTTTTAAAGTTATTGTTAAACACACCGGATCGCTACCACCGAAAGAACTGTCAAGGACCTTTTTTTTTTTATGGCATCGAGTAGACAAACGAGCACACAGGCCACCTGATGGTAAGTGGAAACTGACCCATAGACATTCGCAATCACAAGACTGCAATGCAATCCTAAGACTGCAAATGCGTTGCCAACCCTGAGGCTAAGATGGAATGCCTCTATTCTAGTAATTTCACCGGCTGTCTTATCCCCAAACCGGAACAACAATGCGAACACTGCTGTTTGGCGGTAGGTTAATGGATAAGATGGTGGTAGCGATCCGGACGGACCCTGCACAAGGTCCTGCCACCTGCCTGTGCCATAGCAGAAACTTAACAGCCACTCTGTAGAAAGACTAAAAAAACCTTAACCTGTATACTGAGTCATGCTAAAATCTTATACAGCTACCCTGGTAAAACTATACTGGGTCTTACTCTTACATATTTTATCATCAAGTTTCTTTATAGTCGACTTGAAAAGTAGAGTGTTTAACTCTGGTGAAAGACACCATTTATTTAAGACTGCGCCGAGCGTACGCCGGATGTACAGTGGCGCCCTCATTGCTATTATTGTGTCTTCTAAAAAACTAAAGTATTTTCTTGAAATTGGTCGGTAGGCTTTTGCACTACTACTATATCACATAGTTTAATAACAATTCACCTTCGAGTTATCAACTTAACGGAAAAAAGTGGCCACCGTTTCCCGTTAAGCTGAGTACTCAAAGGCTAAATTGTTATTAAAGTTTGTTAGGTATCCCATTAATTGTGTTTTTACTTGCGCTACAAAAACGTATCGTCTGATTGCAAGGAAATTCTTTAGTTAATTAGAAAACACAATAATAGTAATGAGAGCGCCACTGGACGCTCGACGTTTGCTCGGTGCAGTCTTAATACTCGAAACATTGGGGCTCTCACCATACTCTAGCGCTACAATATCTCGTGTGAAATAGTTGCCTTTCATCCCTTGGTTAACAATCTATTATTTCAGTCCAGCACATTGCAGGTGGACAGCAACATTCAAAAAGAAGTTGTACTAATAGGAGTGCATAACTGGTAATTTTTAGTAACAAATATGGGTCACGGGATTGTGGATGTAGTTCGTCGTGTATGGATTTATGGGGCATTGGACTGTGAAGGTAAAATTCCGAATTACTTTTTTCCGAATGTGCATTTGTCCGAATTGTCATTTTTCCGAAATCTATGTTACGCCTGAGCTATTTTAGATTAAATGCATAATTTAATTCACGTAGGTTAGGTTAGGTTTGATTTATAAGCGATATACAAAAAGTTAAGTCTTCTACCCAAAAAAATGCGTTATGTTCAGAAATTTGGATCAATTCGGAATTATGTAGTGTACCCGTTGAAGAACAACCCGGTGTGGTTTAAACCAATAAAACAAACTTGCTTTAATTCATAATTTTATTTAATGCAAAAAAAAACTAATATAAATAAATAATAGTAACATGTCAACATTCTAAAATAATATTTCAATAAAACAACTTGTAAATAAAAGCAGGTAGCAATGGAATCCAGTAACTCTATGGAATGTCCGATTAAGGTCTCTCGAGTGACTCAATAGCTGTTCCAATGTGATCGGGGGAAATTTGGAATTTAAAACTCAAGAGACCTTAGAGGGATCAGTAAAAATAAGAGTACAAAATGTAAAATGCGTAAAGAAACTTGGCTAGGCCAGTCTGTCTGTGAAATTGACTTGAAAAATGCTTTTTTTTCTTTGTCATGAGGTAACTGTATCAGATTCGGTGTATAATAACCCTGTAGTCATATAAAACGTCACAAAACATTAAGGTTCAAATATCGAAAAACACCTGAATGTAACAAATCCAAAATATATAAATATACATGAAAAAAATAACAAAAATACATGAAACAAATAAATAACCCTGCATATAGTCATGACAATAAATACGATCAACACCATAAAATAGTATAACTTAACACCTAAACACCTACAAAAATATACTTTCGATGATTTTAAAAATAACACTTACTATACATCCACTTAGTGTCATAAGTGTCTAACTTACATTTTGTACATCTACATAGATAATTATTGACTAACCTCATCAAAATCTACATCTTTAATATATACGGTTGCCACAGCAACCAAATTCATAATAGCATTCAAGTAACATTTTACATTGACGATAAATTTTGTTAAATTCATTAATGTCTATACTCTATTCAATCTAGGATGAACCATGTGACAGCCGTATTTTATAATTTCAATCACTTACTATACTCCATACCAATTGACTTGCCTTATTTCGTAAACAATTTTATAACCTCAAAATGCATCATGTTTGGCTAAAACGGCAATTTTTAGCTGAATAAAGCAACTAGAGACCACATTTTGCAAAGAATTTTCCTGATTTTACATCATGGATGGTTTTAATAATGACAAAATTGTTAATCTAGGCGAAAAGGGAGCATTTTGAGGTTATAAAAGTGTTCACTAAATAAGGCAAGTCTATTGGTATGTAGTTTATATTCACATGCGAAGTGTAAAAATACGCGATTCATAATTTAAATTTCTGAACGGCGTCGCGAGGTTTGTACCAATGTAGTATTAAAGAACCAAGTATAATTCGTGTTTATACGAACTGTCACAGGCATCATCCTATATTAAACAGAGTATAGTGAAAAAGATACAAGTTTCATACTAATTGTGTATTCTTTTTCGTTAGAGGCACATAGTCTTCGCCTTTTTGATAACGAATTAAAAAAGTCATAACAAAATTCATTTCTAGCACGAGTATATAATGGTGCTACAATTATCGCTTAAGGCATTAGTGCATTAAATTTTGTCCTAAGTTCTATATACCGAGCCACTAGTCCCTATTTTCGTTAGTACGTAAACATTTTTCCTCTAACTGGTTTAAAACCTAGTAACATAGAAGCGCATTAACCACCTAATTTTGTATATTTCTTGTAAATAAATGAGTGTAAAATATATTTGGGAAGACTTACCATTTTATTCATAACCAGAAAATAGCTAAAGTACGCTTTAAATATGAACTGTCCTTGTCTGTCATTGTCACATTTCAATTAGTTAGAAAGTGACAAAGCGTTTATAGATAAGAGCTGTCTTACAGCACAGCACTGTACAGGCAGCCAATGATTCCTAGGCCACTATAGACTTTAACAGAATAAGATAATGGTCCGATATAAATGTTTGAGTATTAAAGTATATCTTCCAATGTTAAAAAAAAAAGAATTTCCGGGACTATATCATTTAAATAATTAACTAAAGTTTTAGGTTAGTTAATACGCTTCAGAACTTTAGTAAAGCCCCTCTTGTATGAGCTTGTATATTAAACTAATATGGAATTTACGTCAAATTTCAAATATAGAATGTCAAACGGTCTATACAGATATTACAACTACATGGAAGAGGGGCTATACAGGCCGATTTACAAGAGTTGGCACGAATGGATTGAACGAAAGTAATGTCACCTATCGTTGTGTGAGTGCCGTCCTTTGAACCGATGTTCGAATTTCAAACCGAGAACCTGTTACTATTTTACACACTAGTATACTTTCACTCATTCAATCCATTCGTGCCAGCTCTTGTGAATCGACCTGTACTTAAGTTTCTTATATATTATAGTGCTCATTACCACAACAAACAAGGCATATTCCTTTAACACACGCTGTTTCTTATTTTTCGCCTGTACAGTAACTTGACTCGACTAGATGTGTAGAGTTGAGTTCAAAGATATGTAAGTATACACTTTTCCATCTGATTACATTGCAAAAGTGTAACCATATCTTTGAACACGATTGTACAATAGATGAATATTCTGATTCTGTATCGAGAAAATGTGATAACTTTACATGGCGATGACTGCGCAACATCACAGACCATTTTGATTGTTAATTAGATTCTTATATACCTACCAAATAAATTACTTTTCATTTCATAATGTGCCACCGCTCATACAAATAGTACTCAATACCCCCAGCTGGCCTATTGTCTAACGCACTCGAACGCAATTGACTTCAAAGCGGAACTATTGTTTTCATTTTGTATAGACAAGCATTCGATTTTCTAAATGAAACCGATTACGATTGCGATTGCGTTAGGCAATAGCCCCTCTGGTCTTATTAAAAAAATATTTGAATAAGTCTCGTTGTAAAAACGCCATAATAAATTAATCTTGAGTGAGCCGTCTTAAAACATCAAAGTAAAAGTATGAATAAACCAATTTTGGCTGAGATATTGTCGAAGCATATACACTCTATTGGGAACCGCATTGAATTTAAAATGCTTATACTATAACTGTGCACTTAGTGGTATTTTTTTCATTAAATAAACTGACGTGTAATTCAGCCAAGATAGTATTATTAACATGGCTTAAAAAGGCTCTATATTAGAATTCCTAATCGTCATTTGTCCTAATGCATCTTTTGTCCGAATTTCCGTTTAACCTAAAGTCATTCTCGACTATTTATTTTTAGAAAACTTCAAAAGTTATCTGACTCAGCTGAAAACAAGTTCATAACAAACTTTAACCTCGCTAGGCCCAGTATGAAGGACGTACACAATCAAGCCAATCAAGGGAATAAAGTTTATTTTCCTACCTTCATGATCTGAAAATATCATTATCGAACAAATAATGAACTTTATTGCCTTGTTGGTAGTTTCAAAGTCCCACTCAAAAAAAACTTCCTGTTTATAGTATGGTGAGCCACGAGAATAATTCGGATAAATGATTGGTTAGGACAAACGTCATTAGAGATTCCAAGGAACACGTTGATCATAAGGCCCACAGACAACTCTTACTGACGCATCATGACTGGGGAATGCAAATAACCGGCTATAACCGGATTTAACCGGTTAAATTGCATTCCCGAATCATGACACATATCTCACTCAAAAAAAATTCTCCTAACCCTTGAGCAGTACGAGTACCTTACTTCCACACATAGTTGAAGACATCCATGATGCTGTCATATATGGTGAACGTGATGGCCACGTCGAAGACGACGCGGCTGAGCCTCGGCACGGTGCCCTTGTAGAAGGCGAGGGGCCCCTCGGCCTTCCAGGTCTTGATGAAGCAGTCCCAGGTGCTCTTGTACTTGGCGGCTTCGAGCCCCTGCATGCGGGTTTTGACTACGTCGATGGGCGTGTTGCCGAATACTGATGCCGCTCCTGTTGGTAAATATGCTAATTATGAATGTGAAACAGAGGTAGGAAAGCATACAGGGTGTATAAAAACGGCTAATAGAATAGTACTCTTCGCACCGGTTACAAATGCTCTTCGTTAAAAAGAGTCGTCTATATATGACCGCTTTCGATTGAATTTTAAAAGCGTTCCACTTTTTAGGTGTGTCAGTGTGGGACTCTGCATTAGTGTGCGTAAAATATTACCCATAAATCTACCCAAAGTTATCCCAGTTAAAATATCAACTTTAAAATATTTTGTAAATATTAGTCAAATACAATTTAAATTCAAAATCGCAAAGAATGTTCATACCTATCTAGACAATAGTAAACCTAATTGTATAGGCGCTTTGTAAATAGAGCAAATACGGGCCGTGTTATCTCTTGCAATTAACTTTTGCTCCAGGGCACTAAACAAGAATAGACTCAATATTGATAACTTGATCGTTATACGAATCGATAACGAAATGTTTGGATAAACGAGGAGCGTAGGTAAAGTAAACTTACAAGGGTTATATGGAATACATTTAGCCGCTGTAAGAGGTACATTATTTGGTGGAAGATTAGTGGTGTTTACTGGATAAGACGAGTTTAATCGGATCGTCGAAACGCAATATATCGTCCATATTAGTTGCATAACTTCAATCATGCCATGCACATGGAACCCTAGCACCTGTAAGTTCAAAACTCCAGGTTGAAGGAAATGGAACACTGAACTATCTCCCTACATTATTGACAACGAGTTTATCGCGGCCTTCGCCTTTGTACCAGTACCAGTATCCCAGCGACTCCACCATAAATCGGATGAGGTTTTTTTTAACTCTTTTGATCTAACTTGCTTTAATACTTCTAGCCCTTATTGTCAACGCAAAAGAGCTACAGCAATGTCAACAACATATCAACGTTACAATAGTTAACAATTTAACTATAAAGAGAACCTCCAAGCCGTACCAACCCTATATTAAGAGCTGATAAGTTTTAAAGCCAACCGTTTTTTATTAAACCCAGCTAAAATCCATCCCGATTAATGTAACTTCCTTCCTAAAAAACACCGCAAACCCTTTGGAACCTACGATGCTATAAAAAGACACACAGGTAGGTTAAAAACAAGGTGCAATAGAGGACACGGTTGAGTAGTACGGGTGTATATTGATCAACGGATTCTAGATCCAGATATCCTGAGGTAGTACGTACCAGCGATGCCTCCGAACAGACCCACGATGTACTTAGGCACGGGCTTGTCGCGGTCCCCTCCCTTGTACCAGTCGCGGAGAGACTCCACCACGAAGAACCGGATGGCCTGGTTGCTGCCCTGCTTCATGATGGTCGCGGTCACGCCCTTGTATAAGCCGCCCGCGCCTGAAAACCAGTGTGTTGGTGAAATAACTATAAACATAACCAATGTAATAAAAGCTACCAGTCGGTAATTGAAAACAAAACGCGGACCAATCGTGAGGTGCGTGCGGGGAGTGACGGGGAGGAGCAACCGAACTGCTAACAAAGCAATGTATCGCAGTTCGGTTGCTATCTCGAAGGGGTGGCGAGGCACGTGTTTGATTAAATTATGTATGATCTCCCACGACCTCGTATTGTATCCTGTATATGTATTCAAACATGTATGTCGTGAAGCTCTGTCCACTTTTCGCAACATCACAAGCGATTACAGACTGGTAGGTTTTATAGAGCCCTGATATAACTAGGAAATACTGCATCATATTATCTACTTAGTATAGCGGCATGTGCACAGCTGGACAAATAAATGGAACTAATAATATAACAGTCAGTTTCTGTATAAATACTATAGGTAAAGATCTGAAGCTTTACATACAAAATAAAAGACAACTACAAACCACTGGCTTTATGTGCTTTTGGCGCGAAGAACCTTTTGATTGCAGCGTCAAATTCAAATAATGGTTTACCAGGATTAAGAAGTTATAAGTACTCAACTATTCAATCAAAAATCATCGTTAAAGTTCGGGTTTCGAAGATTTAACCGTGTTTTCACGTTTAACCACCAGTTACATCCAACGAACAGACACATAGGCGATAGCATAGAGGCATTCCATCTTAGTCCTCAGGGTTGGCAACGCATTTGCAGTCTTAGGATTGCATTGCAGTCTTGTGAATGCGAATGTCTATGGGTCACAGTTTCCACTTACCATCAGGTGGCCTGTGTGCTCGTTTGTCTTCTCTATGCCATAAAAAAAATGTTATTGAGATCTAGGGGGCCTAATATGGCTGCGTTTATCGCGTGTCAAAATATGGATAAGAAATCCGTCACTTTCTGTCACGTATGTGATGGATGCTTTATTCACATTTTGTCACGCGATACACGCAACCATACTAAGCCGGCAGATCGCGGAACACTACCGATTTTATCATAATATGTTGCCTCTTAATACTGGTTTTGATATAATTGGACTGTACTGTAAATTAAACTGTGTGGCATTATTTTTTAAATGTCCAACTTTGAATTATTTCAGACTCGGTTACGTTCTTATCTAAAGTCACGTGACCGTGAAGCGACGTTCAACAGGTCGAAGGCCAGCATCTCCGCGTGTTATGCGGCTACAACACGTCGTCGTCAATCATAAAATCCGAAATTGTGCGATCTCTTTTATGATAAATAAGTAATAAGCCAAGTTAATGTTGCCAGTTCTGCTTTATCAGACTTTGTGAATACGGCCGCGAGGATGTATCTACAGTACCTAGCAGGTACGCAATGAACTTAAATGAAAAGTATGACAATGACATTCACAATGACAAGGATCTAACTAAGTATGCTCAACAATGTGCAACACGAGACCAAAATTATTTCCATCTCGTGTCTTTGAATCCCTCGCGGCGATCAAGCTTCTAACCTAAAATCAGTCGTTACGCTCGTGATCAATTATAGAATCCTTCTCTTATTCGGGATTCAAAACCCACACTCGCACCAGAAACCAACTTGCTCTCTTGTTACAAAAATAACTAATTATCGTCGGCGGTGCAAAATACACCTTAGCATATACAATAAGGTATATTTTGCAACTCAATGATTTTATACTCCGTTTGTTTAGGTAATTAACTTAATGTAAACAAACCATGCCACGTGGCTCTGTTGAACAGCCAATCAGAACCGTCTTGTCGAGCTTTGACGTGTCACTAGTCTGCTTCTATTGGCTGACGAACTAAATCACGTGGTTTGTTTGTTTACGTATAGTTAAGTAACTAAACGAATCAAGTATAGTTACATACATTAAATCACGCCCGTTTCCCAGAGGGGTAGGCAGAGACCACTTCTTTCCACTTGCTACGATCTTGACAAATTTCTTTCGCTTCTTCCACATTTATACATCGAGACATGCACGCACGTCGGTTTCAGGTACAGTCAAGGGCAAAAATATGTATACACTTTAGTACCTTGTCACTTTAACCACTGTGGCAGTTCGTATATGGCAGTTCAAATATGACGAAAATAGACAAGGTACTAAAGTGTATACATATTTTGCCCTTGACTGTACTTAAGATTCGGCCCTTTTCCAGTATTTATCCGATTTGACTCAAAAAAGTACGCTGAATAGTTGTGCTGAATTGCAGTATCACCGACGTTATGTATATGTGCTAGAACTGCCACTCACCTTCCTCCCGAACAATAGTCCTGACCCCATGGAAGAAGCCCTTGAACCGGGGCTTCTCCATCCTCATGTCGTTGATGAACTTGACCTTGACGGTCTCCATGGGCGTGACGGCGAACACCGCCTCCGCCACGCCGGCGGCCAGACCGCACGTCAGCTTGCCCGTCGTGCTGAGGGTTCCGTTGTCTGTGATCATGTAGAGCTTCGCTTGCTCGAATACGCCAAATCTACAAATGAGATAAATCGCTCATTGAATACAAAACGGACACATTCCAAAATAATTTGCTCTTGCATTAAATCTAAATATATAAAAGGAGAAACTAACTGACTGACTGACATATCAACGCACAGCCTAAACGGCTAAACGTAGGCACTTGAAATTTGGAAGGGACGTAGGTTAGGTACCGTAGAGGTGCACTAAGAAAGGAATTCCCGAAATTCCCACGGGAACGGGAATTAGCGGGAAAATTATTAACTCAAAAAAAATTATTTGCCCAACGAAGTGGACACGGGAACAGCTAGTATCTTATACGAAGAATGGCTTCTAATTTTAAAATGCAACACTGACTCATTTTGGAATTTGTCCGTTTTGTATTCAATGAACGAAATACTAATCTGAAATATCAGGTAAGATTGCTGTTTCTGGACCTGGAACAGAGTCCCGCGTAGCATATGCGCGGTGCTATTGATAATCCTTGCTTTTTACCCGACTGCGTGGGTTATGTTTTGAAGTGTACCTATGTACGAGTATGTGTGTATGTATTTCTTTGGCACGCTCTGCAGCCTAAACGGCTTTTTTGATTTTGATGCGGTGTCGTTAGATTAGTCTTGTTTGTGGGAATGACATAGGCGATGGTAATAACATATATTTTTTTATAGCACTATAGTTATTTATAGCAACATGATGTGTTTTAAAACTGTGTGTCAGTTTAAATAAAACGTATCTGTCTTTATCGCGAGCTCTTTCAAACAATCATGCGGATGGCGTAATTTAATAAGATTATGCATATCAGAAATTGTGTGGACTTGATATCCAATTGATTTTTTTAACGATAGTAATCTATTCTGATCTATGTTTTAATCACTTTCCTTACGTATTTGATCCAGTTTTTTCATTTTGGTATAAGAAAACCTATTTTTCCAAACGAGTTTCACCTATCTAACATAAAATGACCACCCCTTCATTTCTAGCGGAGAACGAAAGCCAACCAAAGGTTCTTACTTTTTTACGGCCGTAACTATCCGTAATAGTTTCAGTCGAGCATTCTTTACACATAACAGGATTACAACGATACGTATTTCTATGATAGTCATGAATATGTTGTTCCAGAGTCTTGTAATTTTATATGTATTCACGTTTTTTCTCTATAGTATCTTTAGTATAATACTAGTGTGTGTAGTAGTGGACAATCATACGATGTTTGTCGGATAAGATTGTATACGTCTGACTTTCTCAATTAGTTTATCTATGGATACTCATACTCGTACTCATTAATTGATACTAGGTATTATAAAATGCTACATGTGTAAAATTATTACATTAGGAGTTCACAAAAGATTTGCTCATTGTAAGTATCAAGTTACATTATTGGTCAAAGTATAAGCTCAACAGGGTATACTCGAAATCACTAAGCATGTAAAACATTTTTTTTTGACCAATAACGAGTCGTACATTTATTGACACGCTGGCCTTTGCGATTGCAAGTGCGCAATATAAACCTGCTGTCATGGTTTTGTTTTTAACTCTGCCACCATTCCTGTGTAGGAAATAAGAGCTATCAAAACTGGCCACTTTAGAAAGCGTCATTTAGTTACTAGCCACCAAATTTCTTACTGACGCTGTTAGTAAAGATACTTGGACAGTACTCCGGGTAATAACTCAAGAGCTAGGTATTCTAGTTTAATCGCAAAAATTTGAGCAAATATCTTTCTTATTGCAAAGTGGCCAGTTACCAGGGGGTGGCCGGTTACTGACGATTTACCCTACAAGGCCCAGGAAATTAAAACGGTTTCAGAAAAAAACGTTAAAGTTATGAAAATTCGGATACATGAAACTAGAGGTAACCTTATTTATTGTCATCTGTCTGTACATGTATTACCAAGAATTGAAATGCAAGGGCGAAGCAATGTAGTTGTAATGCGATACAGCAGCCATAGAGCCCGGTCCGTAGTCCAAGTTTCGCGTGTCGCGTCGGCGGTAGCGGCGATAACGCGGATCATTATGTCACAACGACTGGGTTGCGTGATACCGTGATATTGAGTGACATTCACCGATAGCTGACAACGCAATAAAGTATTCGGAGGAAATCTTCAGGTTGTGCTGGTTTTAGTACAAAGTAGTGACCCACTTCGCTCAGTAACAAATTAAATAAAGAACTAAATAAAAAGCAAAGTAAAGTGTCTTCCCGTGGATGTCGTAGAAGGTGACCAAGGGAATAAAGGCTGCGAGTACTGTTAGGCGATGGGCTTGTAACCTGTCACTAATACACTGGTAAACATCTTAGCCTAATTGTGCAAAATGTGGTTACAGAATTATCAACTGGTTTTTAGAGTTGTTGGTAATTCTGTAGCTCTGCCTACCCCACTCTGGGAATAAAGAAACCCGACTGCATTTTTAGGGTTCCGTAGTCAACTAGGAACCCTTATAGTTTCGCTATGTCCGTCTGTCCGTGGTCTAGCTCAGATAATCTTGGTAATAAAGCTGTAATTTGGACCATTCTGACATGATCTTGCTCGGATTTTTTGATACTGTCGTCGATATATGTTAATGCAAGCGCATCTTCAAATCCGCCATCCTATTGTTTAAGAATTTTAAGCACCCAGTTATCTATCATCACTACATATTATAAAACAAAGTCGCTTCCCGTTGTCTGTCCCTATGTATGCTTAGATCTTTAAAACTACGCAACGGATTTTGATGCCGTTTTTTTAAATAGATAGAGTGATTCAAGGGGAAGGTTTTTATGTATGATAAATTCAGCTTTATGTACGGGTGTTACAGAAAACTCACATTAACCGAAGCGAAGCGAGGGCGGGTCGCTAGTTTATTATAATCGATTGAACCGTTGAGTAGTTACGAGCGTAATAGGAACGGACATAAAAACAGCCCAAACAATTAACCCTTTTGGGTTAAGAAATTGATATGAAAAACAAAAACAAAAAATGACGACGCGCTGGCCTAGTGGGTAGTGACCCTGCCTACGAAGCTAGCGGTCCTGGGTTCGAATCCCGGTAAGGGCAGATATTTGTGTGATGAGCGCGAATATTTGTTCCTGAGTCATGGATTTCTAATGTATTTAAGTATATTTCTCTATATAAGTATTTATATCGTTGTCTAGTACCCATAGTACAAGCCTAGAGCTTAGTTTGGGACTAGGTCAATTGGTGTGAGATTGTCCCCTTATATTTTATTTTTATTATAATAGAGTAAATACTGAGATGACGGCTGGTAGGGGATGTTAAGAAACAGAGGGGCTGCCTGGGGAATCAAAATAAATAAATATCAGGGAACAATGTCATCCAAATTTACCTAGTCCCAAACTAAACTCTAGGCTTGTGACGACGATAAACTTACTTATATAGAGAAATACATACTTAATTTATTGGGATAAAGGCAAGGCGATGATGAATGATAAATTGAACTATGCTATACTTCGTAAGGCAATACTCGCCGCTGTGGTATTTAGTTTGGCAATATTCGTTTCCCGCCTATTTGCTTATTATCACAATTCTTACATCCGCAAGGTCACGGTTGGCTAAGTTATAATTAGTATACTTACCAAATGGTAAATTTTATATCTGTATTCCCTAGTTTTACTGTGATGATAAGATTTTTTTTTCGACTTTCAATTGGCTCGTCATTAATAAGTAGAACATTAAAAAAAAAGTATCCAATAAAGGCATTTCAACAAGTAATAAAATAATACTTACCAAGCTTCTTTGGAAAGAGAATCGAACTAATTCATTATCGATTGGGGGACAATCTTCCACAGGCTTGTACTATGGGTACTAAAACAATAAACAACCAAATTGCCCTAACCGGGAATCGAAATCGGGACCGCTAGCTTCGTAGGCATGGTCACTACCAACTAGGCTAACTGTGTCTTCAAAAAATAAAGAGACAATAGTTTGGTCTAGTTTAGGGCAGCGTTAGCCAAAATAAGGCTGCGGCTCCGCTGAGGCGGCGACGAGCGGAGCGGGCAAGACTGTGGCAATAGAAGGTGTATGCGGTCACGTGGAGCGCTCCTTGCGCACGTTAGTTTAGCTTCTATTGGTTAATAGTGGCACAGCTCCGATCCATTCCGCTCATCTCCTCGTGGAGCCGCAGCCTTATATTGCAATACCATACCAATCTTATTGCACACGGATCCCTTTGACTGCCATACATATCGTTGGTCATAATGTATCGTTAGTCATATTTTTTTTTGTCATAACTTCTTTGAGGCTGAAGTTACAGTTTTTAATATACGTTTATCGTGTAGATTAGTTAGGTTAGGTTAGTTTTATAAAAATCCTGAAAAAATAACCGTGTCCTGAGAAAAATGCATTATGGCAGTCAATAGAGACCCTATTGCACATATAGGTATAATACGGCTAATGCTATTGCTATTGTGCTTGCTTTATGGCATTGTAAAACTTGCAGGCTAGGCCAGGAGCACGGCTAGCATTACTCGTATCGTGTCGTTTGTAACATAATTGTATCTAAAAGGTGATCCGATAATATAGTATAGGTGCTATCATAATGGCTTTATCTACATTGCTTAAAACCACTGAACTTGTTTGGTTAGACAAGCAGTTGACTACTGTAAAAAAGGACAGTGGACAAAAAATAAATGAATGACTAAGTAGAGGGATAACCGAGCGATAAACAAGCGGACGTCGCGAGCTAGTCGTGGAGTTGCGGTAGCCTGGAGTATATGCGTGGAGTACCTTTGTGTAGTAGGGTGTCATTATTTTCAAAATGTGAAATTCGAAACGTAATACCATAAAAAATATGCTTTTTGAAGTGTAATTAAGATTTGCATTTACAGATTTAAGATTTATTGGTACTCTTGGCTCGCTCATTGACCTTGAAGTTTGGTAAAATTGGCATAATACGAGGTTTGCTAAGTCTGTTCTTATTTATTTACTGTATAATTAATACACAAACTATATTTAACATTTGTCTTTTTTAATAAAAACAAAAAAAGTTGTCTTCGTTTGATGTAATCAATCAATTCACATGTCTCCTAACGCACGCAGTTAAAACGTTTAATGATAAGAATGCTTGTTTGATTTTTTGTGCTATTAATGTAATTTCCCAAGTCAAAAAGTTATTTGTTGGATACAAACCCGATTTATTGGTGTTATAAGAGTGTGTTATATTAGGAACTCAAATATTCATTTTAAGGTCTTAGTATGGAGATTCAAAAACTTTACCTCAATTGAATGAGCCAAAGATGTCTAAAAAAGCCTATTTTTTTAACTTTATTTTGTTATTTTAGATCTCAATACATCTTTTAATTTTTCCTATATTAAGGTGACACACCCTAATGTGTAGTGGGTTATATGCGTGGGCGTGTGAGATGTCAATTTGAACAGTACGTAATTAGAATTTTTCCGAGCTTCGCCACGCACGTCACGTTACAGTTTGGACACATACAAGGCTATTTGTCCCTTTGTAGAGGATGATCATATAGCCCACTTTCTACCATGTTCTTGTGATATGTTGTCGTATTGTTTTTAGGGTCATTCTACTTTTAAGCGCAAGTCGATTTTTTGACAAGTGCTCTTCAAATAATATTTTTATAAAAACGTTAAAGTGCTCGGTTTTGTAATTTAATATTGAAATAGTTACACAACTTAGCTTACATTAAAATTATCACTACATTAAAAAGTCACTATAATTAACTTTAAAGTAGGTGACATAGTGGTCACGCATGTCTCCGCCATTTGTATGGAAAAAGTGTATTTACCGCTGTATTACCAACTTTTCCTGATAAAATATCAATAAATTAAAAGTGTTTTGTTTTGAACTATTAAATTTAGTTCTTCCAGTTTCAATATAAGTCAAATTTACGTGAAAAAAATATCTAAAAATATCTAAAAATAGTTAAATAAATAGGAGTTTTTGTATCGTTGTCAAAAACAATATGGTTTTATCGAGTGGAATAGAGCAAATTATGAGTTTTTTAAAGATCGCTTTTTATTAGACGTTTTGTTTATACATAATCAAAATTATTATCATGTAACGTTCACATAACATAAAAAAACGAAACAGCTTGACGATTTGCTGGCAAATACTCCACCTACAATGCTTTTACATAACATAGTGGAATATTACGAATGAACTATTACTTAACCTCTGCAATCTTGAGTAACCTTGAGAAACGCGCGATGACGCGTTGCTCTAGTAGGTAGCTAGCGGTCCCGGCTTCGATTCCCGGTATGGCCATATATTTGTGTGATAAGCTCGAGTATTTGTTTCTGAGTTTTGATTTTGTCTATCTATTTAAGTAGGTATATATTTATCTCGTTGTCTAGTATCCATAGTACAAGCCTAGAGCTTAGTTTGGGACTACGTCAATTGGTGTGACATTGTCCCCCCGATACTTATTTTTATTACAAGCTTTTTACTAACTTGCAATGTTAATGTTTTACTTAAGTATTAAGGTCAAATTTTCCAAGTGAATTTTGAACCAGTTCCCGTTAATGGAATGGGCTGAAATTTGGACCACGTATGTTAACCTGATGATAAGATAATAAAACTATTTTGGTATCCAAGAGCTGATCTGATGATGGAGTCGGATGATGGCAAAAGTATCTCCGCTATACTTACCGTAGACTCATCTTGTGGGACTCGTTACTTTCGTCTTGACAAGTAGGTAGATTTTGACTTTGCAAAAAAAGTACACTTTTGATGGAAAGTTATTTATTGGTTTGTTTTGGGAACCTTGAGAAGCACTCGGCGACGGATTTGGGCTAATAACATCAAACTAAGCGAATCTCACCGACTATCTTATTTGTCAAAGGATTCTGATAGCGGGTATCTATCTAGGCAATATGTCACAATCACAAATAGATTATTTTCATTGTTTTCATGGTGTCTAACAACAAAAATAAATATTGTAAATAAATACATCATCATTAAAACATTGATTTGAAGAATGGCTTTGTTTTTTCCTTACTTATACCTACATAGAAAAGTATTTCGTGTCAGGTCCTTCAGGAGTTCCTTTTACCTATTTCCATTAAGACGCTATGGTTGCATTGATGCGCGTCGATTGATACTTAATACAAACTCAACGAAACGCGGTGATGGCGCGCAACCCGGACTAAACCGGCTTGGTGCGTTCTGTTCAGTTTGCTTGTGGTGGTCCGCGGCGCCTACGGTCGAGACACGCACACATGCAAGCCAAGCGATATTCGATATGCCTTTGTTTGTAGATGAACTACTGTTTACTTTATACGATCCCTATTATTTGATCAAAACAGCTTTCAACTAACGTATCATTAGGCAGAATTTTAATTTCATCGAAAGGCATTTCTCAACAAATCAACATAACATTATATAGCTCCACATCTGTCTCCTAATGGGGTAGGGAGACTATGGAACATAGTAACAAACAAACAGTTTAGCATTTATCGTATTAGTAAGTATTAGTGACCGACCGAAACATGTTATTTTGCCGAAACCGAAACCGAAGGTTCGGTTTCATTGTAGTTTCGGCCGAAACCGAAACCGAACCTTTTATTAAAAAAAAAAGTCCTTAAAAAGTCGAAAAAATGTTAGTGAGACCGTTTTTTTCTAAAATTAATATCTCGCCGACCTATAATTACAGGTTTCTACTTTCAAAGATTTATCACAATGAAATTTCAGCACAGTTACAGAGGTTCTGTTTGAAAATTTAACTACCCTATAAAGTCCAGCCGTGCCGAGCGCGCCCGACATTAGCCGAGCGCGACCCGAAGGTACGATGTTGTAAGTTTCGGCGCGGCCGAAGGGTTCGGCCGTTTTTGGCCGAAACCGAAACTCGGGCCGAAACTTGATTTTTTGGCCGAAACCGAAACCGAAATTTCGGTAGGACACTAGTAAGTATGTTCTGCTTGTCATGATATTTCTTTGCGGTGAATAGTCCGCGCGGCTCTAATCTCTTTGACGGTTAACTAATAACCTATTGTTCTTTATTCGTCTGAGCTAGACTCAGACACGTAACGTTTATGAGCGACGCCGCCGTGACGTAAGACTAAATTCATTAACAAACGAAAACGGGAATTGGTACGAAACCGAGTATATCTTGACCACTAGAGTTTATACAAACACGCATACTTAATAAATAGTAATAATAAATATCAGGGGACAATGTCACACCAATTGACCTAGTCCCAAACTAAGCTCAAGGCTTGTAATATGGGTACTAGACAACGATATAAATACTTCTATAGAGAAATATATACTTACTTATATATATAGAAAACATCCATGACTCAGGAACAAATATTCGCGCTCATCACACTAATATCGTCCCTTACCGGGATTTAAACCCAGGACCGCTAGCTTCGTAGGCAGGGTCACTACCATCTAGGCCAGCGCGTCGTCTTTTGAGCACTAGTTGATTGGACCCTATTGGCGAACAAGACGTTGAAAGTGTTGAAACGTTTTTCAACAACTAAAGTGTAGATAAATGATGTCTCACCTGACGGCAGATTTGGGAATGGATCCATACAGAAGCACGCTAAGACCTCTGTATAAACCGAGGAACCCATGGCCCGCGACGGTTTTCTTCACGCAATCTGTTATGCCGGTGTACTTCTTAGTACCACCTGAAAGAAAAGGTTAGTGATCATGTTGGCAACAAACAGTAAATCTATATCTATACTAAATAATATTCGGTGCATTCTGTCAGGTTGTACAATCGGATAGACCGGGATTAGACAATCACAAACGGTAGATTTCCTAAAAGATAAAAAGGAGTTCTGGCTTGACTTTATCTCCTAAATATTGTATCAACTGTGCTCTACACAAAATGTAGTAAGTTTAATAAAATACAAGCGAAAGTTAGTCTCTTGTCCCTTACGCCAAATTCGGATGGAATTTGGAATCAGGATAGCTTATTGAATTAACATATAAGCTAGCTTTTATTCCCAAAAAGGCAAAAAACCACAGTTCCAGTACTATGTTCAACGCGAACTAAGTCATAGGCAGAAGCTAGTTCAGAAAAAAAACTCATTGGACAAAACAAAACAGAAGAATCCTTCGTTCTTCTCAGTGATTAAGTTTAAAAAAAAATAAAAAAACACTTCTGCCGTTTAACCGAGTCACAGATAAACGTGGTTTGTCTTGCATAATGTTCAGTAAGCTACCTACTTATTAATAATAATAATAACACTTATACATATACATACATACATATAACAACGCTTGGGCACAGATATACCTATAAATGCAGACAAACGCGACTTGGCCATCAAATATTTAAAGTTATCAGGACGGTTGCAGGCGAAACATGGGATGCCCTATCACTTTCACTCGACAATCAATACGCGATCGAGGGAAAGGGACGGGAGTTAACGTAACTCGTGCTCTGATTTTAGAAGTAAAGAGGGCGCCGACCGTTTTATTGATTACGAGTGGAATAATCTTCCTGTTACGAGAATACCGGACCCAACATACCAATTATTACACATATAATACAGGGCCTCTATTCTACCGACTAAAACCATATTGCCTTGGACATGTTATCGTATTGATTTTAAATCGGCCGCCATCGTAACATTGAGAACACGATGACATGAATACAGGCCTAGTCTTTTAGTTTCGCTGTTGACTACAAACAGATGTAGGTATCCACTTTTGGTCCTTATTACAATGCTATAACGAGAAACACTCGATACATCTATGTAGTCAAAAATATCTAAACACCATGCCATTGATGATAAGGTCTATTTGGCGCGATGGCCGAGTATTTAGACATTTAATGTTTTTGACAAAAAAAACCTAAACCTAAAACCATCGGTCTGCTGTTTTTTGCAAGAAACAAACACGTAAAGTTAAATAACAGTTTACCAGGCACATAAAATGAAATCCAATACAAACAAAACATTACTTAACAGTCAAACTCATTCCCTGCCAGCGGCAGGCGCGGCGCTTTCAAAGTACATACAATTCCTAGTCCGTGGCACTTAACATTAACGTTCCGTAAGTAACTTATCGGTCACCGGGTCAAGAACACCAACTTTAAATATTATGGAGGGTTCAACGGACTAGGCAAACAGCCATGATTGATTAGCGGGGTACTAAGGAAATTCGATTCAAATTACGCTCTTATCGGGAAAGAACTTGGGCTAGTCTTGAGGGAAATAAAAGTGAGTTTTTTAGTGTGTTGTAGGTAGGTATTGTACTTATAGTTTATAATATGGTAGAAACGATGCGATAAGTAGGTACATGAACAGGTAAAGTTGTAAGGATTTTTTGATGTAGGGCAAATTTAATAACGCTAAAAATTATTTTATAAACAGGTAGGTATATCTATTACGATACAAAGGAAAAAATCTGTAGTCTGACTTCTGTTCAAATTGGATTTTAAATTAAATATCTAAAACCACATTTTTTTTGTAACTACACCCTACAGCCACATACTCGTATATCCAAGTTTCAATTTAAAAAAAAAGGTTGGGTCAAACTGTTTGATTCAATGGAGGGACTGAATCAACAGCCATACTTGATTAGTTGGGAACTAGTAGGTTTGATTTTGAGGGAAATAAAAGTGAGTTTCTGGGAGGGAGCACAGGTGTGTTGTATTGTACTTATAATGTGTGTGTGTGGTAGAAAAAATATGGTAGGTTGGTGCATTTAACAAGTAAAGTTGTAAACATTTTATTGTAGGATGAATTAATAACATTTAACATTATTTTATAAACAGGCAGGTACACCTATTATAAGGGAAAAATTTCAGGAGCCTGACTTTTGTTCAAGTTGGATTTTTAAATTAAATGCCAAGAGATAAAACCCCTTATGGATTGTCACTGAACCCAACTGCATATATCCAACCTTTAATTAAACAAAAGCCTTGAAATTGTTTAATCTGTTTGGTGGCTACATACATCACAGACAGACATAGGTGCAAACCTATAAAACCCCTTGTCTTTGATTAGGCGTTTGAGACTGTAACTAATTTAACAGGTATGATTTAATGATTAATTATTTAATACAAACCATACATTTACTGTATGTTCAGTGTGAGAGATTTTGAAAAGTGTTTTGGGTTTGGGGAATGCTGAAGAATATATAGTTGATGACTGTACATTTATTAACATTTAACACTTATAAAATTTACAACAGCTAAATCCAACACTCTACAAAATAGGAAGTCATACAAAAGTTATTTCTTTTCAACTGCAATAACGTCACTATTCAATAGCTTTTCTGTAATCTCGTGTCATTGTTGAATTTAACATGTGTCATAATCATTTTGTGTGTGTGCATTGTCATAATAAAATTGAGAACTTGATAGTTTCTTTCATGTTTTACGAAAGAAATAAATCCGCAAAATACACTATCTTAATCAGAAAACTATAAGAATCTGATAAGATTGAAATTAAATGTAACATAGCTGGTACCCTCAAAAGTACCTACTATTCTAAGTCCACCCCACCTCTCCCACTCCGCTTTCCTAACCAATAGACAGTATCTTAGACAAAAACCCTGTACCAATATCAACATTACTAAAGTTCGCGGGTTAAAATTGCTTTGGTTGAATTTAATAATAATAATAATAATAAGTCATTTATTTCAGGCAAGTGTACCCATACATCATTAAAATTTAAAATAGAAACTGCTTATTTGCTTACGAGGTCAGCACTGGTGATCATGAATATTAAGGGTGCCTTTTCCTATCATAATTTTCCATTACTGACCTAAATGTTGCATGTGCAATTGCTCCTGTATAATGACCCTCTCGATTTAAAAAATATGTCTATCTGCATATTTTTTTTAATAAGACCTTTCGGAGAGGAGTGCAAGTGGTCACAAAACTATTACTTATAAAGTATTCTAAAATACCGCAGTTTGCATGGACGCACTAAGTAGTATTATGTGTTAAATGTGTTATGTATATCTTGTTGTTTGAGAATGTGAGCAAACAGCTTGTTGATAAGTGAACTATATTGATCCATTGATTAGTCTGTCATGATAACAGTTTCTATCCATGATTTACTTAGCATAGCTATAATATAATGTTTGAGCCAATCCAAGAATACTGGCAAGCTTTTCTTCATTCCAATTTTAAAGTAGTAAGGTATCTGTTTAATTTTATTATGATTATAAAACCGTTTGAATAAAGAACAGCACTTTGAGACTTACAAAATTTTAACATAAACAACTTAAAACCTCAATGTTATGTACCAATTAGCATAGAGGTCATTATTGCTTGATAATAAAATATAACTGTCATGCAGACTTTTTCTAATTGGATTCTAACTAGCCAGCACTTAATGGTTTTAAAAGTAAAATTCCCATTACCTACTTAATTCTTTACTTTACATTGTAATGCAATTCATTATGTTCTCTGGTGGCTTGTCATTCCTGACTGTTTATAAAATGGTTAGGTATTTTATTTACCGTAATGCAATTAGCGGGATGTAGGGTGACAATAAAGGAAAAAAATAAATGTCTCTAGTTTAAGCGTGTGGATTTAATGAATAAACATGACAGTGTGCGACCTTGAGTTTAGATTACGAGCCGCGGACAGTGTTTGTGGGATTTCTGACATAACGAAATAAGTAACACAAGAGGACCAAAGTCCACTCGTTTATGTCTTCGTAACAAGTGGTTCTCGCGTAGGAAAACAGTGATCGATGATGGAAATATTTTTAGCGGTTGCCACTCAATACAAATAAATATTACATACACTCTTACGACTACGTACGACTGCGTCAGAGGAAGCAGCGCTAAATTGAAACAAATGACTATCGCTATTTCTAGAACATCTGAAAAATCCATGTGAAACGTAATATTCCCATACTCGACGTTATAAATAGGTCAATCACTAATGTTTACTACTCCGATTAGGAAGGTTAACTGCGTTGTTGAATGAAGGTAAACTCGTTGAGGAGGTAGCGTGCGGACACTAACCTTTTTCGTCTAACTGGAGTTGTGTTTTCACGTATTCTGTAGGGAATGTAATACAAATTTCAATGCCACCGGTGATGCCGCCGGCGACTACTCCTTTCATTCCCACAGATCCAGAGCCCCCAGCCGCAGCCGCTGCACCGCTTTCCGACATCCATGGTCTCTGGAACGGATTCTTAAAATTTCCCTGCCTGTTCGACATATTTCTAATTGAAAACACCTCTTTCGGTTTTCACAACGGCTGCGACACCCACCCCGCACGACAAATCAACAGTGACTATTTTTTTAATTGGTCGTCGGACGAACGTCACGAACGTCGATTGAATGGGATTCTGCAATTTCAGTAAACATAATAATTGTTTTAGTATGGTATCCCTACCAAAATGTTCGAGGTATTTTTTAAAACGTATGTTCCTTATAACCGTACTTTCTGCCTTACTTTGTACAACCCTATGCGTTAACTGACGCCGCCATTTTGACAGTGGTTTACATACATTTTATGTTTTCATAAAATGTTTTGAGAATAATTGGCAAAACTAGCAGATTATTAAGAATTTAGCATAGGAAGGAAATACGCAAATAAAAAAAAAACAAATACGCAAAATGGCTTTACGAACATACGGCGATAAGCCTATAAGTTTCCAAATAGAGGAAGGAGGAGAATTTTATTGTGTCGGTTCAGAGGTAATATTTTTGGTTATTTAAATTCCATTAGCGTTGAATGTTTGAATTAACGTAAGTTTCACTATTTAATTATAGATATTTGTGGTTAAACATATTAAAAATTTACTACTTACTCCTACTTATTTTGTATTTTTGGTAACTAGGTCGGCAACTACCTACGGTTGTTCCGTGGGTCTCTCTACAAAAAGTACCCTGGCATGGTCAGAAGAACCCTGACCAATGAAGAGCGAAAACGTCTTGTAGACAATGGGCTCGGCCAGCATGTTTTGTCAAGCTCTGTATCCTTGCTCAAGGCTTCTGAAGTTGAAGATATTATTGAAGGAAATGATGACAAGTGAGTATTTAAGTGGTTTACTTAACCAGATTTTTTGCGTACACACGTGTCTTTTTCTGACACGAACTGGTCAGACTGTCATTCATTAAACATTAAAATCCTATGAGTTGTTTAACCTGTATCTTTCCTTTCTCTTGAATATGTTAGAAACTGATAAATCACTACATAGTATAAAACAAAGTCGCTTCCCGCTGTCTGTCCCTATGTATGCTTAGATCTTTAAAACTACACAACGGATTTTGATGCGTTTTTTTTTAGTAGATAGAGTGATCCAAGAGGAAGGTTTTTATGTATAATAAATTTTGTTTTATGTACGTGTGATATAGAAAATTCAAATAAACCGAAGCGAAGCTAGGGCAGGTCGCTAGTATTCTATATATTGCAATCGATTACAACATTAATAAGTAACAATTTGTTCTATCTATAGATACAAGGCAGTATCAGTAAGTCAGGAGCTAGCTACACCTCGTGAGAGTAAAAGCAAAAAGCCTCACAATCCATCATGGCTGCCGGTGATGCCAAACTCTTCACACTTGGATGCAGTGCCCCAAGCTACGCAGATCAGCCGGACCAGGGTCCACAACAAAAAGGTATTATTGTAAAACTATCCTTGTTAAATAGACATTTAACAAAATTAATATAGTGGTAGGAAATCAGTGTAGTTCTTTTTCAACATGTTAGATGCAATGAGCACACACTTTAGATGCCATGTGACGGAGCAATCCTATTTTAAAATTAATAAGGTTGAAATGAAAAATGTTGGCAGTCAACCTGTTAAATAAAATGTGGTAAAATTGTTTTTTTATCCCATAGGTTTACTTCAAGTTTTTACACTTATATTTTTATTTCAATGTCAGGATCACATTTAATTTAAGTAGTTTGTCATTGTTTTTAAACTTATGTAATTTTAAGTCTTTTTTTGAGTTGCTTCATTTTGATTTTACTTAATTCATAATATTTTATAATACAAAAGTCAAGTACAGAGGAACAGTAATGTTGTTTTGTGTTTTTAGTTCTTCTTACTGTGGTTCTTCTGTTGAAAGCAAAATATTGTAATCCTAACTTGTTATATTTCAGGTGCGCACATTCCCACTATGTTTCGATGACACAGACATGACATCCATGTTGGAGAATGCGTCTCAGAAACAGATCTTGGTGCCGATCCGACTGGATATGGAGATTGAAGGGCAGAAGCTGAGAGACACTTTCACTTGGAACAAAAATGGTAACACATGTTACAAATTTATGCAATATTTATAAAACTCTATGCACACTTAGTAGTAGTTAGTGGCTAAGGTTCTGGTTTTGGTAGGGATCTGAATGGTCCCTGTAAGGTTGAAGCTTTGAAGAACTTAGTAGCTGTAGGTAGTGAGTTGAGTGGAACATAAACCATGCTTATAGAAAATATTGAAGTGTATCATAGAATTACAATTTAAAGTATATGCTCATCTGTGGCCGATCGATAACAGCCCACATGGACACGTTTTTACTGAAATGATGATACCTAAAAACATACCGTGAACAATTTACCAAACCCAGCCCATTTACTTTGTCTTCAGAATCTATAATAACCCCGGAGCAGTTCGCCGAGGTCCTCTGTGATGACCTGGAATTGAACCCCAGCACATTCGTTCCTGCAATAGCCTCGTCCATCAAGCAGCAGGTTGAGGCGTTCCCAAGCGAGCCTCCAGCAATACTGGAGGAGCAGAGTGATCAGCGGGTTGTGATCAAACTTAACATACACGTGGGAAATACTTCACTTGTTGACCAGGTTGGTGGTGCTGTTGGTTGGTGAATTTACAAATTATAGAAACATCCCTTTTAGAACACTTCATCTTCGCAAGTATAAAACAAAGTTGCTTCCAAGCGTATGTCCTTCTGTATGTACTCTTAGATCTTTCAAACTACGTTAATAGATAGAGTGATTCAATAAATTCTGTATGATCATGTATGAGTGGAACAGAAAACTCACAAAGACCAAAGAGAAGCGAGGGCTAGTTGCTAGTTATTACCTATTTGCTATCATTGTATTTTGTTCCTTATTGGTTCTTGCTGATGCTATCTTGCCTGGTCAAGTGAAGTGTGCTCGGTGTAACTTCTGTGGTGAAGAGGTTCTTTATGAAGCAAGGGTATAGACAAGGCTAGTAGCCCGCTCCGTGACTACAGAGTATTCTTTGACCTAACAAACACCCTGGCAATAGATAACTTTATTAAATTTGAAGAATCTGGTCCTCAAGGTCATGGACACTTGCCCACAGGGCCTGCTGCACTGATTAATTCTTGCAATACAGCCTTGCGCTTGCCACAATAATAAAATAGAACAGTTACTAATATCTAACCACGGGGTATTTTTTAATAAGCGCTCTTTATTATTATTTACTCTATTTTTCAGGTTGAATGGGACATGTCTGAGAAGGAGAACAACCCAGAAGCGTTCGCCATGAAGTTGTGCGCGGAGCTGGGCCTGGGCGGCGAGTTCGTGACCGGCATCGCGTACTCGGTGCGCGGGCAGCTGGGCTGGCACCAGCGCACTTACGCCTTCAGCGAGGCACCGCTGCCTGTTGTCGAGGTGAGTACAATTTGACACCTCGAGGTCACTACGGTTTGTTGCTTCAAGGTCAGCACAATTCCAGGTTTCGAGGTTTGTACACTGTCTGACGAGGTCAGTACTGTTATTTATTTCAAGGTCAGTGCAGTTCGTGACTGCAAGGTCAGTGCGGTTTGTAATTTCAGGTCAGTTCAGTTCGAGGCTTCGAGATCAGTATAAAATATAAGTGGAAGGAAGTGGCTCTATACTTTTGATACTCGTCGCAATGCCAGGTTCCATCAACATCACCTTGATGAAGGGCGTTCTTCCACCGTGCGTTTCACTAGGCACTTTTTGCCTCGTACAGTGAAACTGTGGAATGAACTCCCTTCGGCGGTATTTCCCACCAGTTATGACATTAGTGCCTTCAAGAAAAGAGCTTACATCTCCCTTATTGGCCGGCAACGCACCGACAACTCTTCTTGAGCTGATGGTGTTTATGGGCGGTGGTTTTTACTTCCCATCAGGTAACCTACATGTTCGTTTGCCTCCCACTGATAAAAAATAAAAAAATGCGCAACAACAACAACACAAACAACAACCACACAACAAACAATCAACAATGAAGTTAACCAATCTGTTTATGACCCTGAATATGTTCTCAATCCCCCGCAGACCCCGTACCGGCAGGCGCCAGACGCGGAGTCGTGGGCGCCGTACCTGGAGACGCTCACCGACGCCGAGATGGAGAAGAAGATCCGCGACCAGGACCGCAACACGCGCCGCATGCGCCGCCTCGCCAACACCACGCCCGGTTGGTAACTCACACACACCTCACAAACGATCCACTGTCAGTACCAATGGAAAATCGTCCGCTTGAAACTAAAACTATGGAATGAATTTCCCTCAACGGTTTTTCCTCAGCACACTTTTTTTTTTTTTTTTTTTTTTATGGCGTAGAGAAGACAAACGAGCACACAGGCCACCTGATGGTAAGTGGACACTGTGACCCATAGACATTCGCATTCCCAAGACTGCGATGCAATCCTAAGACTGCAAATGCGCTGCTAACCCTGAGGACTAAGATAGAATGCCTCTATGCTAGTAATTTCACCGGCTGTCTTATCCCCAAACCAAACACTGACATTACCTTTATAAAGGCTTCAACTTCGCTGTGCTCCTGGCATAGCTGATGTTTATGGGTGCTTACCATCAGGTTGCCGTCAGCTCTTTTGGCTTTTACGGCTATAAAAACAAATAGAATTGACCATTTTAAATTTGGACTAAAAAATACCATTCAAGGTGAATGTTAAAAAAAAATATTAATAATATTTATGATCAATCTTTTTTTAGTTGTAAATTTTGTCTATTATAAATTAGGAGTATAATTAAATAGACACAAAGTGAATGTAGTTAGCCATGAATTAAGATCAAAATGTAATATGTAAGTATACAAGATACACAAATTCTTCTTTTACGTTTAATTTCGTGTTGTCGATTTTTCATTTTGTATTTAATGATAATGACAGTAAATCTCACAAACGCCTAGTAAATTTGGCAAAGTGATAGTTAACTGGCAAGCTACTCGAAAAAAAACATAACTACCTACGCACTGTTATGATTTTATTATCTTTTTACCTAGCTAATTTATTTATTTTTATTCCGAGATGATTGCCGGTTACCTTATTTGTACTCGGCAAAAAAATCAACGATTTCTTTTGTATAATTGTCTCGGAAATTAAATTCATAGGATGTTTCAATTCTCTTGATAAAAAGTTTTTATTTATTTAATTTGTGACGGTAACCCTGAATGTAAAGTTTTAACGGTGGTTACATTGTTTATACTCTTAAATTTCCAAAATACAGTCTGTACTTGACAAATAGTTAATTTACAATTGTGCTCAATTTTGACTAAATGTAAATTACGTTATTCTTGTATCTCTGTGTTATTTCCAAAAAGTTAATTTTGTTAAACTAAATTATAATCATGGTTATAATTGGATCTATAATTTTAAAGTATAGATCGATTTTAGGACTGAAATCATTATTAAAATGTTTAATCGATTAATATATTGAAATTTTTACACTATTTGTTTATTGTGCCGATTTTACCTATAAATGTTCTGATATAATTTATTTTATTTTAGTAAATTATTATATTACTCACACACATTAGTAATCTATTCACATATTTATAAAATATGTCTTTCTAGTATTTAATTTTGTATTATTATAAAGCACAGTATTTATTGGTTACGCACGTTATTGCAACTATATAGTTATTTTAGGTACTTAAATTTGTTTATATTATTGTATTATGTACTGGGAAGATTTCGGGTGTTAATATTATGTGGCGGGTTTTAGGGATAAAGCGGAACTGCATGAATAGTTGTGTTGTTCGTGTTCTGCAAAAACTGAGTACTGGGTATATGAAAGTAGACCATAATCATTCAACGTCTCATATGCCGGAGGTAAAAAAATTACTTTTCTTGTTTTTTTTTTTATTTTGTGTTTTGTATCATAGTCACAATGCAAACAAAAATTAAACTATATTTTCCCAAGTTTCTGCAGTATACGGACGATATTAACGAGGACACTAAAAAACATAACACTGCCTAACAAAACGACTTAGTAAACTATTCCAAAATACAGTCCCCCTTACGTAGTTACCTTGGAATAGTTTATGCCATGCTTTATCCTTCTGTAATTGTGACATTTGCATCTGACAGAAAGTGACAAAGTATGGCATAAACTATTCCTAGCTTATTCCACGTTTATAAGTAAGGGGGTTTAAGTTTAAAATGCTTCTGTATTGTTTATACACCGGACCGTCTCGTAACGATACGATTTTATATTATACGTCTTGTTAATCTTCACTCTCTCTAAAAGTAATAAAATGAAAGTTCATGCCATTTTATTCTATTTTTCAATTTATTATAGATATCGCGAACTTCATAATAAACCGTAAAAGTGTTGATAAACTTTTTTCTGTTGTTTCATAACCCACGAGACAACAACGATACAGTTTCTTTGCTTTGCTTAAGAGAACCCATAAAAGAGTGCCAATGTAAATGTATCTCTAAATGTTTCCCTTAAAAGTCCGGTGTATAAAGTTGTCTTCCACAACAGATCTTAAACTTCATAGAAAAGAATAAACGGGTTATTAATGTGTCAAACTTTTTTGATTCAATATTGACGGGTTGGTTGTATTTGAACACAAAGCAAATTATGGACTTGGTAGTATTAAGTACAATCGTACCGGCGGTATCAAACCTGCCGTCCTACCAAAGAAGGTGGCTAACTGCAATGCAGTAGTCAAAGCATTCTATACTCTACTGGCAACAACATTAAATTTAAAATGCTTATACAATTACTAAGCAGTTAGCCACCTTTGGTAGGACGGCAGAATCAGTGTTGGACAAACTTTACAAATGGCTCAAATCTCTAGGCCCATTACGCTTTTAAGAAGTGATAAAAATAACCTTAAAACCTCCTACAGTCGGCAAAATAATTGGTGCCACTTTCTATCAGACTAGCTGTTGCCTGCGACTCCTATGTTCATCAGGTATAATGTAGGATTCTAATGGTGTTTTTTTTTAAATCGGTCCAGTGAAACAAACAAACAAACAATCAATTTCCTCTTTATAATATTAGTGTACCGAATCGCACACAAAGGGTTCCACACCATCGTACAATAGTAAGGCCCTTCATCACCATACTAAAAACGGAGATTCTGTGAGTGGTAATTTGAATCTGTCAAATCAGTAAGCACCTTTGCTCGAAAATGTCATTTTCAATTTTGTTACATTGAAATATGAAAATTATCTTGGTTACAATATAGTTTTAAATAAATTGCCTCTCTCAAGAGGTTAATTATTGTATGGGAAGCTACTATTTTTAACGTTTTTATTTGATTTAAAAGATACAGCCGTGTGACAGACGAACCGACAGATGGACGGACAGAGGAGCGTTAGTAGAAGAGTGTTGTTGGAACCCTATGGGTACAGAAATCTTAGAATGACGCTCAAAGTCGTCACTATAGATTGACAAATGCATATTGTCGACCTTATTGTATGTCCCTTTGTTTACCCTTTTGTGTTATTTTTTAACCTTTGGACTGACCAAAAATGTGTAATGTTATATTGGTTTCGTCTATGCCGCGATAACAACGCCGGAAGTTATAGAAGGATTTTATTTAGGTTTTTTATATGTTACCTATTATTGGGGCGTTTTCACTAAAAAGTGTACCCAATTAAGGACTGAAATTAAGGAACTTTAACTTTGTCAGTTTTGTGACGAAAATTAGCTATATATTGACGGCTATATATTGTATGGCTAATTTTCGTCACAAAACTGACAAAGTTAAAGTTCCTTAATTTCAGTCCTTAATTGGGTACACTTTTTAGTGAAAACGCCCATTGTCGAGTTTGTTTTCTCCCTTTGGCAGTCTAGTTATCTTTAGCGAATGGGCCTAACGATCTCATAATTTATTAATATTTTTGATGCCGCCGGTGCGGACCCATATTTATTCTAACTTATTACATTTTAGATAGTTTTATTGTTAAAAAATAATTATAAGAACTGTAACGATGCCTTTATAAGTACAATTTGATGCAAGTGATTGAGACTATGTTAGCAAAATGTGCATGAAACCATTTTGCAAGGCGCAGTTAAGAAACTACACGCGGGGTAGTTTCATGTATGTTTCGCTAAATTATTTATGAATTATATAAAGTAAGTGGACTGTTAAAATTTCTATCACATTAAAGTTTTTTCTAAAAATTGGTATTTTGTTTCATTTACCAACCGTCTTCGTGTTACCATAACGATCTGGCTTTCCAATGGGTGATTAAATTGACGCAATCTGCTTACATCAAATTACTATGAAATATGTATATGTTTATGAAAATCTGTTACTCATTAATAATTAATGAAAAAAAGTATTATATTAATATTGCATGCACAGTTGAGCTTAACTCGACCAATAATTACAAATTATATTTTCTACCAAAAGTAGTTTTTGGTAGTTTTGGTAGATTTTGTATTTACTAAGTGAACCAATGCCATGCAAGTCTTTATGACTTATGTTTGATTCCTAGAAAAATGGTAGTTTTCTACCATGATAGTAGTTTTTGGTAGTTTTTTTGAGTGATCTGTTTTGTGGCAGATGTGTCCCTGGGGCGCGCCGTGAACCGACTGATCCGCGCCGACGAGGCCCTCTTCCAGTCCACGCCCGAAAAGAGGAGGAAAAAGATTTAATCACCCACTGGCCGCTGACTATCCTACCTTACCCTAGCCTAGACATGTTATGCCACCGCTGAAATTTTTTCTAAACCGCGTCGGCGTAAAATCGGCGGTAATTCGGCGCACCGCACATGTCTACCCTAGGCTATCCTACCCTACCCTACCCTACCTTACCTTACCCTCTATGATCTTTCAACTAGCTTGGAGACTAATATTTAGAATGCCACAGCCAGTAAAACATATCAGAATGTGTCATGCTGCAGACGCCTAAATGTATAATTTCTATTTTGTCGTTATGGGCGTCTATTACTCGGTAAAACCATATCCCGTTTGACATGAATCGTTTTGTATTTAACTCGGCCGCCATTACTCTCAAGTAAATAAGAGATATCGTCAAGCGAAGATTAGACTAGCAATAAATAAATTACTGTCAAAAAAAACATTCTTGGAACAAGTTTTTATTGCCGACTGTACTTTGTTTTTGCACACTCTACTTGTCTAGGCGATTCTAACAAGCCCTAACGACGGATTTATCATGTGTAATTTAGGAGTTCCTATGGCCACCCTGAGTCTCCATCGTCAGACCAGCTCGATATTATTGTATTGTCTAAAGGCGTATGCAAATTTCCAGCTTCATCGGAAATCGGGAAGTGGGTCAAATTTAACTTGCCAGATTTTACCCTTACATACATACATAAATTGCAAGTAAATTAAAGCTTTTAAAATTGCAGAAGTTGACTGCTGTCCTATTCTAACTTTTTAGAAAACGACGGCAAAATTGTGCTTCTTGCTAGAGCTGAAGTTAAAGTAAGACAGCAATAAACTTCTGCAATATTTATTGCTAGTCTATTTCGCCTTTAACGTTGACAATACGATAACGTGTCAAAGGCGATATGGTTTTACCGAATAGAATAGACGCCTTGATTACTCTTGCACGCTATATTATTATTGTGTAGTCGTTTGTCAGCGGAGTTTGAAAGGTTGAGGTGGTAATAAGGTTTGTAACCTTTACAACGCTCTGTCAAATACTTATGACGTCACTCACACGCCAATATGACAGCTAAAAACCAGAGCGAATGTCAACCTTGCCTCATAGACATTCGAATCTATTATGCGCTGGCAACCCTCGTTGGCGTTTTTTAACAGTGCTAAAATAGTACATTGTGTATTAAGGGTGGTAAAGAAAGAATTACAAACGAGAGTCTGTTAGAAGCCCGAAGCCGAAGGCTGAGGGCTTTAATGACTCGAGCTTTGTATTTCCTTTACCACCCGTGTAACATACAATGTTTTTCATCACAATTGCGAGGAAATGAAATAAAATCAGACAAAAGATCATATTTTTAACTTATTAGCGGCAGACTACGTCATTGTCTGTGACTTACCACAGATAATGTCAAACGTGTTCGGAGTCCGATTCTAGTGACATATGAGATCAATAGTTTATTATGCGAGATTGTTAGGAAATAGTATTCAACTGACATTTCATCTCGAATGAAACTTCATATCGAATGGCACAAGAATTGGGGTCCTGACGTATTGTGATAGTTCGAGTCCACGTATAATATTTAAAAAAAAAGCTATTACGCACTTAAGTAACGTAATGGTAAAAAAAAGGCCCGTGGGTATTATTTTGGATTTACGGTCGATTTTTCTAGCATGTTAGGACACTATTTACGAGCAAGTGTGATGAAAAGATACTTACAACGTGATACCAGGAAAATAAAGTTGTGGCCTAAAGGTCTTGTAACCAGGCCATAAAATCCAAAAAAAAAAACCAGTGTTGCGGATTGAAAAGGTGATACAGTCGACTACAAAGAGATATTTCTTCTTTTTCACCGTAATGCGTTGTAATAAGGTCCAGAGGGCCCAGACAAGATACACTACGCTAGGTAGCGTTTCTCTTCGTTTAGTTTTTTAACCAATCGCGTCACTGGTAGATGACGTGATACGAAAAGTCACGTGATGTGCCAGTGACGCGATTGGTTTAAAAACTAAACGAATAGAAACGAGAGTTAGCGTAATGCATCTTGTCTGGGCCCTCAGAAGTGGATACATCTCTTTGTAGTCGACTGTACCTACTCTACCTAATGTACCAATTGCCAGTTGAAGAAAATAACAATAATTTTGTCATTTCGTTTGCTTTTAGAAAAAGCGAAACTTTGTATGAGAACGATCTGGTAATCTGATCTGTTTAAATATTTAGCCGCTGCTGTGTGTCGATCGCACTCACAAGGAAAGGTATTCACTCACTATTTTGATATACAAAACACGTGCTCATTAATTTTTCATGTTCTTAAACATATAATCAAACCTGTATGAAAATAGCAAACTAAAAAAAAACTGGAAGTTAGAGAGGATTTAGTCACTTTTCAGCGCTTTGGAGGACAATTTGTTAGAGCAGCTAAAAAAAAAAAACGTGTCCGTGATTTTAGAATACTCTCTAACATAAATCGGAGCCGGACAGTTGGGGTACCTTTCCTTGTTAGTCACCTGTTCTTTGTCGTTGACCCACCTGTACGTCAGCCATTCTAATTAAAATGTAACCCCGGTTAGTGACGATTAAGGCCCCGGCACATGGCGTCGTATCATAAGCGTATCGAAAGCGTATCGTAACGCGCGTAGTACGAGAGTGATACGACCACGTTCATCGCAAGATTTTTACGCTAATACACTACGACTATCGTACAGTTAAGATGTACGTGGTCGTATCGCTCTCGTACTACGCGCGTTACGATAATGCTTACGATACGACGCCGTGTGCGGAGGACCTAAGTGGTTCCTTAGTGACGACTTTTCATACACAAGTTTGAAAAAGGAGGTCTCTGAGTACAGCAGTAGGTATATGCTTTTAATGTTAAGTCTATTGTGTAAAATGAGAGTTTGTTAAAATTCTCATTAGATCAGTGATAGAGCCCAATATTGTGGTAGTTTATGAGAGTAAAATAATAGTAAGAAAAACGTAAATGAATAAATGTATGTGTATTAAAACTTGTTTCGATTTTCCACGTCCTTACTACCTCGCAAGATTTTTAACATTTTGTCAACGAGAAAATTTGTATGGCGAATGATATCAGCGCTTACCTATGATATGAAACCGACACGTATTCACACATTATTCAGAAAACAAGCGGCCGAAAAAAAAGGTACTGCGATTTTTACCGTTTGATGAGTTTGCAATGGCTAGTTAGTTTTATTTATTAAATTTCTTGAATTTGGGGCTGTTGTAGTCTCGATCTACGGAGATAAGTAGGGGAAACTTGCCTTATTCGTACCCCCTAAGAACAAACGCTAATAACTTTAAAATGTACACAAATAAAACCATTCAATTTGTGTTTTTAGAAACTTTATTCTATGAGTAATCAACAACAGCATACATTTTAACTTAAATAATATAAATCGCTGAGAAAAAAAGGTTTTTTAAAAAAGTAGAAAAAGTACGAAATAGGCTCATTCTTCTTAAATCGTACTGGGGTAATCTTAAATCGTACTTAGAGATCTATTAATTGCTATCAGTCTCATGATCACAATTCCGTAGAAAAAGAATTACAATAGCTAATTCTGCATAGCATATATAATATAACCGTTTTTGCTAGTTGCGTACAATCATCACAGATATAGTTATGAGTTTTTTTATCAGCCCCAGCAGATAGCTCGTGAATCCAGGTCTCACAATGGGTACACTGTATCATGTCTTCTTATCTATTATCTTCGCATAACTTACAATACCAGTTTTCTTCTTTATTTTCTTTTTTGGTTTTCTTTGTATTCTTCTCTTTGGTATTTTTCCTCTTCAAAACATTTTTTTCTGCAAAGTTTCTACATACTGACTTCTTCGACTGATTTATGATTTTATTTGTTACTCCGACTGACTTACGTTCTAATTCGTTTTTATAAGGACTTTCTGTTAGGACTTGTGATTTCGATTTGTTTTTTCTTGGGGCCCGATTCAATTGACGAAGACTTAAGAGAGATGCTTTGAATAACCGACTGAATCAAATGACGCCGAAACGTGGGTTTTGGAATTTTATATAGATGGCAAGCCTCGTTGAATTTTAAACTTCCATTTTTATATCCATCAAGAGTCCTTTCCATATCATCATGTGTACCCCAAATATGGAACTTTAACTTTGTCAGTTTTGTGCCGAAAATTAGCTATACATTGACGGCCGCAGACCAGCTCGAAGCGAGTCGCCTCAGCTTGATCCGCAATGGGCGCATTTTACACGCCCGTCTCCATCAAATGCACGACTAGGACCTGAGGCTCCATTGAGCACGGCAAAAAACCGACAAAATATGTTTCGGCTAGCGGCGACGAATTTGCCTCGTGTCGCGGCGTGCCTCAGGTTGAGGCAGCGTCTCCACTTGCGCGGCCTCGGAGCGAGGCAGCCGCGCGACCCGAGGCTGCCTCTAGTGGATACGCGGCTATAGACTTATTTCTCTAAGATTAGAATGATAACGGTCAAACACGTGTTCCTATAGTAACGTTGATAATAATGAAAAATCTTTACTGAAAGTCTAATTTCACCAGCTACTTGTCAGACAATTTAGAGTGTTAACAGCTGTCAAAATGTATGAACTACCAGTGGATTAAGACTGCGCCGAGCGTACGCCGGATATACAGTGGCGCCCTCATTACTTTTATTGTGTTTTCTAATAAACTATAGTATTTTCTTGAAATTGGACGACATGTGTTTGTACAGTCGCCATCAGATATATGGTAGCGGTCAAGGTACTCAAATATTTCGGAGCAGCATTAAATTTCAATATATCTATCTATCTAGCGTAATTACTAGATAAGGTCTATAATATCGGCCCATATAATTCGTCATAAATTTAGGAGCAACGACTTTTCAATAAATTCGTAACATACAATTAGGTAAAGATATCGGAACTTACAGAAGTCAAAAATATCGAAGCAGCCAGGATGACCATAAAAATCGGACTTAAGGTATATATTCCATAAATGTTCCGATCTTTATGATCATCCTGGCTGCTTCGATATTTTCGACTTCTGTAAGTTCCGATATCTTTACCCAATTGTATGTGACGAATTTATTGAAAAGTCGTTGCTCCTAAATTTATGACGAATTATATGGGCCGATATTATAGACCTTATCTAGCGTAATTAATATATTGAAATTTAATACTGCTCCGAAATATTTGAGTACCTTGACCGCTACCATATATCTGATGGCGACTGTACTACAAATGAAAACATAACTTATAGGGTATATCATATAGTTTAATAACAATTCACCTTCGAGTTATTAACTTATCGGAAAAAAGTGGCCACCTTTTTCCGTTAAGCTAACTACTCAAAGGGTAATTGTTATTAAAGTTTGTTACGTATCCCATAAATAGTATTTTTACTTGCACTACAAAAACATTTCGTCTGATTCCAAGGATTTTTTTTAGTTAATTATAGAACAAAATAATAGTAATGAAGGCGCCACTGGACGCTTGACGTTTGCTCGGCGCAGTCTTAAATTTAAGACTGCGCCGAGCAAACGCCAGTATATGGGATACGTAATAAACTTAAATAACAATTACCCTTTGAGTAGTCAGCTTAACGGGAAAAGGGTGCCACTTTTTTTCGTTTAGTTAATAACTCGAAGGTGAATTGTTATTAAACTAGGTATATGATATACCCTATAAGTTGTGTTTATACTTGCGCTACAAACACATTTTGTATGGTTCCAAGGAAATTCTTTAGTTAATTAGAAAACACAATAAAAGTAATGAGGACGCCACTGTACATCCGACGTACGCTCGGCGTAGTCTTAGCATCGTTTGGTGAAATTGGTACTAACTCTTGTAATTGTTGTCATTAATTACTTACAGGAGGTAAAACTGTTCGATTTTCTTATTTTGACTCTATTTATGCTGAAAACGTTGTTGAATAACGACCATTTATTCCTGAAAAAAAAGTACCTGCAAAATGGAACCCACCATAGAACTGTGCCACATTGACATTAGTTTACACCTATTACGAATTGATTTACCTATATACATGCATACAATACGAGTACATAGTGGAGTAGTAGAGCTACAGAATTTCCAACCACTCTAAAAACTTTTTGATAATTCTGTAACCACATTTTGCACACTTAGGCCAAGATGTTTACCAGTGTATTAGTGACAGGGTGCAAGCCCATCGCCTAACAGTACTACACGCCTTTATTACCTTAGTCGGCTTTTAGGACACCTATAACTGCAATGTGACACGGTTCTATGCAGGGTCAAAGTGATTTTTTTCCGATAATACTTAGTTAAAATATTTAACTGAAGTTATGTAAGTGTCACAAGCATATACTTTTGAGAACAAGCATGGACGAATAGAAACATTATTCATAAAACAACACCTTTAACGTCGAAATATATTTTTTTAAACTCCCAAAAACGAAACCGAAGATTTTTATCCAGTTTTTCGGAGTAAACGTGTGTCGGTCATTCAGGCGACAGGAGCGACACGACCATATCGCACTGCTAGAATAAAATAGTAGTAACTCAAAATACAATGCATATTAAAATCAACTTTAATTGAACTCCTTTGAACTTAAAACCAAACTAGCAAGGATTTTGGGTTAGTACGGTTTTGATCTAGCAGTGCGATATATGTGACATGCAATCTAGCGCTTTGATTGGCGTTGCGTCAGGCCAACGTCAAAGCTTTCAGCGAGTTGCCATGCAGGTTTTTTTATGGCTAGTAATTGAGTAATTTTTGAGGACATAGATTTTTCTTGGTAAGGTAACCTAGGCCAAACTACTAAGCTAAAAAAGATAAAAAAAGATAAAAGACATTTATTCAGTAAGTAGGCCGTTCTGGCACTTTTACACGTCAAGAATCTACCAGCGCTTCGCAAGAGACACTGCTGAGAAGAAACGACGCAAGAAACTCAGCAGTCAGTCATTTTTTAATAATATGTTTAAAAACTTACTACTTAATCTAGCATTATATAAAGCAATAAATATTAAATTCAATATAATATCCAATAACATAAGTAGATCAGCAGGAAAACATGCCAAAAAATCTTACGTGAGAGATAAAGGAAGAAAAAGGAGAAATAAAAAACAAGAAAAAAAACTAAAACCCACCTACTCATAATGTTTATAACTTATAACACGGTGCAAGATTACTAAGGTATATGTATCTATGTATGTAAACACTTTATTGTACAAACAAGAGATGACAATTATAAAATAGACAAAAAATATAACAGGGATGTACAAAGGCGAATTTATTCCTTTAAGGGATCTCTTCCAGTTAACCTTTGAGCGATTGAGAAATAATTAATTTACAACGAATAGCCAAATAGCTGGAAGAGATCATTTAGCGCATTGTGTAATTAAATTGCATAAAACGAATGTACTACTTTTTATTTTACATTACACAAATTGCATTAACTCGATCTTTATAATAAACCAAATGGTATAATAATTATTAAGCAAAACAAAGACATGCATAATTTCTTAAACTTTAATCATAGGTTAAAAAATTGACGTTTCTAACGTCTTTGATTACTATTAATGAGGTCAGTTCTTACACTTCTAACCTAACCTAAACTACATACATACATACACAAACTCACGCGCATTCCCGGAATGGGGTAGGCAGAGCTACAGAATTACTGACAACATTCTAACCACATTTCGCACAATTAGGCTAAGATCTTTACCAGTGTATTAGTGACAGGTTGCAAGCCCATCGCCTAACAGTTACAAGCCTTTATTTCCTTAGTCGCGTCTTACGACATCCAATACTCAATACTCAATCATTTATTGCATTCCATAAGTATACATAGGTGGTACTTAAATTAACTTAAAAGTTATGAGATCATTATGGACCCGGCAGGGCACAGCCACTTATAAATGTTAACAAATAGTTGAGTTGGCTACTGGAATGAACAACAGAGGTTATAATTCGAATACTTTATTACTACAATTTACATGAATTTACTTAATTTACGAATTACTAATTTATAACTAAGAAAAGGTTAACAATACATCCAATTTAAATTAATTACTACGATTAAGTACTTTTAAAGATAATATAGGCAAAGCTAAAATACAAAGCAATTGATAGGTATTCTAGGTATTCGAACCCGTCCACGACTGCAAAGGGAAAAAGCCCCGGTCACGACGAGGCAAGCCCTTTTATAGCTTTGCTGACAGGAACGTCTCCCTTCCTCAACGGTTGTAGGGGGCGCTGTCTTCAACCGACGAGTTGACGTTCACCATCAGCGTCCTTCAGAGATGGCGCTGATGTAGATGTTTCGCACGCGACACCGCCTAGTGGGCTCGATTGCCAACACGGCTGTCCTGCTCGGCGTCAGCCCCGGACGCCTCACGAGTCCGGATAAAATTCTGTAACACACAAACAACTTTTTAGTAAATTTATAACTGACTATTGGTAGTAGCATATTCTCGTAATGATTATACAGCTACAAATTTAGGCTATCAAGATGTTAGTAACTCCGCATATTAAGAAACACCTGAGCTTAAAGGGCTTTACCACACTTAAGCAAGTTCGTTTCAGTTGAGACCATTTGCACTTAAATTGGACTTTACCATTAATAAGTGTACCAAGTTAGTCTCATAGCAGAGTCACTCACATCTGACAACCATTTTATCTGTCCGTATAATAATCACGATGAATACTGTGAACATGTAAAGAATTTTATATGAACTCGCATAAAAAGATAAAAAAAGATAAAAGATGTTTATTCAGTAAGTAGGCCGCATACACCTGAACATAAATAGAATGTTAATTTACGAGTAATTTAACTATTAAATACCTAAGTTAAACCAATTATTTTTATTTTTGGTTCATGTCTATGAAACATGAAATAAAAGGCTTTGATCTAAATGATGCAATAAAATGTACAGAAATTTTAAAGTTCTTACCATTATTGCCAACATGGCTAAATATACATTATTTTAGTAAATATTAATGCATTTAATTTACAATTCCCATTCTTCTATATTTATCCACGGCTTCATATTTTCTGCAGCCGTCACTCCTGTGTACTTCTTTTGAGTTCTTTCACTACCTCTTACATCCGTCACCTCGTACCTGTCATTACCAATGACTTTGCTAACCTGAAAAGGTCCTTTAAACACCGGCAGGAGCTTTCGACATCGACCATCGTTACTTTGGCTTAATATTGTGGTCATCACCAGATCTCCTACGTTGTACTTGCGTGCCTTCATTCGGGAGCGACCAAATCTCTCCTTTTGCGATATTGCATTCGACTTAATATTTGAATCTACACTTTCGCGTAACTGCGTAACATCTATTACCTGTCCGTCATAATCCGGGGCCAAGCTGTCACTATCGGTGCGTAATCGGTACCCAAATAATATTTCACAAGGGACTGCTTTTGTGGTTTTATGTACTGTACTATTTAATCCCTGTTGTAATAGCTTTACGTACTCATCCCACCTATCCTCCGTCGTATTAGCACCCAGAGTTCTTAACGCATCTAATATGGTTTTATTGAACCGTTCCACTTGCCCGTTGGAACGGGGCATACCTGTCGCGACTGTATGTAAGCGTATATTTTTATTCGAACAATACAGAGTAAACTCACTAGAAGTAAAACATGTACCTGCATCAGTTATAATTCTTTTAGGGTTGCCAAATATCTTAGAAACATTTTCTAATTCCCTAATGACACACGAGGTGCTAGTGGATTGCACCGCTGCAATAAACACGAATTTCGTAAAAGCATCCACTGCAACAAATAAGAACTGATTCTGTTTTTTTGATTTTACAAAAGGGCCTAAATGATCAAGATGAAGCGTGTGAAACGGTTGTGCGTATTTTGGTAACGAATACAGTTCGCCCTCCTTTGGACCGCTCTTTTTTTTATAATATATGCAATTAATACAGTTTTTAATATACTTTTTTACAACTTGCCGCATCCTAGTAAACCAGTACTGGCAAGCTATTCTTTCAACGGTCTTGTCTACAGAAAAATGCCCCAGATCGTCATGGTTACATTTGAGGATCTGCCATATGCAGTTTTTAGGGACTACCCAACGACGACCTTGAGACGTTCTTCTGTAGACTTTACCCCCTAGAACTTCAAAGTTTTTGAAAACGTCTTTGTTGTTATCGGCCTCTCCTGATTCTATAATCTTTTTAATGCGTTGCAACTCAGGATCTTGCAACTGTACCGATAATAACCAATCCGCTTCTGTAATTGATAGAACCATTTCACGTTCTGATTTTTCACCGGATGGCACGGGGTTGCGACTTAAAGCATCGACATGTTGCATGCGCGTTCCTTCTCTATGTACAATATCGAAAGAAAATTCCTGTGTTGTGAGTACCCACCGTGCTATCCGGGGAATTATCTCTTTTTTTGTAAGAGCATGTCTGACAGCGCTACAATCGGTCACGATTTTGAACGATGTACCTAACAAATATAACCTAAATTTTTGAAGAGAACATATTATTGCCAAAAGTTCTAGTTCAAAAGAGTGGTACTTTTTTTCATCGCCAGTCGTTTGTCTACTATAGTAATGTACCGGTTTTTCGCCCTCGTCAGTCATTTGCATAAGAATTCCAGCGACCCCTTCTCTACTCGCGTCCGTATAAAGAATGTGTTCTTTATTGGGGTCGAATATAGATAACACACTATCAGATGTAAGTTTACATTTCAACAATTGAAACGCTTGTTCGTGAATTACGTCCCATACCCAAACAGAGTCCTTCTTCAACAGTTTTGTTAAAGACGCAGAAATCATTGCGCAATTTTTAATGAACTTTCTAAAATAGCTTATTAAGCCCAGAAACTGTCTTAGTTGGTGTACTGTCTTGGGAGTAGGAAATTTTTCGACAGCTTCTAATTTGGATTCATTAGGCATGACATAATTTGGTTTAATCTTGTATCGTAAAAACTCTATTTCTGATTTGAAAAAATGGCATTTTTTTAAATTGAGTGTTAAGCCATTTTCGCGGAAAATATTTAAAACTTCTTCTAATAATTTTAAATTTTCCTCAACACTTTCCGTAACTAAATAAACATCGTCTAAATATAATATAACATTTTCGAATCGAAGGTTTCCTAAGACTCTATTCATCATTTGCTGAAACGTGGATGGTGCATTTGCCAAGCCAAATGGAAGTCTGAGGAATTCGTAATGACCATCCTCAGTGATAAAAGCAGTCTTTTCGATAGAATCCCTGTGCATCATAATTTGGTAATATCCGCTTTTCAAATCCAAGCTCGTAAAACATTTATGACCCTGGAGCCTATCCACTAAATCTTCGATCCGTGGCATCGGGTATTTATTTTTAACGGTGATTTTATTTAGACCCCTGTAGTCAATGCAGAGCCTTTTTTCCCCATTTTTCTTATTGACGAGCAAAGCTGGGCTAGCGTAAGGAGAGTTACTATCCCGTATAATATTATTTGCACAGAGTTCCTCAACCGTTTCTCGAATAATTTTCCTATCAGAATGGGATGCTCTAAAGGGTCTGCATTGAACAGGCTGAGAGTCATTTACTTCAATTGTCATCTCATAGTTATCAACTTTTCCTATTTCTTTTATACTAAATGCAATACAATCCCTATATTTCCTAAAAAGCGCCGTAAGTTCATTTTGATGCGAATCTGCGTCTAACTCAAGTTCTTCGACATTATTGCAAAATTCCGTAAACTTAACTGCATAATCAAATTTAAGCACTTCACCTACCCGCGAGTACATCAAGTCCGTTCGTTCAGTTACATTCCTCCCAATCAACACTTCGCAGTCGGCCAGATCGTCCATCACATAAAAATCAACACTTGACAAAAACACAGAATCCAATTTTAAATTACACGTGTAACAAAATAACGATTACGTACGTCATCTACCCTCCGGTAGCTGAGTTAATGGATCGACTAAACGACGATTACCATCGCCCTCTAACGCCGGGTAGCCGCATTATTGAACATCGCACTCCCGCCGTTCGATAGATGGTGCTGAGGTCGAGTTACCTCGTGCAATCGATTGGTCCCCCGACAATCAATAAGAAGACCAACAATATTTTGTTTTATATCGAGTCACATGCTACCAACTGTGGTATATTGCTAGCGCACGCTTCCGCTTCCTGATCTGGAAAGGTTGTGGGCCTCTATACCCCACCGTTGGACTGCTCTGCGTGCACGGGTCGCTTGCATACGCTTCGGCGGTCACGACCACGGGCCGTTTTACGTTGTCGTAACTGTAGTAGCTTAACACTTTAACTGCCACCAACCCGCTAGGCGAGTCCGTTTTGTATGAAAATCAGAGCTCTTGGCAGCAAATGTGTTAAGGGAATATAATTATTACACGCTGCTACCCATGACATCTGGCGTTCCTATTTGGAGACTGTCCCCGCGCTACCCCTCCCGCTACACGCCGGCTCTCTGTTACACTGGCGCACAACGTCGGGGCAAGCAAAGTTCCGTACGTAACGAAATACGGTCGTGTGGCAACCGTCGCGGCAAACCCAAAGGACAAATCCCCAGACATGTCAATCAACCTAACTGACGAACAGTTCCAACAAATGCTGTCTAGGATCGGATCTCGACCAAGTGGATCCCTAGCTACATGCAATTTCAAGTATGATGGTACGCGCGACCCGCAGTTAGTTGAAACTTTTTTGGCTTCGTTACGGGTTTTTATAAAAACTGAGAAAATATCGGACCAAGATGCAATTGATGGAATGCTGCTTGTTCTCCAAGGAGAGGCCGCTATATGGTGGCAGGGCGTCCATGAACAAATTACTACGTGGGCGTTATTTGAAAATCGACTGCGACACGCTTTTGCACCCAAAAAACCGGCATTCATTATATATCAAGAGATAATCGGTATCAAACAAGAAGAGCATTTAAAAACCGAAAGCTTCATTGCTGCAAAGAGGGCGTTATTTGCGCAATTGCCTAAACCGGCACATACAGAAACCCAGCAAATTGATATGGTGTTCGGCCAGCTCCGTCTAAAAATAAGGGAGAAGGTCCAACGGGCATCGGTCGACACCTTTGATGACCTTTTAACAGAAGCTCGCGCAGTCGAGGCCATCTTGGAGGAACGACTATCAAGCAACAACGAACGTCCAAAAGGCAAACCATCAAGCTCCCTCGAAATGCCAACGAAGACGGTGACGAGCAGAAGGTGCGCATACTGCCGTGTGTTCGGACATGTAGCAGAAGAATGTAGGAAAAAGAAGCGGGCTGAACAGCTGTCAGGCGTGGTTCCCACATCCGATGCACCCACACATTCGGCCGGCTACACACACAAGCCTTCGTACCAATGCTTTGGTTGTGGAGCGCCAGGGGTGTATCGCAGCGAATGTCCTAGGTGCTCTAAGGCCAAACCAAAGGGGGCTCAAACGGTTGGTGTCTGCGCATTCAATATTCGAGCCGACGCTAAACCGAGGCCGATAATTTTTATTGAAGTTGGAGGCAAACACAACATAGCGTACATAGACACCTGCGCCAAAACTAGCATTGCGTCATACCAGCTTTACCAGACCTTGAAGAACAACGGTGTCAACTTTGTGGAAGAAGAAGCTTGCATCACACTGGCCGACGGGTTTCCCAAACCACAAAAAGTACTCGTCGCGCAGGTTGCCGTGACACTATGTGCTCGAGTGGTTAAAACTACGTTCGTGGTGTTGCCGGAGTGTAAGGATAATCGAACACTCCTGGGAGTAGGGTTCATACAAGCCGCGGGTATTGTGTTGAATTTGCCACAATTCACATGGCACTTCATTGATACTCCAACCCGAGAGTACGAACTATATTCGGAGGACTTCGCGACCTTTAACGCGGAAACCAATATGGTTAGCGAACGTTCGCCTACTCAGAAGGATGCTTCAAGCGATACGAAACCCTACAAGCTTTTTCCAATAGCGTTCGACACACCCCCTAGGAAAGCTCGATTAATCCAGTATGAAGAGGATTCTCCGCGCATTAATTATATGTTGCAAGATGCTGAGGACAACATTCGCAGACAGGTCGTTGAAATATCACCTGAAGAGTTGTTGCTGTTTCCTGGCGTAGACACTCTGAATGTGAACGCCATTGACGTTACTAGTAACATAATGACAACAAAACCGATGCGAGTAGTTACTTATGCCATCGGAGCTGTTCTGGTCTAGGGGGAGGGTGATAAGGAACATCCTGTGGAATATGCGAGTAGTTTGCTAACACCGGCTGAAAAGACTACCAACCCATCTCCTGTCGCCTCATCGAGACGATTTCAGCTCCAGAGGGGGAGACTGTAACAAAATAACGATTACGTACGCCATCTACCCTCCGGTAGCTGAGTTAATGGATCGACTAAACGACGATTACCATCGCCCTCTAACGCCGGGTAGCCGCATTATTGAACATCGCACTCCCGCCGTTCGATAGATGGTGCTGAGGTCGAGTTACCTCGCGCAATCGATTGGTCCCCCGACAATCAATAAGAAGACCAACAATATTTTGTTTTATATCGAGTCACATGCTACCAACTGTGGTATATTGCTAGCGCACGCTTCCGCTTCCTGATCTGGAAAGGTTGTGGGCCTCTATACCCCACCGTTGGACCAAAGACTACTATTGTACACTGGATATAGACTGGCAACTCGGCGTTGTTTTCTGTCCGAGTAAAAAAAAAAAAAAGGTTGCTTGTTCTGCCATCTAGTTCATGTTCTTTAAACTAATTCTATGCGTATGTGTGTGTAAGCATGTGCTTATACATAACCACATACTTAAGCTATTCTCCACCCCTTTATTCATACAAAATCACAACAGGTACTTAAAGACCAATGATAGTTAAGACACTTGGCACATATTAACTATTATGGCTTTAAACACCGTTATTCATAATGTTGTATGAAAAAGGGGTTAAGTTTGATTTAGAGTAAGTACTGTAAAAAAGAACATATTAGGCGTGATGGCAATGTTTTACATTGAGAACTGATAAACTCGCAAAAACGACGGGCTTTTAATTAGTAAGTAGGGCTACGCCGCGCCGCCGCGCCTGATCAGTTCTTATTTGCATATAAATCAGTGAGAAGTCAATAATTTTAGCCGGAAAAAGTCCACTCAATACAGGATCCCTCAAGATCAATTTATTTTCCAAAAAATGTTTTTTATAACTAGTACTCTGTGAGGATCATATATTTAATGGGTCTTCCTAATACTGCGGCCAAATCAACTGGCATCTCTTTTTTAACATAAATAAAGAAAGATAACTAGTATTAACTAACTACATTTAACACGAATATTTTCAAATCTCACAGATGTGGCCGCAGTGTACCTGTCTATCTATTTTCAGAGCTCGAGGAATCCAACTAATTACATTGTCATGTAAACATATGAATATGTAAATAAATCATTTATTGCATTTAAGCTTATTATGTTTAGATACACTTGTTTAAAATTATGACGAGTTTTCTAAACAAATTAGCGTACCTAAATAAGATGATGACATTGTTGAACTTAATTTTTCAACTTTTTATTGCTTTCATAAGCTGTTATTCATAATATACAGGTGTTAGGTAACTTATAAGTTATAACTACTTATAAGGTATGAGATCTTTATAGGGCACAGCAACTTACAAACTAGTGAGGGGCTTTTAACTTTCCTATACACACAGGAACTTTACTATACACTTACCCTAGTACTTAATATCGATTGAAAACTGGAAATTATCATAAAACAAAGACGACCTATAGGAGCGACCTATGAATACCTACGTAAGACTTCGAAGTTCCGAAAATTGAGATTTTTAGACTGAGCCTTTTTAATTGAGCAGTTTTCACGATCTTGTGTACGTAAGAACTTGATTTTGCCATAAATTTAGTGTAGTTTTAATCAATTTTGACGTCATAATTGAGTATCAATTTGTATGCGGTGGGGTGTTTTCAACGCGTAGTAAGAATGTTGGACTTTACTTTTTTTTTCTGATTTCTGCAGTGGTCTGATTGCCGTTGGTCCCATGTGATGGAAAAAACGTCTAGCCTATTAGATGATAACTTTTACACCCCATCACTTGCTTATACTTGCTAAACAGAAGATGAAAAAGAAAACTGTGGTCATGACAAATTATCAGATTCTTTGAAATGAATATACCTACAGTTCAGGGAGACTATTTATGAATGTCACTTGTGATTTTGACACAAAATAATGTATTATGTGTTAGCGAAAATGCACATAAATCGAAGCGAAGCGAGGGCGGGTCGCTAGTACACCATAAATCCTGTTTTATGAAGATAAAAAAAAGGTAAAGGTTAAAAGCTCGCGTAAAGATGTTACATGGATAACGGAGGGATTGAGAAACGCCTTAAAAACTAAACGACGTCTAAGATATATATATATATATAACCAAAACAGAACACCTGTCAGTAGACTTAATTATATCGGGTATAGTAAAGTACTCATATTCATATTCAATTTATTGCAACTCAATGATCATTGTACTTGGAAATTGCATGTTGATAAAGTTCGTTCTAAGATTAATAGATTTAGATATGTGTTATTTATGGTGGTTATCAAGAATTACCTATAAAAATACTGCTTTAAAAAGCGTATCACGGTTTTGTGGCACGATATGGAACTGGGGAAACTCTGTACACATTATTCGCACTTTTGTGGCCTTTTGTACTAATGCATTAGAGCAATTACCAATATCGGTTTCCGAACATCTTGTAGGAGCTTTTTGTAGAATTAAGACTGCAGACGGTACACTCAACTCTAGTTTAGTGATATCAGTATAATTAACACTTTCATATTAAATATTTGCATGACTTATCTAAGTCTAGATGTATGGTTCTAATTTTTAGTGTTAAGATCATCATAATATGTAAGTATAGTAACTATGTCTAACGCAAATAAATAAATTTCATTTCACTTCATTTAACAGAAATAAATTGATTGGTTTTAATAGCCTCAAAGACAGTTCTTAGAAATAATGATTTAGATGATGATCAGCCAATTGTTCTTTGAGTCGGGTATTTCGCTTCATCTTCATCTTCAGAGAGGCGACAGTCACTGTTTTTCTTTTTTACATAATGGGATTTCAGCAGGTCTTCACTGCAGGTTATTATGACAATCTTTTGTTTTTTTTCTAGCTTAAGTATTATTTGGTTTCTATAATCTCACAGATAATACGAGACAGAATCTTTGTGCAGATAAGTAGGTGTTCTAGTTAAAACTGGGACATATTTCCTTGCTCTGGACACAAAACCGCCTCCAAGAATCTCTTGTAACCTAAAAATAATAAAAATGTATTATAATAAAGTACCTCGTCTCAGTTCCAAGGGGCGAAAATTACCTACATAGCAAAAATCAAACGTCTCCAACGGCAAAGATACTTTTCTTACCATTTTGTTACGTAAACCTTAACATGATGATAGGGGTGCTTCAACCAAGTCAGCCGTTGGGGTTAATTTTACAACTTTCGAACAAGAACTTAGTGGATTGTTTGCGTATCATACGCTTTGTTTACGTCATAGGTACATACATACATACACATACACACAGACATACATAGAGGTATCTTATTTGGCTCTAAGTATGTGGCTGTCCAAGAAAATCCAAAAGCTAAAGGACTTATGTCCCTAGAGGAAACATATACCTACCTAACTTTATGCCGCCTATATGTAACTTCCCTGCGCATGAGAAGTAAAATGTTTATTTTTGTTGCAACTACATTGAGTCGTCCGCCCCATGTTACATACGGCGACTGCAACGGTGTAAAGAATACGGCAGTCGACTGAATTCAGCGATCGACAGCTGCAACTGCCTAGCTACGTGATCGAAGTAGGCGGACAGACCTAAAGTAATGTAAAGACGACGTTCATTCGCCGCAGTAGTTTGAAACAACTTCGGCGACCGCATTACGGGAACGACTCAGTGTAATCAAATCACCGTTTAACTTTACCTGTGTTTTAAGCCATCGTGAAGCAAAATTTACGGCTCTTGCATTGAATACCCGCAGCCAATTGTGCAGCATCCACTACAACAACGCTCTCGTTCCGCACCATCATCGGTGCCGTCAAGACAAAATTATGCCATTGCGAGAGCTAAAATAAAAGTCAGTGTTTTTTAAATTGTTTTCGGCCGAATGTTATAAATCCGAAAATAAAAAAGGTTAAAGTTCAAGTCGTCAAAAACAACTAGGTGTCAAAAGTGGGATATTGATCATGTTACTTCTTCACCTCACCATCCGGAGTCAAATGGGAGGGAGTCGCGGGCAACAGCTGGTGCTACATTAAAACGCTTTAGCTTTGTAGTACTAATAGCTAGTACTTGTACTACTACTTATTCTGTGTCAATAGTCTCCTGAGTAAAACCGTCGACAGACGGACGACGGACAGACGGACATGGTGAAATAAAAAGGGTTGTTATTAAGTAGTATTAAAACAAAGTAAAAAAAACACAAAGCCGCCTTCAAAAAGCAATACATAACATCTTTTAAATGTTAGGTAATAGGTCAGTCCAACTGAAGTCTGCTTTTGGTTAAAAATATTGTAGGACGCCGACTTCAGTTGGACTGACCTATTAGCTACCATTTTAAAAGAAGTTATTTTTTGCTTTTTGTAGTCGGTGTTTTGTTTTTTAAACTATAATTTTATTTTATACTTTTAAGTCATCATAATTATGCTGTTATGTAGTCCCACTTCTCAATTAATAAGAAACTATAGAACATTTAAATCTCGCCGCAAGCAACGTCGCGGGAAAGTCAGAGTCATATATTTAAACCTAAGTATGCTTCATCATAGTCGCTCAACTATCTTAATCGAAATATTTTGTCAGCACGCTTGAAATATATACCGTTTAGGAGTTCCGGTGGCCATCTGTGGTCTTCATTATCAGTTCCACTTCACCAAATAGTGCTTTCCAAGAACAAATACACGAGTTACTATGAACAACACCAAAATCACTATAGGTGTGCCTATACATTTTGAAGAGTTCCGTTGATTCCTCATAGATTCCATCATCTTAATCTAAGATCTTAATTTTGATAAAAATGGGACCAAACAGAAAGCACTAGCTTTCAAATAAAAAAAGAATCATCAAAATCGGTTCACCCAGTCGAAAGTTCTGAGGTAACAAACATAAAAAAAGAAACACAGACGAATTTTGGGAACCTCCTTTTTTGAAGTCTTTTAAAAAGCAACAAGGTGTTGTTTGTTTGTATTTCACTTCAAATGCACTTACCTAAATATCTCAAGTCTTCGAAATAAATAATATAATATCACATATCATACATCACTTAAGAGCTTTCGTATAATAGCTTTCTAATGTTTGAAGCATTTTATTTTCGGTGACTCAAGTTTGTTCTATCTAAATAAATAATTACTAATGATAAGGTATACTTAATTTAGTACTAAATACTACACCTGTTTAAAACTTCAGCGCGATAGTTCGAGACATCGTCTCGGTTCCCGCTCTTGTACACTGGGGTTATAATTACTTGCTTTAATAACGCATCAGGGAAGACACCATGGCTAAAACACAAATTCACCAGTGAGTTATTATGGCGACCATAGTATAGGTAGTACCAGCAATTTTCAATAATTGAGTAGGGATATCATCCCAGCCAGGAGCACTTCCAGAGTTAAGGTTCATTAGGACTTGGAACACTTCGCCAGGGTTCGTCTCAAAGAGAACAAAGGAATTCGTACGTTTTAAGAAATGTTTTTAATATTATTAGTTTGCCAGCAACTCTATCTGCGTAGAACTCGTCTATCGCTTTTCTCTCGGGAACCATTATCAAGATAAAACTATATTTTATTTTAATCCTGGATAGTATATAATTGAGTGCCAAATTTCATCCAAATTCGCTCAGCCATTACGTGTCTGAAAGATAAACATCCTTCCATTTTTTTAGAGCTTGCATCCGAACTGCGGTATAAGTAAATGTCTATATACCTACCTATGGACGAAATTTCATCTTTGTAACTATCATAGGTTCAAACAGACAGACGGACATGGCGAAACTATAAGGGTTCCTAGTTTGACTTCAGGAGGGTTATTATGACATAGCTATGCCATTCTTTTTACGCTGAGAGAACAGGACGGAGCTATATAGTTTCTATAGCTCTGTCCTTTACGCTCCCCATAAAATGAACTGCAAAGCTATGTCATAATGACCCCCCAGATCCCTAAAGAGGTACCTACTTAAGTATCTGTTCAACAGTGAAAACAAACAGACAGCGACACGTCATGTTTATAATAACACACAAGACTTTGCGCGTTACTCTATCCACTCGGATAGAGTAAGTGAAACTTGTTTATCGCTTTTCCCTTGGAAATATCCTACGTCTTTTCAAAAACTTAAATATTTACTTAATGCTTACTTATAAGAAATTGAATCATATGCGCGAAAAGAAAATCTGCGAAGTGACGTGTCGGTGAAACAAGGAGACACCGTGAAATCAACTTGCAAGAACTTTGATTGTACTACGTACGAGTCTTTTGCTCCGTTAGTCCAAACATGGTTTTAAAAAGTAAAAATCGATTTCATATATTGTCGCGGCCGCTGCCATTGATAAATAATAACGTTTTTCACGACCAATTTCGCGGGCCTGCCCTGCCTGTGTGGTTATGTCATAATGTGACCGTTTAAGCACGGTCTGTGGGATCGCAGCTTAAGACGATAATTTCTGAGGATATCGCAGAAGTTAGAACACTCGTTTAAATCGGTATTCCCCCTGAAATTATTAAATATTTAATATTCTGTAATAAAATAAGGTATCTCAACTATGTTAAATCTTATTTAATTTAAATTGTATACGTCATTGTAGAACACGTGTATCGCTGTTCGCTATCGTCTATATCGCTAGAGGTGAAGCACGCAGTGCGAGTTAGAGCCCAATGGCAACGCTCTGTGGTTGCCCCAGCTAGGGGATTAGGAATTAAAGTAAGTCTCCTGTTTTCGAGACCAAACTATTGAGTTCCAATACGGTGGGTCTACGTTAAGAATAGCGGAGATTCTGTCGCCACCTTCCAACTCCATCATCAGATCACCTCTTAGCTACGATAATATTGCGTTCTCATAGAGTTTACATACCTATGTGGTCCAAATTTCAGCCCATTCCGTTAACGGGAAGTGGGTCAAATTTAATTTGCAAGATTTGACCCGTACATACCTACATACATTGCAAGTTAAATAAATGCTTGTAAAAATCGGAAATGAAAAGTAAATGGGTATTATTTTGTAGGGATTTTATCAGTTCAGTGAAGCCTGAAAGGCTGAGAGACAGACACATTTTCCAATTTAATCAATAGAACATATGGAATCTGTGCGTGACCCATTCATGTGAAATACCTTCTACGGTCCAATTATTGCAGCCAGGTACGAAGCACACCATAACACATCATGCAACGTGAAAAATTCTATGAAAAATTCGGAAATGAATTTCTCGCTGAAATTGAAACAAAAATTTGAACAATGTCAAAAAATGTCAAGACAGTTACTTATTGTGTTGCCATATTGATTCAATACAAATTGTCATAAATTATATATTTTTGCATTTTTATGAAGCATAATATATATTTCAAAATAACAAAAGTAAATAAATATCCTTTTTTGTATTAATGTTACATTTTTGTTTGGTTCCTAAAGTGCATTTTTTTTAATCCATCAGCAACACTGACATAAAAGCGATACGAAAAAAAACTCGTCATGTATCGAAGATGGCGCTCAATCATAAGGCGGTCGTTGAAGCGCTTACACCGTTGACCAAGAGTCTATTATTGTTTAATCCACGCGCCATATTAATTATGTCAGAGAAGAATGAAAAGCGAACCATATCAAATGTACTAAGTTGCCATAGCATGCGTTGGACTGCTCTGCGTGCACGGGTCGCTTGCATACGCTTCGGCGGTCACGACCACGGGCCGTTTTACGTTGTCGTAACTGTAGTAGCTTAAGGGAATATAATTATTACACGCTGCTACCCATGACATCTGGCGTTCCTATTTGGAGACTGTCCCCGCGCTACCCCTCCCGCTACACGCCGGCTCTCTGTTACACACGTAATTTTGTGATCTACCGACTTTGAAGTTTGTTTGGAAAAACCTTGCAATATTATGGGTGAGGGTAGTAAAATAATTTCCAAGGAATATTTTTCTACTAATGACTGAGAAATTAGCGAACAGCTACTTCCAGTATCTATGAACGCATCACAACTTAAATCATTTATATGCACGTTTTTGATAAATTTGTTCCGTGGGTTAGCGGTAGACACGAATTTTGTTTCTTGCGTTTCCGATTTTATGGAATTTTTCTTATGGTAACACACAGATTCTACGTGACCACGCTTACCACAAAAATCACATTTATTTTGGTCACACTGGTTCTTTTTATGACCGCCACCACAGATAAAACATATTATTGGTTTGCGTTGTGTTTGATTTAAAGTATAACTAGGGCCAGCGGATTGACCGGACGTACTCGCAGATGGCGCCACTCCGTAAAAGGATGATTGAGATCTAGCCGGCTGGTTTATTTTTGTGTGTGTGTCACGGAGAGTCACAGATGTATGCTTGGCATTCTTTGATTTATAAATACGCCCATGAAGAAAACTAGCTAGACTATCACAAGAAACAAAATTGTTAGCTTCGATTGACGCACCTATACCACAGTCTCCTATACTACCGACTATAAGAGAAATTATGTCCTGCTCTGAAAAGTTAAGTGTTAAGCGGTTTATTTTACTTTTCATTTCGAAGTAAAACTCGTAAAGCGACTGATTCTCGGTTGGCTTACTTTCGATAATATCTTTGAGGAGCTCAAACATGTTCCGACGTATCTGAAAACTAGCAGCTAACTTATGTTTCCAATCAGCCCACTTCCAAGAAGGCCATTGGGTTTCAGTACGTATCAATGAGTCATACCATACTTTAGCAGAACCTTTTAACTTATTTAGAGCTTGGTACCGAATTACTTCGTCGGTCCATGAAAATGTTTCCGCGAACGATAAAACAATATTAAGCCATGCAGTAATATCATTTTTCAAAGGGTCAAACTCCGGTATGATGTTGTTCAAGTTGGTAGAATTGCTTGTACTCACATTTGAATCGTTGACCTTACTTGAGCGCTTCTTTTTGTTTTTGTCCTTTCTTCGTTTTGGTGGAGGTGACGGAGTTCTACAGCTACCCGTTGACGAAGAGGAACTCGAACGGTCTCTTTTTCGTTTCTTATTGCGGTTGCCCATCGCAAGCGGGGTTGGAGCACTTCTGATGTTAACAAATAGTTGAGTTGGCTACTGGAATGAACAACAGAGGTTATAATTCGAATACTTTATTACTACAATTTACATGAATTTACTTAATTTACGAATTACTAATTTATAACTAAGAAAAGGTTAACAATACATCCAATTTAAATTAATTACTACGATTAAGTACTTTTAAAGATAATAATAGGCAAAGCTAAAATACAAAGCAATTGATAGGTATTCTAGGTATTCGAACCCGTCCACGACTGCAAAGGGAAAAAGCCCCGGTCACGACGAGGCAAGCCCTTTTATAGCTTCGCTGACAGGAACGTCTCCCTTCCTCAACGGTTGTAGGGGGCGCTGTCTTCAACCGACGAGTTGACGTTCACCATCAGCGTCCTTCAGAGATGGCGCTGATGTAGATGTTTCGCACGCGACACCGCCTAGTGGGCTCGATTGCCAACATAAACTTGTGAGAGTTGCTAAGGGTAGTTTATTCTTTACTTAAATATCTATTAACATAATAACTTATCATCTAAGTATTCGGTTATTGAATAATAGCATTTTTCTATCATTAAATGTTTCAGTGTGTATACAAAGTTATTTTCATTTTTGATATTTTGTATCCACGGTAAAACATGGAGTGGCACTATTCTTACCCGGCAACCACGCGGAACCTAACCTAACCTAGGAAAAACAAATTGACTAAAAATGCATAATAACAAGAAAATGTGTATTTTCCATGTATTTGCTTTCCTAATGGTTAAACACTTATGTCCACTACGAGTATTACATCGGCTACCATCTAACTTTGGTCGCAATATGCGAGAGGAAATAAGAGTATAGAGAATTAGGTTGGTGGAGTAGGAAAGAGAGCTCGAGGTGGTTCTTCAACCAGATAGTCCAAGTTAAGGAAGGTCCCTTTTGAAGCAAATTCCACCAAATGGGGAGGGAACAATGAATCGAGATTGAGGCTGAAAGAAGGACGGAAGGCAAACTCTACCACTGATGATCCTGAGTCACGAGGAAACTACTAAAAAAGAGAGATATACATACCAACATCCGACCAAAGATTTTTATTTTAACAAAAGCGTCTGTTACGAAATTCTAAATGTACGTATGTATGTATGTACCTATGTATGTAAACACTTTATTGTACAAAAGAAAAACCAGAACAATACAACAAATATAAAAATATTTACAAAGGCGAACTTATCCCTTTAAGGGATCTCTTCCAGCTAACCCAACCCAGCAAGATTATTTTCGTTTTTATATGATTTAAAATCCGATCAATTTCTGTCACCCTATTGCATTACCCACCTATTCCCTATAGACCACCTTTGTTTTTTTTAGGGTTGTACTTTTATTTGCCAATTAGTTGTCATTAATAGTTTCTCAATCGCAGTTAAATTCCAGTTATTAGCCTGTATATTTTGTCTATTTTATAACTATTATTTCTATTACTTATATTTAAAACTAAAACTACGGCAAATTAAAAAAGGAAACCTAATTAGAACTAAGCTAAATATCATACACGATTAAATTTGTGTGTACAACAAAGTGTTAACATACATTATGTTTACACGACATAAATAAAGTTTACGCGTCTTTCAATGTGAAGGGTCGACTGAGGCGACTTTTCCATTTCATAGGAAGTTGGGTCAATATGTAAAGAGCACATATTTGGCAAGACTGTACTTGTATGTACGGACCCGGGCAAAATGTATGCATAGGAACATAAGTACATTGTATGTAACATAAAAGTCCGTTGCGTCGTTCAAACATAACCTTATGATTTTTTTTTATCAATTCAAGTATCCTGTACATAAGCAGTCGTACTGACACACATGTATACACACACACACACACACACACACACAATGCATATAATGTGCGTTCCCTCACATGCATGGTTACTTGTACGCAATTGTTTGTAATGTTTTGGTTTTGGTCAATTTTAATTTGTATAGTATAGTTATCACGGTGCCCATTTACCTCTCCAGGTCTCACTGAAAACCAGGGTCACGGAATATTGAAATAATATACCGTGGCATAAAAAGACTCGTAAGTCTTTTTCTTAAAGCGAGTGCAATTTAGCGAAATACCAGGCCATCATAAATTTTAGAGGAGCTAGGCTACAAGATGTCGTAATTATTAAAACTTTGTACGCAATTCATAGTAACTTTAACACTTTTAAAGTAAAGGGGTTTGGGTAAAAATGTTGTCATTTGTAAAAGTCATACATTTTCAAGGTGAGCGGCCATTAGTAAAAGTTGTAAATTATGATAGAATAATTCAAAATAAACATGTTTTGTTATGTAATGTTATACTCTTAAGTGCATCGGAGCCGAGATATGTAACATTCTTACCTAGGCGTACTTTTAGTAGGTACCTACCAAAAACTGAACACTTAATTGTTATCTTAAATATCGTATATCTTAAATATATTATACTTTTCACTTCTCATGCTCTTAAAATGTTACTTAAATCTCTCCACATCGGCATTAAAAGTCTTTATTAATCTCTAGGGACTAAAGTTTTAAACAGCCAATCACGGTGTTTGTTAATGGAGGATTATCGCCAAAAAAAAAAAGATTATTTTATTTTAAGAAAAAGTCAGAGAGAAATGTGGAATAAAAGAAGATGTATATTGACTAAGATTGAAAAGGGCATGCTTCGATGTTTCGGTCATTTGGAAAGGATGGATGAAAGAAGATTGACGAAAGAGATATACAGATCGATAGTGAGTGGACGGGTCGGAAGGGGCCGCCCTAGGCGTACTTTTTCGAGTCAAATCGGTGAAATACTGGAAAAGGGCCGAATCTTAAGTACCCGAAACCGAAGTGCGTGCATGACTCGATGTATAAATGTGGAAGAAGCGAAAGAAATTTGTCAAGATCGATTTCCACTTGCTAAGTGGTAGGACCTTGTGCAGGGTCCGTCCGGATCGCTACCACCGTCTTATCCATTAACCTACCGCCAAACAGCAGTGTTCGCATTGTTGTGTTCCGGTTTGGGGATAAGACAGCCGGTGAAATGACTAGCATAGAGGCATTCCATCTTGGCCTCAGGGTTGGCAACGCATTTGCAGTCTTGGGATTGCATTGCAGTCTTGTGATTGCGAGTGTCTATGGGTCACAGTTTCCACTTACCATCGGGTGGCCTGTGTGCTCGTTTGTCTACTCGATGCCATAAAAAAAAAAAAAAAAAAGTGGTCTCTGCCTACCCCTCTGGGAAACAGGCGTGATTTAATGTATGTATGTAAAGCCGGGTACTCACTAGCGAGCTGTAACTGTAGCCGTTGCATGTACTGTAACCAAAAAACACAGTGTGTACGTGGTTCGCAAACCTGCTGCGAGCGGTACGCGTGCAGCTTGCAGCGAGCCGACGTTTACAACGTACTCATTTTTGAGTCCGTAACGTTGCATGTAACTGTAACCGTTACTGTTACCACAAACATAGTGTGTACGTGGTTCGCAAACCTGCTGCGAGCGGATACGCGTAGGGCTTGCAGCGAGCCGACGTTTGCAGCGTACTCATTTTTGAACCTGTAACGTTGCACGTAACAGTAACCGTTACTGTTACCAAAAACATAGTGTATACGTGGTTTGCGAGCCTACGACGAACGCTACACGAGCGACTCGCAGCGAGCCGATGATTGTCGGTTTTTGCCGCGAATCAAAGGGAGCTCGCAGTGCGCTCGTGGACGTCAAGAGAGGTTGTTGCTAGCCGCTACGAACCAGCTGTATTTCTTCCGATATGAGTGAATGGTCAGAGGAAAAATGTCTTTTGCTGATAGACGCCTACAGGGAAAATACCGTACTATGGAACCCTAAGGACAAAGATTACTACAAAAAACACTTGAAAGAAGATGCCTGGGCTAAAATCGGAGGTATAATGAATGAAAGCGGGGCAGCATGCAAACAAAAGATGATAAATTTATTGGCTTCGTATAGAAGGGAGCGCATGAAAATTAACAAATCTGTGGGAACGGGGAAAGGTATTTACAGTGATAAAATTGATATTATTTATTTATTTTTTTAACTTTAAAATATTTTAACTTTTTTTTTATTTTAACATTTCTTATTACAGGAAAAGACGAGATTTACGAAAGTAAATGGTATGCATTTAAGGTGCTAGGATTCTTGAATGATCGTTTCACACCTCGAAAAGGACTTGAGGCTGGAGACGCGAATGAACAGGTGGGTAGATTTTTGCTATCTCAGTTTTACGCATACATGTCTTGCCATGGTAGTTTACCTTCATTTAAAAAATAATGAGCAAGTTCTTCACGATTTTCTTTATAATTTGTCGCTTAACGGCGAGCAGTGTGGCGTGTATTGGACGAAATGATGTTCCTTCCGCTTCGCTTCGCCAAGTTCCTGGTATAACTTCACCAGTCTCTGTGCTTTCATTATCAAAAGAGCCTTGGGGTGTGTACACCGAGCATGAGGAAGAACGCCTTAGAAAGTTGTGCAGAAGCACTAGGGTCATTACGATCGTTTCAACTGTTTCTGGCTGCAGTAATATTGGTTTTCTTTCTTTAGATCCTTTCGGATGTGTGCCCGCGTATGGTTTCAATAGATTTTCTCCCAAAGGAAATGCTGCATCACCGAGAAAGTAGAAGGGAAGTAGCCTGTTGCGATTTGGTAGGGATACGGGTTCTGGTAAATTTAAAGATTTCTCATCCATCATCCGTTTCAAACTACATCCTTGTAATACACCTCCATCCGAAATTCTTCCTTGAGTCCCAATATGTACATACATAAAATTGTATTGTGCATCTACTAATGCCAACAATACAATACTGAACTGAGATTTATAATTGTAGTATTCGGCTCCAGAATTGAATGGACACTGGATAAGAATATGTTTGCCATCGATAGCCCCAATCACATGTGGAAAGTGCCATAGTTTCTGAAACTCTTTGCTGCATTCAAGCCATTCGTCACGATTTGTCGGCATCTACAACAAACGATATTTTTATTATTATTGGTCATATTCATGAACACACGATTTTTTTTTTGCAGGTGGAGGAATTGGAGGATAATAAAGATGATAATGCCAACAGCTCCCCTCCATCACTTCAACCTCCTAATAAATAGCTGAAATCAGATCCCAAACTGCAAATGCTAAAAGAGGCCTTCGGAATATTGAAAAATACGGCAAATAAGCAATCACATCAGGACATTGAACTAAAATCTTTCTTCGATTTTATACAAGAAAAAATGAAAGTCTACTCAAGGGACACAAAAAATGCAATTCAACACGAAATATTTCAGATCATAATGCGTGCTGATAAAGGCTATTACAATTCTGGTTACTATTCTACTACACAAAACCAACAATCTCCACACAATTCAAATTCTTCCATCGCTACAAATAAAGAAACTCATTGTGTGGACTTAAACACAGCAGGCCCTTCTTCTACTTCTTCTCAAAACCCGCCATACTCTCCTCACAGCAACAGTAGCCAGTATTCGTCAGACATGAATTTCGAAGACTATGTATAATTAATTATTAATTCTATTAATTCCATTAAAACTAAATAATTACCTTGATTTGTTCTTTCAATGCTCCTATTAACGCCTGACACACTTCTGGTACAATCGAGCTTATGGCTTGTTTGGAAATACGAAACAGGTATTGCAAACTTGTATAAGAATCACCAGCCAATCACCACCAATCGCTAAGTATCTCAGCGTCACAGCTAACCTGTCTTGAACCGACACAGCTTCTCGAAATGCAGTGTTTCTTCGATCTATTTTGGGCCCGATTAAATTCATGAGATATTCAAAGTCAGTTGCACCCATTCTTGTAAAATTTTTGTAATGACCACTAATTTCTTGATTTTTCAATATGAACAGTAGATCACTTCTTTCTCGGTACATTCTATGAACCCACCATCTTCGTGGCCGTTTATGATCATCGAGTAAGGCATCTATAAGTATGTATGCTGCACAGGCGAGAGACACTTCGTCCGACATCGCGGAGTTATAAACCAAAACTGAGGGCAGGGCAGGCCTCCCCGTTCGTACTCCCCGTACCTCGTTACTGTATCTGTTTGGTTACAGTTACAGCTCGCAAAATGAGTACGCTCGGTGAAAGCGTTCTGGCGACGCCGTGAGCCGTAACTGTAACACGCGTACACACTAGAACCTCGTTACTGTATCACGCATGTTACGGTTACGGTTCGCTAGTGAGTACCCGGCTTAAGTTATTGTGTATGGACCATTTTTTGACCTTGGAAATAACCTGAAAATGACCACTGTGCAAAAATATAAATAAAAATAAATAAATAAATATCATGGGACAATGTCACACCAATTGACCTAGTCCCAAACTAAGCTCAAGGCTTGTACTATGGGTACTAGACAATGATATAAATATTTATATAGAGAAATATATACCTACTTAAATATATAGTAAAAATCCATGACTCAGGAACAAATATTCACGCTCATCACACTAATATCTGCCCTTACCGGGATTTGAACCCAGGACCGCTAGCTTCGTAGGCAAGCCAGCGCGTCGTCGAAAAAATAACGATTTAATTTCGTGAAACACCATTAATGATTACGAACATGAATGTATTTAATTATATTAAGGACGAAATATAGCCTATATATAGCCTTCCTCGATAAATGGGCTATCAAACACTGAAATATTTTTTCAAAACGGAACAGTATTTCCTGAGAGAATAAACAAACAAACTCTTCAGCTTTATAATATTAAATAGTATAGATATCGCAACGTTGACAATAACATGTGAGAACTACCAAATAAGGTTAAACCAAGTAGAATACTCCCTCCTAAGACAATAAGCAGTATCCCAAATCCAGTAATCAAAGCAATTTTAATTCTATTGTGTTTGTAATGAGGTTGATATTGCTACAGGACTTTTGTTTGAGATACTGCCATTGGGCCTTGCAGGGCGGATTCCTGGATTTGTATGTATGGATAGGTAATACCGGAACCAGTTTCGGGAACTAATCCAGGCATTGAATTCCTAGTAGCGTCCGCCGGCTATTTCATATTAAATGTATGTATTGTTTACCAGTGGTGCATTGTGAATGTATGTATGTAAACACTTTATTGTACAAACAAGAGATAACGATTATAAAATAGACAAAAATATAACAGGGATGTACAAAGGCGAACTTATCCCTTTAAGGGACCTCTTCCAGTTAACCTTTGAGCGATTGAGAAATAATTAATTTACAACGAATAGCCAAATAAGTACAACACTGAAAGTAATTTGTTTAAATATCATTGGATAAAATACATAAACATAATATAATAAATAAATATACAAAATAAGCAGAAAAAAAAAAGTTTAAGATGAAGTTGGCACTTGAGCTAGAATGTTTTGTGGCACATTATATCCCCACAGGGTTTACCATTGCTAAAAAAGTTTTTGATTCATTTCACAAAAATAATATCATTTTGCAAAACCCGGTCTTTTTTCCAAACTGCATATATTTTAGGATTTTTATAAAACTAACCTAACCTATAATCTCGTTCGTACATTGTCGTAAAATATTTACAGTTTCGGAAAAAATCGTTTTGTGAATTGATATGTTAGTGAAATGAATCAGTTTGTGAAATGTTTAGCAAGTGATTGGATGATGTGATGTGACGGGAGACGCAATGCCTAGTGTAGGGGTCAGTTTTATAGGGTTTCATACCCAAAAGTTAAAAGGGACCCTGTTACTAAGACTCCACTGTCCGTCTGTCTGTCTGTCAGGCTGTATCTCATGAACTGTGATAACTAGCTAGATAGTTGAAATTTTCTTTTCCCTATAACAACAAATACTAAAAACCGAATAAAACAAATATGTAAGTCCGGTACAACAGATGTGATTTTTTTTCCGTTTTTTGCTCGATATTAATTATCGCAACTGGTATAGTGTCTAACGTTGTATACAGGATGTAATCTAAGTCGTGAATCAAATGATCACCTCTGTGTTCCACCCACGAATATGAACAACTTTCACTATGGGACCAAGTCTGAAATTACGAAAAAAAAACAGCTGTTTCATAGAAAAGTTCAATACGTACTCGACCAACATGTATGTATGAAACAGCTGTTTATTTTTTCGTGATTTCAGACTTGGTCCCATAGTGAAAGTTGTTCATACTCGTGGGTAGAACACAGAGGTGATCATTTGATTCACGACTTAGATACACCCTGTATATCTGGATGGATCTACGCATGTTATTTAATGTTATATTGAATTAAACACTTATTGCTTTATATAATGCTAGATTAAGTACTACCATTGTAATATGTTTAAAAAATGACTGACTGCTGAGTTTCTTGCGGCGTTTCTTCTCACCAGTCTCTCCTCTTGGGAAGCGCTGGTAGATTCTTGACGTGTAAAAGTGCCCGTACGGCCTACTTACTGAATAAATGTCTTTTATCTTTTTTATCTTTTTATACGGAACACTTTGTGCGTAAGTCCAACTCGCACTTGGTCGGTTATTTGTAAATTAGTATGTTTAATGTTTGAAAATAAACTATTTATATTTCTGGTATTTCCTTCAAATAAAAATATGAAAGTCTGTTCGTTTGTTCCATTTTGATAGTTCAACGCATAAACCGATTTACTAAATAAAGAGAGATATGAGCAAAAGCCTGAAAAAAGTCACATTTTAATGTTGCTTGCTACCCAATTAGTGCGCCATTACCTACTCCGTAGAGCGCTACGGTGCGCGTAGCCCAGGCTACAAGCCTGGCACTACGAATATTCGGCTACTAAATTGATGGATCGGCCATTTTGCTTTTCGTGTTATTTTTTTTGCATTTATTTAATGTACCTACTGTACTGTACTTTACATTTTGAGAATTAAGATTAGTCTATAAACAATTTGCGCAATTTTTAAAATGAATTATGCAATTAGTAAATAGACCGTTGAATAATTTATATTAAAAGTACTGCACCTAATTAATGCACGGATCAAAAATGTCTAAGGATCTGAGAGATTCCTTCATTATGTCTTTTTGATATTTTGCAATGAAAATTTTTATATTTTGATCCTATTATTGATGTGTGTATTAAAGCACAATTTTATCTAGATGACTAACAATTCAGAAAACGAAAGACATTTTGTTTATGAATTCGACTCCATTCCATTCAAACTCGAGTAGCAATTTGAATACTCTTTTTTATCGTATTTTAAACGTTTTGATAGCTCTTATTTACTTGCCAGTAATAATGACCGAAATTATTATTTAATAATACAACATGTCAAAAACAATATGGTTTTGCCAAGTAGAATAGAGCCTTATTAGAAGTTCCACGCGACTAGGCAACGTTGTTATCGCAATAATGAGACGGCGTCAGCTGTTCAAGCGCTGGCTGTTGCCGCGAGGAGAAGTCCAAAATAAAACAAGTCTAACAAAAAGGAAAACGACTGTTCCTAACCAACTTTCCTCTGGGCTCGCTTCCTTATATCTGAGGATCGTGGTCTGCATCAGGCATCTGGAGTGGAAGATCTGCCTCCACCAGTTCTGGTGAAGAATTTGAAGGATGATTCTTTCTTTGGATCGGTCCATCTTATTGGTGATCGACCGCGGGATCTTTCGCGTTCACTGTTCCAAACCACAATCAGTTTATCCAAATTAACCAACTTTAAATCATTTTTAAATCCTAAACGATCGTTCAAAATGATAACTGTTGAAATTTAAAATCCCTATTCAACGATACCCCATTTGTCATAATTAGTCTTTTGTTTACAATATGGCGTCTGGTTGCTGCCATATTGGATTATGATTGCTGTCATATTTTTAATCAAAATCAAAATCAAAATAATTAATTTGCTAAAAGTGGGTAGGTATACAAAGTAGGTCTTAAATAATAAACCAGTTTCATCCACTTTCTACCTGTCAACAGGCGTACAAATTATCAGTTAACTAATATAAATAGAGATCCGTTACCTTATTAAATAAAAAATAAAATTAAAAAGTCACATTGGCTTATAGGTATTACGGACATTAATTACAAATCATTTTATAAATTAAATTAGATTATGTTATAAATACCTACGTCACACATAACCAATAAGACACTCATAACATTAGAAACTAATCGATGGAGATAAGAATCAACAAAATCGGTCCACGTGTTTAATTTCTAGAGTGCCACAAACGGACAAACATACTCGTACATTCAAACATATATATGATAACTCATTACTTTCCTTTGCGTGGCGCAGTCGGATAAGAACTCTTAATCATCTAATTTTTCATAGCGCGTGTCAGATAAAGGAAGATGTATCGTAAGTGCGTTCGAAACAAAAAAAATATAAAAACTCCTTTAATCCCAAACCGCGTAGTTAGGCGTTTTCACTAAAACGAAGGAAATTTAACTTTGTCCGTTTTGTGACGAAAATTAGCTGCCAGCTAGCTAACAGCTTAGCTAGCGATTGACGGCCTCAATATATGGCTAATTTTCGTGACCAAACTGACAGTCCTTAGTTGGGGTACACTTTAGTGAAATCGCCCAATTACGCGAAACGACACGTGATCGGATATATGTTTTCCTTTATTAATACGAATTCCAAAAGATTTATCTTTTCGCACAGACGTTGGATAAGAATTTGAGTTTGGAATTGTGAAAAACACGTCGGACGCATGCGTCGCTTCGACCAATCTCGTGGTGCGTGACTGTCTCGCTCGAGATTGATAGGGATGTGCCAGCGACGGCGGGTTTATCGATAGAAGAGACTGCGTTGTTTGAAACTAACACGGTTTTCAGGGTGTAATTAATGAACAGGATGTAATTATCTGTTCAATTAACGACAAAGTTTGTACTATGTTACAAAAGCTGTGGTTATACGTTATTTTAGAGACGTATTTTAATAATGTGGATTGCGTTGTATGGTTGGTGATACGTTTATTAAACTGAGTAAATTTGTATATTTACGATGTATTGTTCCGTTTAAAAGTAACATGTTATTAGCCCCAGTTACTATTGAGCTGAAAATTATTTCCGAATAAAAATATGCCGAACTAATTTATTAGCAATCTAATAACAACATACAACAATAAAATTTCGTACTCATATTTATAGTTCATATATGTTTTTATTAATAAGCGCATATCAATGAATTATTCTCAACATAGCTTTTTTAATCTATATTAACCATCCTAACAATACATTAATAAAAACCCTCGTCTTTTTTATTTGTAGATAAGATATTAACGAATATAAAATGTGCAATAAAGTCGACAAGGCGCCACCCTAGCGGTAGATTTCCACAACGCTCAGTGTGATAAAATGCCCGAGCCGAGCAACGGCGACCGCGCGGGCCCGCGCCCCGCTCCCGCCATCGCGAAATTCAAATTTGGAATCATCAATGCCAAATTAAAAAAGTAAAAAGTGCCATAGACAAAATATGACATTTACTTTTTTTATTATAAAGCGACTTTTAAAGTTATGTTACAGTGACAGTGAAGTTTTTTGAGACAGTTTATCTCCGTATTTAAATTAAGTTTTTGTACTATTATGTGAAGTTGCGTGTTGAATGACTACGCAGCGGTGGAGAGATCGGGTTATGGAAGTCTGTTATAATAAGGTATCTAACGAGTTGAATTTTGCTTGTAATAAAACAGTAATTAAGTTTTTTTTAATTATATATTTAACCCTTCGTATGCTAGTGGGTAAAAAAAGACCAAGTTATAGCCTCTTTAGATTAAGATTATGTGTGTAAAATTAATTAAAACTGTATGAAATCGAGTACTACACTGTGTTTTAGTCAAAACAAGGGTTTAAAATTTAAAGACGTTAAACACTTGCAATTGTTATTTTTATTTTTAATAATTTTAAAATGTTATTAATTTATTGGTATCAAATTAAAATAAATCAGGTACAAAATGGTCGGTGAAGCGTACCAACTGTATACTTTGCCAAGTTATTAAAGAAAGTAGTTTGGCTACTTTCCACGATTGCAGTAATGCAGTATTGCAGTATATTATATCCGTTGGCAGTTTTTAAAATGCTTTTAGCTCACAAACAAATAAATTAAGCTGGTCAAATAGAAGCAGTGACAAAATTAAAATGGCGAAAAAATAACAAATATACATTATTAAAATCACAGTTACTCATTATTTTCAAATTGATAAAGAAGGGTAGTGTAGATTTTAAGATACGCCTACGTGTTCTACTGTGATTTTTAAATTAGGAACACCGAATGCTTCCAGAGCCGTAAATATAGGAAAAAATATTATTAGATGGATTTAATGAGGATTTATTTAACTAAACACGTTAATAAATAAAACCTAATTGATTTATTTCCAACGAGATACGTCCGCGTTATTACCGAGATAATAAGTCTAATGTAATTAACTGCTACGCGGGCGCAGTGTTCGTAGCAAATATTAGCTACGAATCTCAAACTGCTACGGGTCATGGCGTAGTGGTCGTAGCATTACTTTGCAGGAAATATCTTAACCTCCAACGTAAAAAGAGGGAAGTTATAAGTTTGATGCCTCTGACTGTGGTATAGTAAGTAGGTAAATCGTCAGTAACTGGCCACTTTAGAAAGTGTCATTTAGTTACTAGCCTCAAAATTTCTTACTGACGCTGTTAGTAAAGATACTTGGACAGTACTCCGGGTAATAACTCAGGATCTAGGTATTCTAGTTTAATCGCAAAAATGTGAGCAAATATCTTTCTTAACTCATTTTATTGCAAAGTGGCCAGTTACCGGGGGGTGGCCAGTTACTGACGATTTACCCTAGTTTTTGAACGGAACCACCGATACCAACGTGGTTTTTTAAAATAGAAAGTTAGATTAACTGGTATCGTTTGGGCGGTTTAAGGGTTAGCTCTGACATTAGGGGTTCATATGATAAAGGGAGTTTTTATCAATTAATAGTCTAGACCAGAGATTCAACGGTTTTTTTTCCTAGCTCCAATAAAACCTCATTCATGTAACAAACAGGTCAGATATTTTAGCCTTTAAAATAACCAAGATATAAGCCAATAAAGATTTGTTCCTATCTCGTTTTAGCAAAACAGGTGAAGTTATAATATGGCTGAACAATGACGTCACAGTTCACTTCGGATCTCTGTCTAATTAGCAGTTTAAAATGCTTGTATCATTCGTATTTCATGTCCGATTTTAATTTTAATTTCACTTTTGGGGATCTCTTTTACGGTATTTTCATATTTTGTTGAGAAACGCGATTTAAAAAATCCATGCATATATTCCCTATTGTATGAAATCAATATACTCATACTACCTCTACCAACAGACCTTTCATCCAACCAATATTAAATCTCTTATTTAGCCCTAATAAGGATCTAAAACCTCTACCTTTTAGTTTTCCATCTTAATTAACTTGTCACTTATCAGAAAATAGAAAGATAGACCCGCAATAGAGTATTTGACAAGAGTGAAATTAAATTGGTTTTTCATGAACAACAGAAACATTATAAACATACTAGGAAAACATCAATCTTATATTTTAGTTTGCTAAGGACGCTATTTGATTGTGACGTCACAATATAGTAATGATGATGTTTCATAAAAAGAAGCTGATTTGACTTTTGTCAAATACCGTATTGAGAATAGCAACAGCTGTTAATTGAGTATTGGGAAGGGCTGACAGTCTAGACCAGGGATTCCCCGCCGATGGGCCGCGTCTCCCTAAGGGGGCCTAGGAAAATAACTAGGGGGCACTGCTTCAAATTTTCGAAAATATATACAGGGTGGAAAGTTTGAATGCCACATGGAAGGCACCTTAAATGAAATAAAATGAAAATAATGAAATGAAATGAAAATATGTTATTTGTTAAACATAGGTACATATAGTTACAGTGAATACATATAGTTTCTTCCATGTTTTCCTGATGGGGCATACAAATATTGTATTCCTACACAAGTTACGGTGTTAGTTAATAATTAATTAATAATTAAAGCAAACACAATTCAAATAAACAATCACAATACCTACACTAAATCTAATTATCACACATAAACTCATTAATCGTATAATAATTTTTTTCAGTTAAGAATAATTTCAATGTTCTTATTTAGTACTGGAAATAGTACATTCTGTGTAAAGGAGACTTTTCTTAATCTATTAATAGGCACTGCGGCGCTACTATTGAACTTTTTAGTGTCAAAGGTGCGTTTGGGATTCCTTTACCTAACCATTACTTATATGGTGCGTCAAATGATGTGTGTTCAGATAAAGAAGCCATATTAAAATGGCCACCTAGACCTTTTTATATTTTGTCACATATTTTATGAAGCGTTTTCGTGTTCGCGTTCGCGTTTTTATGTGTAAATTTTCGGCATATTTTACTACAGCAAGTAACAAGGAAATATATCATCTATGTATGCAAATGTCAACACAAATCATAATATACAGTGTGTAAATGGTATACGGGCGTTTATTAAAACTGGACATAGATTAAGACTCTACTAATCATTAACAGAAATAATTATTTTGATTACGCTAACGTATACACCGTTATTAATTTTTGAACATACTATCGACCCGCAATGTACATCGAAGTCCATCTGTCAGGTAAGTACGTAATGTTTAATTAATTGCATTTTTCGTTATACATTGCGTGTTAAATTATTTTGTATGGTTTTTTTTTTTTAAATTTAATTTTAACAAAAGCTGCCTAAATGTGCTCAGTAGGGGTTATACTAACCACAGTTAAAAGAAACGCCCGTATACCATTTACACACTGTATATCATTTATTTAGAAATAACACGTGTAAACAAAGTCCAGTCTAAAAAATAATAATTTATCTAATATTTATTTTTACCCTGTACTTATAGCCTGGAGTTCCACTAACGCGATCAATTCGTTGCACGATTCGAGTCACGTCTGTGACCTTTAATGTACCGACAGCAATTAAATTACTTTTGTACCGTTGACAAAGAAACTGCGTCTACAATGTTTAGTTGGTTTTATATTGGATGTTGTAATCGGTTGATTGTCACATTTTATTTTATTGTCAAACAACTGAATATTTAAAAAATAAAAACTTGCGATTCTTTGAGAGCTGATATCTCATAAACGGCTTAGCCGATTTTGATGAGAGTTAGTTAAAAACTGACCCGAATAATTATTCGGGTCAATTTTTAACTAACTCTCATCAAAATCGGCACTACCTTTCTTTAAAAATATTACGCATTCAAATCGCGCCATCCGTTTGGGAGCTACGATGCCACAGATAAACATACTGATACAGATGCACAGCCACACATTTATAGATGCACACGTTAATCTTATAACACTTCTCTTTTTTTGTAAAAGGATAAAAAGAGAAGAGATGAATGGGACTAAGGGCCGTATTAATAAACTAATCTCAACTCTAATGCTCGTCTCGAGATGTGTCAAAAATGACAGTGTTCTATGGTTTGACGTTTACTTTGACGTGTCTTGTGTTGGGCATCTCGGCCAAGATGAGTTTATTAATACGGGCCTTAAAAATGTAATAGATAGAATTACTTAAAGAGTTTTAAAAAAAACTGCCTCGAATTAAATTCATGGAGTAGTAAAAAAAATTGCCTGGGATTTCTTGCGAGCGCTGAGTTATAAATTCAGCTTAAAGTACTTTAAATGGAAAATAAAATTTCACTTAGAACAAGATGACATTCTTAAGTGAAAACTAAATAAGATATTATCAACGACAGCAGTCTCTAAATTACTACTGTATTGTAGTGTTCCTGAGCGAGAAATAACAAATGATACGAAAGTCGTGCAAAATATGTCAAATAAACGTATTATATTTATTTCTTGATACAGTTTGTGCGTGAAACTGAATGCCTCGTTAAAGGTGGATTCACAATACAGAATTGCTAGCTGGAAAATTGGTGCATTGTGAATATTATACTACCCGCGGTCTCACTGATAGGTTCTTCTATGCAGAATCCCTATATTTTAAAAAGTATAGTTTTTTTTAATGCTGCTTTAATTATATATTGTAGTTGCATGGCTTGATGTCGAGTTCTACAAGCCATGCAAATGCAACAAGCTTTTTTCTAAAATGAAATCTATTTAAGCTCACAAAACAAATGTTTAATTTCATTTAAATATGATTTCGGTTTAGGATATTCTTGAAATATAATCTTTAAATGTATATTTAAGATAGAATGCGATATTCGGTATTTTAAAATGGTAAAATATAAAGCTGGCGGTTCTGCTGTTCCTGTCTATTTTCAACTATAATAGTGGAAAGAAAAAGGTGTTCTAAATTGGAACGGATCCGTTGCTCATGCGAAGCCTTTATTTCACTTTACAAGTGGGTACGTTTAAATCATGAGAATTAATTTTGAATAAAGGAATACATAATGCAAACCTGATGACAATGTTATATTTTGAGTTATTGACGTAGGGTAAAACACCTAAATGACTAGCCCTATAAAACAGGTTTTCTTGAACTATTTGCAGTCACGGACCACTATCAGGATTTAAAACAATCCACGGACCCCTGTCAACAATATTTTACCGACACCACAATCTCCTAATAAATATATCACCTTTCGCCTTTGTACATCCCTGTTATATTTTTGTCTATTTTATAATTGTTATCTCTTATTTCTACAATAAAGTGTTTACATACATACATACATACATATATAATGGGTTAATTGAGATACTGCGGACCCCTGATACACAAGCTAAAGACCTCTAAAATATCAGTTACTGGCCTAGTTCAGCTATCAGTTAGTTACCTATTGATTGTTAAATTATCGTATCTATTACTTTATGTTAAAGTTCATAATAATTGGTAGGTGGTCAATAATAGGGCAGTTCACCCTAAATTCACCAAGTTCGCACTTATAAGTTTCATCTTGATAGCCGCATGAAGTTCAGTAGCAACAAAACTTGTTTTAAACAGCGTCTTTTAATATTTTAATACCTGGGAGACCGAGCGTTGCTAGGGTTGAACCCAAATTTTCCCGACGATAACCACTCGACATATCGATTTCTTGACCCAAAACAACCCTTTCCCGCCATTTTCATTAACATCTATAGAGCTGTTTTTGAAAACGCGATTAAAAACAACATATAAAAATACTAGCTTCTGCCCGCGGCTCCGTCCGCGTGGAACTCGTTTATATCGTAGCTCCATACAAATTTTCACCCCCCATTTCACCCCCTTAGGGGATGAATTTTGGGAAAAAAACTATCCTATCCTTTCCTAGGATTCAAACTATCTTTGTACCAAATTTCACCTAAATCGGTTCAGCGGTTTAAGCGTGAAGAGGTAACAGACAGACAGACACCTTGTTTCTTTTAAAGTATAGAGTTATTGTGTAGTTAAGCGCTTTTTTTTATAATAATAAAATTTTAAATTTGAATGTTTCCAAGTGCGATTATTCTCAGGGATGAACCGGCTTCAGTCTGATTTACGGGCAAACTTTCAAGGCGCTCCTTTTCTTCTTTCATTTTGCAAATAGGAACTCCGCAAAATGTAGTTCGCTGAGGCGAGTACTTTATAATCCAATCATCAATTTTATATATCTCAAGTACAGAAAATACAGGGGGTCCGAGAACTTAACGTAAATAAAATAGCATTAGAAAGCCCCGTTGATGCTAGTCTACAATTTATATTTAACTAGCAACCCGCCCCGTACATAAAACAGAGTTTATTATACATAAAAACCTTTCTCTAGAATCACTCTATTTATTTAAAAAAAACGCATTAAATTCTGTTGCGTACTTTTAAAGGTCTAAGCATATATAGGGACAGACAGACAGACAGACAGCGGGAAGCGACTTTGTTTTATACTATGTAGTGATATTTCAATAAGGTCTGGTTAGTCTTACCGTTGCTTTGTTGCACTAATAAGGATTCAAGTTAAATATAACTACCATAGTGTTTTCAACTGACTACAAGTTTATTTTAAAAATGTTTTCTAATAAAAATCATGCTTATAAAAGTTTTCCTCAAAAGCATAATAGGTAACTACATACATTTTAATTTTAATTTAATTATTATACAGGGTGTTAGGTAGAGAGTTGTCAAAAAGAAACAGACGAGTAGAAGAGACCATTAGCTATCCATTTCAGGTACTTTAACCCTTAATTTGTCTAAGGGCTATTTAATACAGTTTTTTTTATAATTTTATTACAGACACCGAAATTCGACCTTTAAACCCCGAAAAAAAAGGAACTACTTGGTGTATTGACAAAATTTTAATTTTGATAGATTGTTAAATGTTGTGGTGTTCAAATAAAACTGTTACTGGAAGCGTAAAGCTACTTTAAAAAATTATGGGGGCTCCCAAAGTTTCAGAAACCGATAAAGAAATCTTTCAACCTCAACTTTACAATGAAATTAAAAAAAAACCAAAGTGATTACAATTCTTCCAATTTCCTAAAAACATCTCCTGTTCACGCCAATTCTAATGGTATGCCACATGCATAACAAAAATCTTAATAATTCGAGTTATTTGCTAATAACTTGTTGAATGTGGCGAATTCGATGTTTGAGAAAATTTACTTCTCTGTTCATTTACCACGTCTTACGCAGTTAGATAGTGTTTTAACATCCTTCTAACATATGGAAGATAAGGTTAGGTTAGGTTCGGTTAGTAATTTATTAAAATTTTATTAGTAAAAATCTGAGGATATTGTCTCAGGATCCCCAAAATGGTTTTTATGTCTGGGGACATGCAAAGAATTTGGTTTATGCCACCGAAGTCAGAAGCCGAGATCATTTAATTGAGAAAATTGAACATGGTTTTCAAGTGATGAAAGAAGAAATGCAACTAAAAACGACGACAGTCGATATTCGAAAGAGATATCGTGCCTGTATTGGTCAAAATGGTCATCAATTTGAGCAATTGTTGTATAAAAAAACTTTTTTTTGTGTTGTGACTATGAATTAGAAAAGTTACCATTTTGGGGATCCTGAGTCAATATCCTCAGATTTTTACTAATAAAATTTAAATAAATTACTAACCTAACCTAACCTAACCTAACCTTATCTTCCATATGTTAGAAGGATGCTTCTGACTTCGGTGGCATAAACCAAATTCTTTGCATGTCCCCAGACATAAAAACCATTTTGGGGATCCTGAGTCAATATCCTCAGATTTTTACTAATAAAATTTTAATAAATTACTAACCGAACCTAACCTAACCTTATCTTCCATATGTTAGAAGGATGTTAAAACACTATCTAACTGCGTAAGACGTGGTAAATGAACAGAGAAGTAAATTTTCTCAAACATCGAATTCGCCACATTCAACAAGTTATTAGCAAATAACTCGAATTATTAAGATTTTTGTTATGCATGTGGCATACCATTAGAATGGGCGTGAACAGGAGATGTTTTTAGGAAATTGGAAGAATTGTAATCACTTTGGTTTTTTTTTAATTTCATTGTAAAGTTGAGGTTGAAAGATTTCTTTATCGGTTTCTGAAACTTTGGGAGCCCCCATAATTTTTTAAAGTAGCTTTACGCTTCCAGTAACAGTTTTATTTGAACACCACAACATTTAACAATCTATCAAAATTAAAATTTTGTCAATACACCAAGTAGTTCCTTTTTTTTCGGGGTTTAAAGGTCGAATTTCGGTGTCTTGTAATAAAATTATAAAAAAAACTGTATTAAATAGCCCTTAGACAAATTAAGGGTTAAAGTACCTGAAATGAATAGCTTATGGTCTCTTCTACTCGCCTGTTTCTTTTTGACAACGCTCTACCTAACACCCTGTATACTGAAAAAAAAAACCATATTATTAGTATTTTCTTGCTACGCCCCACTTTGGATTATTCCGTATAAGAACGCCTAAAATTAATAAGCCTAATGTATCATAATCTCTAAGAATTCATAATACCTGTTTTTCAGTAATCTAGTAACTGAACATGCAATAAAAAACATGCGCCGCAAGAAAACTCCTCTTTCTTCCTAAACTTCACATGTTTTTCTTTCATTCAAGGTATTTAAATTTCGTCCAAAAACATCATTTTCTAAAGCCCATTGTGCTCCATACTTTGTTGCCGAGGATTGTTCAGTAAATTATTTTGGAACAAAAGATCCAACTCAACAACAGTTTTCATTTCGGGTAAACAGCATTTAGTGACGTGAAAGCCTTATTAAAACCCTACTAAGTACTTGATAAATATGGATTTTGGGTTAAGCATTTAGAATTTCCTGATAGAAAGTAAGAAGGTTTCATTTTGGATTTTAAAGTTTTAAAGGAGGGGCTTAAACCTCACCCTGTATATATAAAAGTTGCTGTTGTTTTTGTGTTGTTATTATTGTTGTGTTGTTGAACAGTTCTGACTATGTAATATAATAAACGATAATTAAATGAGATGGGATATCAATTCTTTACCAAACGCCGATACCGATCAAAGTAATAACGATGCTGTTATGGTTATTATACAACTAATATTAATATGCCAACATCGTTGATTACATAATAGCGGGTGGCATTCTGATCTGAAAACGATATCGATATCGACACTGTTAACGAACTAAAAATTAGCGTAGTACGTGAGTAGAAAACCGTTATTTATGCAACTGCTACATTATGAATATTATTTAAGCACCGATAAGGCTACCAGGCATTTTGCAGAATGAATCTAGCACGTCCGGAATTCTGCCACCATCCTACTTGCTGACTAAGCAGCAGTATTCGCATTGTTGTGTTTCGGTATTAAAAGGCAGCCGGTGGAATTACTAGCATAGATGCATTCTATCTTAGGTGACCTGTGTGTCTTCCTAATGCTTTAAAAAAAGGTTGGGGGGGGTTATTATGACATAACTTTTTACGGTGAGCGTAAAGGGCAGAGCTATAGCAGTTATATAGCTCTGTCCTTTTCTCTCAGCGTAAAAAAAACTGCATGGCTATGTCATAATAACCCCCCAGATGTGCAAAGTCTACAGTGTTTTTCCCCTTAAACTATCCAGAAAAAAAACATACATAATTCATCCCAACTCTGCTCAGGAATGCTGTACAAATACATATTTTCCCTCTCACTAACCCCCTCAAACATTTCTCATTGTACACATATGGATTTCTTTTTCCTTAAACATTTTCCCTTGACAAGGGCGACGGTAAAAACGATATCCCGGTCGTTTAAAAATAATTAGCGCCTGTCGTTCCCGAGACGCACTTTTTCTTACCCCCTCGCCGAGTTTCGGGACAATATTATCTTTGTAAAAAGTCTGTGCTGTAGGAAAAAAACGGTATTAACAAGTCACTGTGCAAAAGTATGTGTCCTCAGTTACATATTGGAACGTTTCCTGACAATAAGTTTACATAACATTCTTTCGTACGTATTGAGGCTTTATTCTACTCGATAAATCGATATTGCGTTTGACGTTTTATCGTATTATCAACGTTTTCATAGCTTTTACTTGGGCTCTAGCCAAGATCTGTTACGCTAACTAGCGTTTCTATTCGTTTCGTTTTTAAACCAATCACGTCACTGGTTGATCACGTGATACGAAGAGTCACGTGATCTACCAGTGACGAGTAAGATTGTTCACGATTTCTTACTTTTACTAAAAACTGGACATGTTTTTGACCGAAATGTTTAGTGAATACTCAAGCTTAACTATTGGACTACGTACAAAATAAAAATCACAGCTGTAGACTAAACTGTTTACTTTTTATCAGCGGCTTAACTTGGTAACAGTTAAAATTTAACCAAAACCAGTCTTTAAAACAGTAGAAAATCGCTAAACATACATGAGGTGAAATCGATAGGTCTTGGAGTCCTCTATCGCCGGGCTTCGTTTGATCGCCGACCGAGGTTACACCCTGTATTTGTCGACATCGAGTGTCGTTGGGTGCATAGCTATAATAAAACCGGCCAAGTGCGCGTCAGTGATGTTGTGTATTTTGTACTGGATTCGTTTACTGTGTAACTTTTAGGTAGGTACAGTCAACGTCAAAAGTAAGTGATCAAAATCAACATTTCAAAATATCTATTGTCATGGCATCCCAAATATAACATGTTATATTAAAGTGCTAAATTAATTGATGTTTTAATTAGTCAAAAGAAAGTGATCATAACAGCTGTGCAAAACAGAAGCCTGACATGACATTTCTATCAAAAGCGTCAAACGTGAATTGAATACCAAAATAACGACATTCCAACAATATCGGCAAAAGAAGGATTTATGGCAAATAATTCCAAGATGTAATAAAAACTTATTTTAAATCTTGGCGTAAGGGAGATTGCTATTTTGTCACTTCGCATGTTTTTCGACGAACATAACCGATATTAACCGAAGTACTCCGAGGTTGTCCCAAAACCAAGATTTTATAGTTAAAACTTTAATTCGAAATGTTCAACGATGACTTAAACTGTCATTGAGTTTTCAAAAATCGAAATAATGGTGATCACTTATTATGACACGTTATTGAGCTCATTTACTTTTGATCAACTACAATAGTCCGTAGCATTTGACTTAATGTATTGTATAGATAATTTTGGGACCCTATTTCATCAGTTTCTTTTGCTGTTGACTGTACATGTATGTCCCTACAGCGACCAACGCTGGTCAGCCAACCGGTAGGTGTCGGGTTTGCGTGCACACATCAAAGGATATTTGCTACGAAAGCGGCAATGCAGAATGATCAATACGCCAATTTGCAAACGTGATTGCATATTTCGGTCTATTAACTTGGTCTAACGCATTGGCCCAATGTGTACAGCGGCCATTAGAGAAATACGTCCATTGATATCACTCGCGAGGACAATTTGTATTTTTTAGCTCCACGAACTTCGGAAAAGTTCGTTCCATTTTCTTTTTCAGAATAATCAGCTGTAAAGCCCCCCACCAACCGTGTCTGTTCCCCGACGCTGTAATTGGCTGGTTGCTATTAATCTGGGTTATGGCGTCTGTAAAAGGGCCCCACGTTTACGATAACGCGTGTTTCCGCGTTAAGGGTTTACGTTAAGATGCGGACTGCGACGTTACGAGATTTGGAAGACAACGGGCTGTTCCAAAGATGAATGAGATCTTTTATAAATGCTATAAACAAATGTTAGATTATTACCGACGTGTAAAATAGGACTTGTTACTGAATAAATATTTAGAATTAAAAATAAATACGGTTTTTTTTCTATGCGGGTTCAATGAAAATTGACATTTAACTCGGTCTTCCAAGCAAAATCAAATGCAATAAATCGTGTTGATTAGGTTAATGTTTTATGTGGTAAAGATGACTATTTGGTGAATAATAATAATTGTCCCCAACCACCCTATATTTTCGACGGGATTACCTTTAGGTTTTAGGTAGGTAAGCAGAAAAAAAACTAAAAACTAATTAATAAAACTGATTAAATTATTTAATGTCACGAAAGTGAATACAAAATGTAGATAGATATTTTTCTGCAAGATTTGCAAAATATTTTTTCAGATTGTGAAAAGCATCGCCATTCGATCCTCGTTACTTTAAGTCATTCGTTAGTTTCACGCTTTCGGCTAGTCGATCAATTAGCTATATTACAGCACCGAATAAACCTTTTTGTCTTTCTTTCTTTTTATACTTTATTTTCACGTGGAGTATCAACAAACAGCCACATTTTAGTAATTAACTGAAATCTGTATTAAGATCGAAAGAGTGTGGTGCTAAAAAATATAAAAGCATATTTCGTTTTCTTAATATAACGTAGCGTATATAAAGTATACAAAATATCATTGATTTCTCAAAGTAAGTATCCTTAGATTCTTTAACCCGAAGAATCTAGAACTTACTTACAACAGGCCTAAATCTGCCTTTAATCGAGTGACTTACTTTCCAAGAAACAATGCTTTTACTCGATAATTTACTTTGAATACAAGATCGGCAATCGTGGAGGTAGTCGAATTAAGTTGTAAACCCATTTGGTTTCCGAACGTTCCTTGCTCTCTCTTTGGCAGACCTAAGCACGAGTATTCTGACATAATGGAAAGTCGTCTACAAAGAAAACGGGTACGTGCTTGCATGGGGCTTGTTATTTCGATCATTACAAATATAAGTAGTGTAAGAAATTGTGATTTTATACTAAAAACTAATATTACTTATGTATATAGGTAACTCAGCATTTGACCGAATTTTACTTCATTGTTTGTATGGTTTCATCGAATTTCATTTCATCGAACGCTATCTTCTGCTAAAACCATGATGCTTTCAGGATATCAGAAACATTCATTACGTCGGTTAGGTTACGTTAGATTTTTTGAGTCATTATACTGGAGTAATTATACTAGTTAATATGTAAGTCCCAAAAATCAACTCTTGCGGCGAGAAGTGACTTTCGATGAAATTAAAATTCTGTGTAATGATACGTTTGTATATTGATACGTAGAGGGTACGATAAAGTAATAGGTAGGTATACATTTACTTTTTTTCCTCGTAAAAAGTACTTTCTTTGTTTTGTAGCGTAAAACGTTACCTCCTTACAAAATGTAAGCAAGGTAGTGTACAAATTAGCAAGTGTTCGTTTTCTTTCCAAAGTGGTGTAGGATAATCGACCAAATAGTCAGTTACAATCTCCGTAAGGTAAGTATCCTCGCCTATGGCGCTAGAGATTGGGCTTCGATTCCCCGCCAGAGAATCGTCGGGTCACCACTTTTCCGGAGAGTACCATAGGGGTAGGGGTGAAAGAGATAACCACTTTGTCAGTGAGTTACAATCCAATTTAATTACATTAACACTAAGGGATACCCAATATTAACTACTAATAGCTTAACACACGAACGGATAATTAATAATCTAAGCGAGATCATCAAATCGTGCATCGATATAATTATTAATTATGTAACTTGACGATCGCCACAGTCTTTAACAACTTTTGTAATTTTAGATTAGCCCAAAAGTGGTAAATGAGGATTTTTTTGACTACACCTATTAATAAAACGTAGGTACATTTTCATATAGCTTCGAACATCTCAAGACACCGAGGTCTCGCATTCAACTTATCGATCGCTAACCGCAGAAATTATTTGAGCGTCGGTTCGTGCATATAAATGATACATTAAAACATATCACTGACTCCTGTGACTTGGCTTAGAATCTTTGTATTGACTCAGAGAGAATCATTCAGGATTCACTGCAATGACCGTTACTGGACTGTTTTTTTAACACTCATTTTCTTAACACCGACTTTAATCGGTTGACTTATAGAGAATGCCATTGGCTATTAAGTCCACTGCTTGTACGTTCCTATGTTAGAAGTGCTAGTGCAACTAAGTTAAAACTAATAACACTAAATAAACGTGGACAGGCAATAATGCCGGATCATCCATCTGACCAGTCCAGTTGGTAACCAAAACGAAATCTATTCTATGACATTATATCTACGTGTGTTGTATGTACGTAGTTATTATAATATGTTTAGTCTCTTAGATAAAGTTTCAGGAAATTCGAAAACTTGATATCGGATTTATTTTCATTGGAAATTATCAGATTAAACGAAAACTTAACGAGAAAAGAACGTAATAAAAATGAGAAAACTTTGAAATTAACTTACCAAGTGTGACATAATATTTCAGGTCCTTAAAGTAATTCTAAACTTATCTCATTCTATAATATAATTAATCATAGAGGCAGTATAATTTAAATTGTAAGCGTAAAAAGCAAGTTAGCTAATTATAAGTTCCTTTTAATTTAAGTTTTGTATGCTACGCTTTATTATTATTTTTTTGTTCTACTCATTGAACGTAGCATCCTTGGTATTTATTCACGCATTTTGACACTATTTCAAAACATTTATTCAGTTAATTTAAGTCGCAATAATTTTACGTACTCGTACTGATGATACTGGCAGCCATTAATAGTACATTGTGTATTAAGGGTGGTAAAGAAAGAATTACAAACGAGAGTCTGTGACTCGAGCTTTGTATTTCCTTTACCACCCGTGTAACATACAATGTTTTTCATCACTATTGCGAGGAAATGAAATAAAATCAGACAAAAGATCATATTTTTAACTTATTAGCGGCAGACTCAATCATTGTCTGTGACTTACCACAGATAATGTCAAACGTGTTCGGAGTCCGATTCTAGTGACATATGAGATCAATATTATAGTTTATTATGCGAGATTTTTAGGAAATAGTATTCAACTGACATTTCATCTCGAATGAAACTTCATATCGAATGGCACAAGAATTGGGGTCCTGACATATTGTGATAGTTTGAGTCCACGTATAATATTTAAAAAAAAAGCTATTACGCACGTTAGGGCGTAATGGTAAAAAAAAGGCCCGCGGGTATTATTTTGGATTTACGGTCGATTTTTCTAGCATGTTAGGACACTATTTACGAGCAAGTGTGATGAAAAAAAAAATATATTCATAGTTTGAAGTAGTTGAATAAGGTTCAAAAAATACTTCAATACAGGTCCATAAAGAACTACGAACTTTTTATTTGTTAAATAAGAACGATTCAATGGAATACACCCAAAAATATTCAATTAGGTATATACTTAGGTTGATTAGTCACTGGCCGACACCGAAGGTGTCACATAAAGCTATTTCGAATTCCAAATTTAAAATTCAAATAGCGTCCCCAAAATGGCTGCTGCCCTCAAAATTAGATACAACGCCAATTGGAGATTTTATTAGCTAACGACTGGGAGTTGTATTTGACTTTTTTATTTTATTGTTGGTACCATTTTTTTTTAAGTTGACGACCAGTTTTATATTGTCAAACTATTTTAAGTTTGTAACCAGCTTAAATAAACGAGATTGCATATTATGTTTTAGATTAACAATTCCATCAACAGTTTTATCAAGTTTATAATAGTTTCAAGACCTGTAATTTTTTTGTTATATACGGTGGGGCCTGTAACTAGAGCAAAAATTAAAAATGTACATTCTTCTCCTCAAACTACGCAACGTTTGTTTGACGACTTTGAAAAAAAAATTCCGGTTTGAATTTTATTACATTTTAAAGTTAATACGAACACGCAATGTACTATGAAATTGATTATGTCTGTAGAGTGACTAGACTGACAGGCGATGTCAATTAGACGTAGTTTTAAGTACATTGAAAATACTATTTACTTTGTTTGAAAAAATAACAATCTAAAAACTTTATGATTTTAAAAAGTTGCTAAACAAAAGTTGTCTAGTTTGAGGAGTAGAATCGACGTTTTAATTTTTTGCTTTAGTTACAGGCCACACCGTGTATTCTACTGCTGTAGAAGGACGGTAATGTTTTATGTATGTATGGGTCTTTTTTTCTTCAAAGAGGTTTATCGATTGGCCAAAATAGAGGGTCTCAAAATATACACATACTAATTAACATTTATTTTATTTTTTATTTATTTATTATATTATTAGGCACGGTACAAAAGTAAATATACAGGGTTACTTGTAACTCGACGTATATCTGGTAGGTGGTGATAGAGGAGCTAAAATGTAATAAATTTAACTCACATATGTATGGTCGGAAATCAATAATTCTTGAGATATTGATTTATTTAAGTATTTTGAAGAAATTCCCAGAATAACGCATTAAAAAAATTATATAAAAAAAAATTACAGTTATTTAGCATTATTACTTTTTTTAAATTTAAATTACAAACTATTATTTAATTATACCAAGTATAAAAACCCCAAATAAAACAAGCAAACTTATTAAAATCAGCGGAAACGTTACAGTCTGGTTAGCACTTTATTGCATTGTTATATTTCGACTGCCACAGGTTATTGTAAGAGTTGACCTCTGTGTCCTGGGGCTCTTATTACCTACTCGGTAAAACCATATGCTTTTGACGTGTTATCCAATGATATTTTATTATTTAGATACGTCGCCACGCCAATTACTGACAGTGCTACGTTACCATATTTCTACAGACAAAGACGGTAATCCGTAGCGAGTGCTATTGTTAGAACGAGATAAATAATTGTTTCAAATTGCGTACCCGAATGACGCGGATGGATAGTGCGATAGGGCTTATCTTTAATTCAAATTTTACTTCCTGTGTCATTTTGCTTTTATTAGTTTAGTTTCGCAGTATATTGATTTTGTGACTATAACGCTGAAATAAATAGAAATTTTAGGTTTGTCCCAGTTTGTCACTCTTCATTAGTGTTCACAATGTGTTATCGTCAATATAAGTAGTTATATTAAGTAGAAAAGAGCCCCTGAATTCGTTATCGTATCAATTTAAACACGTTTTTATTTTAGTATTTTATTCATTTTGATTCTATTCGATTCGTTAATAATCTCGTCCCACAATTTCGAAACTTCAAGAGCACGTTGACCGCTGAAATTGGTTTGGAGTAACAACCTTGAACCGGTTGGAATGGAAAACCACTGAATGTTAAATTCATGTGGAAATATTATTCGTCATTGTAATTCTTCTCGAGGCGCCATCCCGAATGGACCGAATCCCTTATAATTTGGAACATTCAATTGAAGGCAGATTTGAATTTGGAATATTTATTTCAATCCTCCGCAATAATTTTATTAAGGTTATTGAATATTTTACATGAATCGTGTGAAAATAACAGGAATAAGTTATGCTTATATTTTTAAATACTTGGTTACCATATTTGGGTGTAATATAGGTTTTATTAATATTATGCCCTGCAAGTTACACAGAATTCAGAATATTTCGTAAGCCATAGCAATCCTTTGACCAACGTTAAAATATCCGTCCATATTTTGCAGTTTAACAATGGACAATGGAATGGACACGTTTAAAAGTGCTAGATTATTTTATTTCCATTATCTGTGGCCTAAATATAGTTCATAAACACGACCACAAAGATTGGATTAGGAGTACGGCGAAGTTTCTCAACGTGGGCAGTTATTTCTGGCCGTATTCCCCCAGATCCCAGGGGATTATTCTTCGAGACTTCATCCCGGGTGTTCTTATTACAAACAAAGAAAGCCGTTATCGCGCTCGATATGGAGGATTCTCTTTTTAAATTGTAGCTGGCCATTGATAAAACGTTGGTGAACCACTAGGGAAACAGGGATTATGTAGGGTTTGTTCGCTTGAGTGATTGAAGCTTTCAGAGTAATTTTCACGTTGTTTTGAGTCAATCAGGGTAAAGCGTCATTCTATACTTGTAAAGTGCTGTTACCGAAGTTTTTAAATTGCTTAGTAACTTCTTAAGGATTAAGAATTTGTATGTTTTGAGGTTATAGTGCGAATAACTCGAAAACAACTGACTACAATTTAATTTCAATATATTTTCAATCATGAGCGACATTGATAGTGCCTGTCAGCTAAAAGTGTCCATCATTGGTGTCGTCATCCTGCCTACCTGGTAACTAAGATAAAACGCCTCTTTACTAGTTATTTCACCGGAAGTCTTACCGGAACACTACAATAAAAACACTGCTGCAAGACGGCTGGATAAAGGGTTTATTTTTGGGGCTTCAGTATTTAAAGTTAGTTTGTTATCTCGTTCACTTTTGCTAATCAACAACACTTTTGCCGTACCAGGCTCGCATAACTTTTAGAATATTGATTACTCCCGACGTCTGCGGGAGAGAAGCCGAACGAATGAAACTCCGAGTTCAAACTATCATTTTATTCGCCGTAATATTGGCAGCGATTTTATTAAATTATTTCGCAGCGCATCGGTTTACTTTGAGCACGAAAGATTTCACGTCGGCTCTCCATTGGAGAAAATGAAGAGCAATTACTGCGAGTATTCTTTATATTTGCGTGGGTATCAATTCATTAGCTTCTTTTAAAGCTGAAAGGATTGATTACTTCGTTTATAATAGGTAATTACTTGAAATTGAGAGGTTTTTCTTTGGGCGTGGTGGTAAAGAAACACAACGTTTCGTGGACAAAATTGATGCACATACACTCGCGAGCAAAATAATTGCATCACTTTGCATTTTTCCATCTACACTCAATATCTTTGTACATCTTTACTCGAATTTAAAAATTGTACTACTAAATGAAAGCTGATAATGTAACGCAATAGAAAATACGTTATTTCATTGTAATATCAAGTCCTAAGCCTGAAATAAGCACTGAATACAGAAAATGGTGAAAAAACGCTTCAAAAAGGGATTAGGAAAACTAAGAATGATAGGCATTGTATTTACTAAAGGTATTTATTACAAAAAAAATAATTATACATCTGTATTTGGTATTCCCTCCCCTAGCCCTCCTCACACAATCTAATCGATTTTTCATTGATTTTATCAGGGTTTTCACGTAATCTTGTGGGATGGCTTCCCATCTCCTCCGCCAAAACTTGCTTCAGCTCCTCCACATGAGACGGGGCAGGATTCCGCTGCCGAACCCTCCTTTTGAGGAAGTCCCACATGTGCTCAATGGGGTTTAGGTCCGGGCTCATTGCTGGCTAGTCCATGGTGTCGATGCCTACCTCACGAAGGTAGGCTGTGGTGGCCCTTGCGGTATGACAAGGGGCATTATCCTGCATCAGAATAAACCCCTCATCAAACATACCCGCGTAAGGGACGACAAGCTCCTCCAGGATGTCGGTTATGTTCCTGGCAGCGTTCAAACCACCGCCACGGCCTCCACCAGGCACGAAAACCAGCTCCGTTCGCCCATCGTAGGAAATGCCGCCCCAGAACACGACGGAACCTCCTCCGTAGGCGACTCTTTCGGAGATGCAACATTGAGCAAATCGCTCTCCCGGTCTTCTGTACACTCGTCCCCTTCTATCGCAGCCGTTCAGGCACATCCTGCACTCGTCTAAGAAGAGGACTGAGGTCCACTGCTCAATTGTCCAGTTTTGGTGATTTTGAGCAAACTGACGACGTGCTTCTCGGTGCCGAGGCAGCAATTTGGGCCCCGTCGCAGACCATTTTGGGGTCAGGTTGGCTGTCTTCAGTCTTCTCCTTACTGTCCACTCGCTGACTGCAACTCCTCTTACTTCTTCGAGCTGCTGTTGGACAGCAACAGCTGTCTGGTGACGATCTCGTAGAGTTGTTGTCACGATGAACCGATCGTCCCTCTCCTAAGTACACCTTTTCCGGCCAGTTCTTGGCCTTGAAGTAAAGGCCCCAGTCTGTCTGAATCTCCGGTAGACTCTACAGACTGTAGACTGAACCAAATTCAGCTCTTCAGCTACTAAACGTGGACTGCGGCCCTCTCGCAGTAGGCGAATGATGACGGCGACTTGAACAGCAGTGGTGTCCGTTTTTCCAGGTTTTCTCGATGGGATAATATGCGGAGATGTGTACCGGTCGACTTCTGATAAGTGACTGATAATCCCTCCCCCCTCTAACCCTGTTTTATAGCCGTCTAAGGGAGCACGACTTGTGCATTCGGTAAGGAGTAATCTGCCACGAACCAGAAAAATTACCGTTATTTGTAAAATACTACATCGATTTCCAAGTTTCTTAACTTTTTAGAAAGCTTAAATTTCAAGAGACTTTATTACATTTAAATATTTCAGAAAGATAATACCGTTTACAAAGATATTGAGTGTACATGGAAAAATGCAAAGTGATGCAATTATTTTGCTCGCGAGTGTAATGATAATCATAAAATATGACAGAAAAATTGTCAGTATCGATTGTCATCTGTTTTTGTTACATGTTAAATACGTGCAACTGCAAAACTAAGGCCAGGGGGGTTATTATGACATAGTTATGCTGTTCAGTTTACGCTGAGAGAAAATGACAGAGTTATAGCTCAGTCCTTTACGCTCACCGTAAAATGAACGGCATGGCCATGTCATGATAACCCCCCAGTTCTATTTACCATTATTTGATATAACTAAAGCATGTTGGACTTTTAATCCAATTTCGGCGGCAGTATTTTTTGTAAAAAAAATTGATAGTTGTAAAATAAATGTTGGCGGCATTTTGCGAATCTCGTTACGGATGGAAATACGTGGTGTCGTGCTACAGACAATTTTACGTGTTTCCTGTGGCGGTTGTTATCCGATCGGCAGCCAGTCGCGCGCGCTATTGCAGCGCGTTTATCCCTCCCACGCCATGATGTCCTGGTACATTTTACCGTGAAAGTGGAATTTAAAAGGACAATCTGCTTTTCGCTGGTCTGCAGCAAAAAAGGGCAGCATGAAGATAAATGGGCCATTTTTGTTTTCGAAGCCTATTATTTAGGTCCCTTAACGTGAATAATGAAAATAATATATTAGAAGAGTACGGCCGCACGCAAAGTCTTAGGGCCGTATTAATAAACTAAAATCAACTCTAACAACAAAACAAAAAACGAAACGGACAAATACGAAAAAAGTTCCGTTGTGCGACGAAAACTATCCCTACAATTGTATGGCTAATTTTCGTGTCACAACGGAAAAGTTTTATAGAAAATTTAATTGATTAAGTTAGCGTGGACAACCTTTTGGTCCTTACCCTTCAATGCTAGTAATTTCACCGGCTACCTTATCCCCACACCGGAGCACGATAACGCGAACACTACTGCTTGGAGGTAGCTAAGAATAAGAATTACGTGACAGTGCTTTTAAATTATGGATATATCTTAAATTTTCATCCATTTCAGGCATCAAAGAATGGCCTGAATCTAGATTTAGGCGTACGTTCAGTTGTACGGAACTGTTAGTATTAATTCTAGTTTTAATAATCTACTCGTATATGGTCCAAGTAGTACCGCGGGATATATCTACTTATATCGTAAAAGCACCGCTGAAAGGGCTGCAGGATAAAGCTTCCTCTAAGCTTTGTGATCTTTATTGGTTTAACTTTAACTCCTCCGAGCACGATATCCTAAGAAGCTTTTCCTCCTCAATGTTCAAGGAGCTTTGCTAAATATAATTTCACGACTTTCATTGGCATCCATTATAAAGGCTCTATCACTCTCGAGTTGCATGCATAGATCAAAGTTATAACGTATTATCCTATATTACCATTATAAGTCACCACTGTCAGGCCGTTTATTATATTAAAACTTGTCTCATCATCACACCAATCAGTTATAAAATAAAAAAGAAAAAAAGAATATTGACGAAAGAGATATACAGATCGAAAGTGAGTGGACGGGTCGGAAGGGGCCGCCCTAGGCGTACTTTTTCGAGTCAAATCGGAGAAATACTGGAAAAGGGCCGAATATTAAGTACCCGAAACCGACGTGCGTACATGACTCGATGTATGAATGTGGAAGAAGCGAAAGAAATTTGTCAAGATCGTAGCAAATGGAAAGAAGTGGGTCTCTGCCTACCCCTCTGGGAAACAGGCGTGATTTAATGTATGTATGTATGTATGTAAATAAACATTAAGGGACAATTATGGAAATTGACCTAGTCCAATAACTTGCTCTAGGCTTTTACTATGGGTACCACTAGGTTAAAATAGACAGTTGTAAGTATTTAAATCGATGTCCGAGTGCCAGTAGCTACCCTCCGTACTAGTAAAACTGTGTGACGGCAGGTATAGCCAAGCTCAATCTCTCCTCAAGCTCAATCTTTACAGTCTTTATAAGTATAAGTACATTGGTATTATTAAGGTGAGTCAGAGTGGTAGCAAAGTTGTCAGGTTACATTATAGCTTACTTTACAAATAAATAAAATGTTCATGTTGACTGCACCGAGCAAACGTCGACAGTCCAGTGGCGCCCTCATTACTATTATTGTGTTTTATAATTAACTAAAAAATTTCCTTGCAATCAGACGATACGTTTTTGTAGTGCAAGTAAGAACACAATTTATGGGATACGTAACAAACTTTAATAACAATTACCCTTTGAGTAGTCAGCTTAACGGGGGAAAAGGTGGCCACTTTTTTGCGTTAAGCTGATAACTCGAAGGTGATTTTTTATTAAACTATGTGATATACCCTATAAGTTGTGTATTTTTCCTTTCATTTCATTTCATTTGTAGTTAAAAAACTTACCGTCCAATTTTAAGAAAATATTTTAGTTTATTAGAAAACACAATAAAAGTAATGAGGACGCCACTGTACATCCGGCGTACGCTCGGCGCAGTCTTAACAAAATACCTATTTTAGTTGCAAAAGCAATGAGGTTTTAAAAAAACCTTTCAAGAGCAAGCAAGGCAAGAATGTGTTTATTTTTAAACCTTTTCAAGACGATCGCATTATAATTTTCCAAGAAAACCTAGGGCGATCGTCGTCATAGGAAAAATACATCGTGTTGCCAAGATTAACTCAGACATGTTTCATATCTGTTGGTGGGTGGGGGGGGGGATAATGTCCCCTGATATTTATTTATTTATTTATTTATATTTGTAAAAATCGTAAAAATCACTCTAGGTTTAAGGAGCGAGAAAAGGTATCGCAATTTGTATGGACATTTTCAGCCTCTCAATCCTCTTAAATAAAAAACAGCCAAGACCAAGTACTCATCACACAAAATGTTTGGCCATACCGGAAATCGTACCGACATTACCAATTAGGCTAAAGCGTCGTCAAAAAGTATCAATACTAATATTAATGCAAATGTTTGTTTGTTAGTTCCGTCTTCACGTTTCGATTCATCTTCAACCGATGTTGAGACAGACAGGACAAAGAATACTTTTTGTTACGTAAATCGAACAGTTTCCAAGATTTTAGCAATAGACTACTTCTGCGCGGATGGAGTCTTTAGTTTTATTACAACTACAGAAGTAAATTATGAGAGCTTTCTAGAAATTTTAAAGTGATATAGTGCGTGTTTTTACACGTGAATATCTAATACCTACATACTGTTGACGATGTTGATGAGGATGATGATGATGATGATGATGATGATGATGATGATGATGATGATGATGATGACGTAGACGTCAACGGCAAACCCAGTTGATTTCAGAGGTGTGAGCGAAGGTAGCTGGCAAAGCCGAATTTGGTCTTCAAGGTACGGTTACAAGGTGTACCTACCATACAATTGGCTTGATAAATTGTACGTGTAGGTTTAGCAAAAATTTAAAGATTTTGTGTCGAACTACGCTGACTGAACCTGTGTCTTGCACGCTACTAACCCTCAACACCAGCGCTGTATCTGACCTCAGACGACATCTCATTAGTATTTCAGTCTCCAACCACCTCCTGCCTTCCTATTGACTTATTGAACACGACAAAACTTATAGAATACGAGGTATGAATGCAAAAGCGAAAGTAAATTACGTGGTTCGGCCCATTTCACGCGAGGCCTGTGTAAAACTTGTATTACACTCGATACAAATGGGATTAGGCGGTCGTTAACTTGGCTGGGAAACCGTACAACGGTGCCAATTGCTGCTAGCCTGGTACCCGGTCGTCTTAAGCCGTATGATGAACCTGAAGTTTCTGTGCACCTAGTGTGACCTAATAGTGCACGAAGTACGCTCAGCACGTTCTGCATACGAGTGACGAAGTTGCTTAAGGCTATGGCGCCTTAGTAACTTTATATTGATTAAATTGTATGTATCTACTTATAAACTTCCTACTTCCCTCCTCTCTATAAGGTTTAGTTGATTTGAGTTATATTTTAAACTTGTTTACTTAATTAAAATAAAATCTAATTCTAATAAATATATGATATAAAGAATAAACGTTTAATAATATACGTCTAACAAATGTACAAGAACAAAATAAACAAGCAAACATATAAACAAAAACTAGGACATAATATACTAACACATTAAATAATGTAACCTTTTGTATGTGTGGTTTACAATGAAATTACTTCATATTCGCGAACAATTTGGTTAATTACTTTTGTATAAAGCGCTCATCAGGTTAAATTACACTCGAATTATAATGTGTTACAATTAGCACGACCGTAGCGGGAAATGGGACAGAGGGATTATTTTTAACCGTGTTATTCGAATAAATACGAATTCGTCCGTCAGTTCTCGTCAAACGTGCTCAACGTGCGCTTAAAGTGCTCATAATTGAACACGTGTGACGTTGTCAAAAACACGCCAATGGTGTGTGCTGTAAAGCGACCGTAAACCATTTTACGATTACTGTTTATACTCTATTTTACAACCGTTGTTTACGCTTATACGTAAATGATTGTAACGGTTCACTTCTCAAGGTTACTTATTAAGTTATAACTAGCGACCCGCCGTGGCTCCACTACGGTTTGAAAAATGCCAATGAATAATTGTAGCTGCCAATTGACGAAGTTTATAAGACCTAAGCGAACAGACAGCGGAAGCAACTTCATTTTATACTAAGTATGTAAAGATTACACGTAACATACAGGGTGTCACAGAAAGGACATGGCCCGTTTGTGCCCCAATTTGTACACGAATGAGACATATGTGAAAAATCATTAAATAATTATTAATTACACGTGTGATTAATTAAATCTCTGTACAAGCAGCGGAAAAAAAGTAAATATAAAAAAGATATTGTGTGCCGGAAACCACCCACTTGACAGTTTAACATGTACACATACGCGTGCCGGCGTGTTATTGAAAGAGGTGAATCCCTGGAGGCCGTATTACAAATTCTTAAAACTGACAAGTACTAGGCAACGAAAGGGACAGAGCTATATGACATCACTCTGTACCTTTCACTAGAGGACGTTTAACTTGGCATGCCGCCTTTTTGGATTAAAGACTCGGGATTCAAAATAAAATAAAAAATTAAGGTGGTTCGCCTAAGGTTCGCGCCCTTTTCGCGCTATAGAGCAGTTTTTTTTTTTTTTTCTATTTTCTGACAAAAATAACAGTAAGGACTAGAAAAACAAGAAACGTTTTACTATTGATATTATTGCACGTAACATATATTTTTCCAAAGCAATTTGAACAATCCGTTTAGGAGCAGTAGGCCTTTAAAGAGAGATCATTATTGCAGTTTGAGGTGACAGCGCCTTGCACGTTATGATGTGTTTTGAGGTTATGTAAAAAACTAAGTATCGAATTACTTTAAAACCGCTGCTTTATATGTAAAATGACAAATACATATTGAAAGTACATAATTTTCGCTTTAATTTGAGATATAAATGATTGCTGTACATTCTGGGGCACAGGGCCATAGTAAAACGGGCCATGTCCTTTACGTAAATTTTACGGCATAGGAAACCCCTTTTATACCAATCCAGAACATAGTTTGCATTTTCTAATATATTAATGACTTTAGGAGTTATTAAAGTTTTAATGATACTGGCAAAGAACGCTACCTTGAGGTACAATATTGCCTTCCTTGATCCTTGAATGTATTGAATTATACCGTAATTTAAAAGTATGAACACATCTATACTATATTTAATATTATAAAGCTGAAGAGTTTGTTTGTTTGTTTGCTTGATAGCGCTAATCTCAGGAACTACTAACTGGTCCGATTGGAAAAATTCTTTCAGTGTTAGATAGCCCATTTATTGAGGAATTTATCATACTCACATAAACCGAAGCGAAGCGAGGGCGGGTCGCTAGTTTGAAATAACTCCAGACTTTCCAAGCAAATTGTTTTCAGTACTAAGAGTCTAAGCAGTAGAGAATACAAAACAAGAAATACCTACCTTAGTTGCTTAGAAAGTATGGATTAATTATCAAACACACACCTACCTCTTTACAAAAAAAAATACACCAAAACTGCTCATAACTTTAAGGGAGAAAGCGGAGAAAGCCATTTCTAGAAATGCGCTCGTCGCATTTTGCGTTGCAAATATGCATTTCTATAGTTCATCACCGATGTATGGCAGCTTTCCTAGAAAGCGCTACGCTTTACTTTCTCAGTAAACTTCAGTATTTATTAGATTACTGAGAAAGCCAGATAAATTCAATCTTCTGTGACAACACACAATGTTGTTTGAATATTCACTTCGTCTATAGTTTGTTCCATGAAAGTCAATTTTTTCGCAGAATAAGAATTAATATTACTATGCCGCGATAGTATCATAAAAAAAATCTAAATCTTTACTACATATTATTATTGTATTAATATTACTTTAAAATTATAAAGAGAAAGCGCGAATTTTGTGAAGTTCTTTTATTCGTTTTAGGTATATATCCGACACGCTATCACGGTACCACCAAATCAACCAATCGCGCCACTACTGGTAGATGACGTGAAGAGTCACGTGATCTACCAGTGACACGATTGGTTTAAAAAGAAAACGAATAAAAACGCTTTTGAAAGGTATATTTTATATTCCGGATGGGACTGGGATATTTTTTTAATTGTCAAAGCGAAGCGACGCGGCAGGACGCTAGTCATATTATAAATTTAAATTAGGTTAGTTTTATATTGAGTGTATAAAAAAATAACCCTTTCCTAGTTAATATCATTTTCTTTTAGCAAACTTACGCTGTTGATTTTGTAGTTGAAAACTCATGGGAAATACCTACCTTAGAATCTGAGACCGTCAGGTCCAAGATATTTTTCGGATACTCCAAAAATGAAGAACGAGAGGCCCTTGCCAAGATGCACTACGCTAACTAGCGTTTCTATTCATTTAGTTTTTAAACCAATCGCGTCACTAGTAGATGACGTGATACGAAAAGTCACGTGACGAATAGAAACGCTAGTTAGCGTAGTGCATCTTGACAAGGGTCTCAGGTAACGTTATTCCTTAGCGTCAGTTAATTCGTTCCATTTTCAACTTTGTGCTGGATAATCGTCGCTAAGGGACGACTTAACCGTCACCTGACTCAGCTTTAATATAACGTCACCAACAGTGACACGTGATTCCAAAAGGCCTTTAACAAATGGCCCCTTGACGGTGAAATATTAGATCTACCTGGAAACCTATAAACTTAATCTCTTTAAAGGCTTTAGCGAAGCACATTATATCGAAGGGTTTAATCAAATCGGGCTCGAGTTGCAGGCTTTAGGATTAAGTGTACTTAATTTGGAGGAAATCCAGAAAAGGCTGTTGTCGAAGGTTTTGGATTACGGTGTCTTCTGATTTGTTTACACGGTGGAGTTAGTCGCGTTGCTAAGGGATTACGTTCTGTGTCACTTTGAAACCATGCCGTTGTCATATTGTGAATGTAATGGGAGCTGTTATTCGCTTTACATAAAAATACTGCCCAATTTTAGAAAAAGTTTATTGTTGTGGTACGGAGAAGGCAAACACACACACAGGCCATCTGATAGTAAGCGGGATCACAGACTCTATAAACAGTTGCAAGACAACAATCTTAAGATTATAAATGCGTTGCCAACCCTGAGGATTAAAATGGAATGCCTCTATACTAAATCCAACGGTTGTCTTATCTCCACGCCGAAACACAATAATGAGAACACTGCTGCATGGTCTTGTTCCAGACGTATTCTGCACAAGGTACCCTACCACTAAATCTAGGGTCAACAGCCCAGACTGTTCATGCATACGTCATTGTTTCGTCTCGCATATTTTTTAATTCGATAGTACCGTCTCTAAGTTTGCAGACCTTCTTGAGTAATGTATTAGTAGAGTACAGTTTTATATTATACGAAGCCGGTACAAAACTCAAGTGCAACAGATAAGCTTTAGCAAAGTGAGTGCATACTTGAGTTTGCGTCGCATCTTTAGAGCGGATATTGCACCACTGAAAGTAAAGATAAATAACAATATCGTAGTCATGATGTCGATGTTTGTCATCCATAACTCCTTAGTACCGTATTGTTATTGCTATCTTGACTTCTTATTTCTATTTTTGTGTATATTTTTGACGATTCCAATGTAATTTCTTGTAATTTTAATATAACATGCAATGTGTACAATGGCTTACTTTGAAAAATAAATATCATTCATTCATTCATTCATTCTTTCACTTGAAAGTAAGAGCTTTCGTACTATCAAAACCAGATGGGCTTACCTCAGCAATATATAAAACATTCCTCGCACTTGTACAATAAATCTATTTTAGTTTCTAAAATTTACGTATACTAATCATGTAAGAGCTCCTGACACAGGTATGCTTATACTTAAAAGGAGACCTCAACTTTGTCTGTAGCTATCTAAGAAACAAACAAAACTTAATCTTACTCAAAGTAGAATACGGGCCTTGGCGATACATTTTACACTTAATATTTTACCTCCTAATTCCGTGTACCTCGGTATAACGTTCTTATCTCCAAGGATAAATTCCCATGGACGTAGACCCATGTCCTACCATGTCAAGGTGTTAAATCCGCTTTGCAGACATATCAGGGACATAATCCCCCGATCTGAATTGCATCGCCTTTGGGAACCATGTAATTCAGCTATGAAAGCCTCTAGGCACGGACGGCGTATGGGAAAACCGCCACGGTGTTTTGAAAGGACATTCGCACCTAAATGAATGGAGGAAGCTTCAGTTTTGCTTTGGTGGTCATGTGAGTTATGGTCGTTTGAGGGTTAGAGGTACAAAGTGTCGTTACGGTGGTCGTGGAATACTGATCAAAACGCTTAGGAATAAATGATTGTGTTATGGTAAGGATCTAAGGATGGGATAGAGCCGATGGCGGGTTAGTTTTAATAGTACTTATAAATAACCAGTTTCTGCCCGCGACTCCGTCCGCGTGGAAGTCGTTTGTATCGTAGGTCCATACAAATTTTCACCCTCTATTTCACGTAGGGGATGATTTTCGGGATAAAAACTATTTTATGTCCTTCTCTATACTAAATTTCATATAAATCGATTCAGCGGTTTAACCATAAAGAGGTAACAGACAGACCACAGACCACTTACCCTATAGACTCCGCTTCGGAACAGTTTGTCTAGTATCTCATTAAGCCAAAATGGCGGGGCGCGAGGGGCGGAAAGTGCACCGTGATTGGCTAGTTCAAAGTCAACGAATAATCAAGTGTGCGCGTCGTGGTGCGCGCCAATAGAACCATGGCAACCAATTAGTGTTCTGTGAGCATAAGCATGGCTTACGGGGGTGCCTTTGTATGCGGAGTCTATAGGGTAAGTGGTCTGTGAGACAGACACACTTTCGCATTTATAATATTAGTATGGGTTTAGATAAATTGTCATCTACATACACTAATTTTATAAAGAGAAAAGGTTTGTATCTTTGTATGTTTGCAAAATCATTCACTATTAGAATGCGACATTATCTTTGAGTAACATAAGCTACCTTGTATTTCGAAAAAATTAACTGTTCCCTTGGGATGACAAAGATACGAATTCTACGCCGCCGAAGTCGCTGGCAGAAGAAGAAGCTAGTGATTAATAAATTAAATTATTTAAAACTCTCCGTAGATGTTCCTGATCAATTTTAAAATTAGTTTATTCATTACCAGTAGGAAAACAAGAATGTTTAGTTTTAATTTTAGTCTTCACAAGTTTTGCTTATAGTGTTTACCTTTAACTAGTTGTTATACTACTGAACAAATGTATTGCATGTTTTTACTTAATAAATGTACCAATTGTTCAAAAACCAGATTAAATAAAAAAAAATGAAATATTGAAATGCTTATGCAATATTATCACAAGTTTTTATTTATGTCTAAAGGTGCAAAAGGTTTACAGTTTATATTTATAGTAAGAACTAAGTAGCTGTTGCGCACTACTCTATCCACGCAGAAAAATAAAACATAGCCTATGTCACTCAGGGTGAATGTAGCTTTCCAATGGTGAAATATTTTTTGAAATCGGCACAGTAGTTTTTGAGTTTATTTCCTCTTAACAATATTAGTGTAGATGTAGATGTAGATAAGCATCCTAGTGGATATTACATTTCAAGTAAATGAGAGCATTGCCACATGGCGTTGGTGTTTTCAATAAGTTTAACTTAATTCAACAGAAAACAAACAAACGAAAGAACTTACAAACTTACTTAAAACTACACTAAACTAACAAACCGCTACCAGTGGGCATTGTGCCTAAAATGCTGGCAGCATTGCCACGTTGAATGGCAATGCTTAATCTTTGTGCCAAGTACAGGCCAGCATTTTTGTCACGGGTTGCGTCGATCAGGCGCTTTGACATATCTTTAAAAATACGGTGTGTTCCTGGTCCCCACGCTCCTAAAGTTTCGACCTCGAAAAGCTCAAAATACGTAACTTCTATGAAGTTGACTGTATTTGCGCAAGTAAATACTACAATAACAAACGATATTCCAGCTAGCATTCTAGTCTAGAATCAACAAAAATCTCCGCAAATGTTGATGAGCCAGGTGAAGTCTGACATGTTTTCGAAGCTGAAAGCACTTTCGTTCGTGTTAGATATTTGGCTCTGGGGAGTGAGATTCCCTCAACAACGACGGTCGGACGGACGAACGAGTGAATCTCCAAGCAACGAGCTTAAGTAGTTCCGTCAGTGCGAACAAAACATATTTTAGCGCGTGCATTTTCAATTTAGCAGTATGGTTTCTGCCGATGGATGGATGTTTCTGCTGCTTAATTGAAAATGCACGCGCTAAAATGTGTTTTGTTCGCTCTGACGGGACTACTTAAACTCGCCGCTGCGATTTCGCTCGTTCGTCCGACCGTCCGTTGTTTTTGAGAGAATAACACCCCTGGGGGTTATTATGACATGGCTATGCAGTTCATTTTACGGTCAGCGTTAAGGACGGAGCTATAGCTGTTCAATATATCTGTGGGGTTATTATGACTATACATCGGTATCAACGTTCAAATTTCATGGCACTCGGTAAGGGTAGTAAAATAAATAAATACATTTGAATATTTGAATAATAACGTTTAATTATGTTTTTGTTTTTACACTCATACACTGCGGTAAACTGTAAATATACTAAAAGAGGTTGATATTCTAAATACGTCATAAAACCTCAATACTCATTTCGCATTCGAAAAATAAAACTATGTTAAATTTCCCAACGAATGTCAATTTAACTGTCATGCAAAATAATCTGTAAAGTCAAATAATAGTTTATCGAAACATTAATAATTCATGTTTCATAACTGAAAATTAGCTTTAATGACAAATGCCCAATCAAACTCCGTGTTAGACGGAGATAATGGACTCAACACAATATCCTGATTTTATATTTATTTACATTTTTAGTTCTTTTTTACTTATACAAAATAAAGGTTTAAAATACTAAGTGTATTTGTTTGTATTTGTTTTTCTGCCGACCATACATTGCCATGAAATTTGAACGTTGATTCCGATGTCTAATTATGACCTATATCTGTTCCATTCATTTTAAGCGGAAAGAATAGGACAGAGTTATGTAACAGCTATAGCTCCGTCCTTTACGCTCACCGTAAAATGAACTGTATAGCCATGTCATAATAACCCCCCTGTCCTTTAATCTCAGCGTAAAATGAATAACAGACACGTCATAATAACCCCACAGCTCTTTGTTTGGACAGGCTAAATTTCAAAATGGCTACTGGCCGGGTATTTTAGTATAAATGAATGCTGGTCTGGAACAGGCCCGGTACTTATTCTAGGCAGTAAAAACCATATCGTCTTTAATCTGTTATCGTATTGTCAACGTTTTGATAGCTTTTATTTACTTGACTGTAATGGCGACCGAGGTAAATACGGTTCCATAACAGATCAAATACGATATCGTTTTTGATCTGTTATAAAAAAGTATATTCTACTCGTACATAGTGCCAAATTAATCCTTATCCTTAAGACTGAATTTTTTGATATCGCTTATAAATCAAATCTAACCTTACAATGATTTTATTTATGGGTCATTATTTGGGCGTTTGTTCCGAATCACTTTCGTGGTCATATTTTTGTAGACGTGGCTGCAGATTTCGATTTCGTTTCTGGTTAGGTATCTAAGTTTACCGGACATCTAACAAATATCCAAAAACGGTATCAAAATATACGCCCAATTCTTCAAAATGTGTCCACAAAAGTGAGGCGGTTGAAACGCTCGAATAATGACCCTTAAGTTCGAAATTAAAAAAAAAAACTCGTCTAAAAATCTCCGATAACTGCAAATGACATGTGTAAATGTGGAACGAAGTGCAAACGGGCCTTAACTTAAATTCGCATTCGTATGCGGAACCCGTTTAAACCCAATGAAGCGAAGGTTGAAAGTTTGCACAATGTTTTCATTTCTCTCCACTGAACATTTTCATGTTAGGTTTGTTTTTACAGTATCTAGCAGAGTTAGTTTAAGGGTTGGAGATTGTTAGTGACAACATTACAATTCAAAACTTCTATAGGTTTCATTACCTCCGTATACTGTCCGAAAACCTACGTAATCTAAACTACAGGTTCTGTAGAGTGAAAAGTTAATGGGTTCAGAGAAAAATGTTTTTCTAAATAAGTGTTTATAAAAAAAAGCCGTTATATTTTTAAAAGTTGCGAGTATCTCATGAGTAGTCATGAGTATCTTTACTTGTACTTTTATTCCTACAAGATTGCCTTTTTTAAGGTCAGATAAAAGACAATAGTGACTTCTTATAAGACAGAATCTCGTCCGTTTTTGGTACAGTTAAACAAAGATAATAAGTAGCCATGACTAGATACAGTGCCTCGAAGCCAAGTTCACTACCTTTACCATGAGTTACAATTACCGTACTCGCTAGCGAGTCACATGCTCTGTCCCTCGCCGACCTCGCCGTACTCTTATAGATTGCGAGGGACAGAGCATTTGACTCGCCAGCGAGTAAGGTAATTGTAACTCATGGTAAGGGTACAGAAAGTTAATTAAGTAACTTGGCAAGTTTTCATTTAGGGTAACCGATAAAATTTAAGCTGGAAATTTTGCCAAGTTGCAAATTTTGCAGTAAGCAATCTAAGAAAATCCTCTTAAACTATCGAAAAACGTTGCATGTTTCTGCAGCTATGCTATATTATTAAAAAAATATTTTAAACTACTTTACAAACTCGAAGATAGACGCGTTTAGTAACAGTAACATACTTCTTATATAACATACGAGAGAGGTGAACAAATGTGAGTGCAACTCACACTACACAAGTTTTCATTTAAGTCTTTATTGCATTTACCAAACTGCACGACAAAAAACAAATAACCTACTTACTTTTATTGCCAACCGATTGATATTTCAAGTACCAGGCGATCATGGCTCGCCTGTAGTATTGCCGGACGGACAGCCGTAGTTTTCTCATTTCCTACCGTCTCCTGAGATTGCCTCGTCCACTGCACACGAAAATAGATTCGCTATAGATTGAATCACCGAGTTGTCTGATCGCGTAAACAACGGTCGGGCGGGTGACATGTCTTATACTTTCTGAGTGCCTGGTAAATAGGAGTTCGTTCAGCCAGTAATATAACTAAACTTATACCTAGTTTCAACACATTCAGAAAGTGGTTTAGTAAAAAGGGTCTCGTAATTTTTAGAGGCTTTACTGCAATTTAGTTACGCCCCTCCCCGTAATCATATCGTTGACGTTATAAGTATATTAATTATGCAGTTATTATTTATTAATTGACTCTATTGGCCTAGTTTTATTCTGGATAAGACGATGATAGTGGTGCTAGGTATTACATTAACATATTTTATAATAAATTAATTGTAAGACAATACAATAAATATAATAAACTAGTGACCCGCCCTCCCTTCGCTTCGGTTTATGTTAGTTCTCTGTAACACCTGTACATAAATAAAAACTGTACATACCAGAATCAACATTTATTAAACGTCAAAGCTTCCGTGAATAAATATCTAACTATTTGTGAAAACTACATTAACATCCGTTGCGTGGTTTAGGAGTTAACGGATTTACAGACAGACAGAAAGACAGACAGACGTGTTTTATTCTATGTAAATAAATGATAGGTATAGAAAAAGAAGAAGTAAAAATTTTACTTGCATACACTCTGTGTTACCGGCATGCGGGCATTTATTAAAACTGCCGATAATATGTTGCTTTAACAATTGTTTGCAAGTATTATCAATTAAAAAATAATTAAAATAACTACACAATTTTTTTTCTTAGATACTGTCCATTTTTAATGTAGTATATGTGCTGCGTGTTCATCGTTATCAGTATCGCTGTTGCTTAGTACAAGGCATGTCGTGGTACGGAGGCAAATCATAATAATCAAAGTGTCCGTCGACTGTCATTTTACTCTTCTCAAATTGCTGTGCTTTACATTGCTGGCAATTAAAATTTTGTTAGAAAGATAACAAAGCCTGAAAAGTTGTTTATTAATTAAATTAATGTCATAGTTACGTTAAAGGTATACGTTATTTTAACCTACTTTAAAAAACGCCAGGGTGCTGGTAATACACTGTATACAGGGTGAAATCTAAGTCGTGAATCGAATGATCACCTCTGTGTTCTACCCACGAATATGAACAACTTTCACTATGGAACCTACCCTGAAATCACGAAAAAAAAATCAGCTGCTTCATACATTTTGGTCGAGTACGTATTGAACTTTTCTATGAAACAGCTGTTTTTTTTCGAGATTTCAGAGTTGATCCCATAGTGAAAGTTGTTCATATTCGTGGGTGGAGTACAGAGGTGATCATTTGATTCACGACTTAGACTACACCCTGTATATTATTGAGTTTTTAAGTCTTTCGGGTTCAGATAAACTCGACTGGACGGCTGTATGCGAGCGAATGAGAGAGAAATACAAACCCCAAGGTCGATTTAAGAGCTATTGCACTTTAAGTAGGTTCTAAACCCCATGGGATTCCAGTCTCGAGATTGAAAACGTATTGCTAACCCCGAGGACTTAGATCGATGCTGTGCAAGTAATTTCTCCGATGTTACTTATACACTGAAACACAAAGAAATCTGCTCTAAATTTAAACCACCGATAAAAAGGAGGGATGTTATAATCATGCACTTTGATTTTGACCTTCCGTGTTGTCATAATAATATTTTAAAATGCATTCATTCGTTAAATCGCTAAAGGATTAAAAATTAATATTGCTAAAAAAGATATCTCCGATGTGAAAGCATTACAAACTTTAACTTTGCAAATATTAGTAGGTATGTTTATTTTCAAAAATAATAACATTAAAGGCCAAAATCAAAGTGTTTTTAATAATTAGGAAATAGCAACTCCATGGGTTCTAAAACCACAATAAGCCAGCATAAGTCCTTACCCTAGTTATAAATTTTACGTGTATGTGTTTGTGTGTCTGTCTGGGGCATCATAACTCCCATACGCATGGACCTAGTACCAGGATTTCATAAATTACTGGAGGCTAACTTCAGCGCGTGCCTCAACTTTCAACTTCTCTTTGAAAACTTTATGAGGCTCCGCTTATCTCCAAAGGAACATAAGGATGTGATTCTCTTTAATAACTATCCAACTATCTCTCAGTTAATTGACGAGTTATTCACCGACTAACTTAAGTTGGCCCGCGAACTCATCGTTCAGCAAAGCTAGAGGTACGTCCCGGACTTAAATCAAAGCCACATACCGCACTCAGAGACGTCAATTAAATTTAATGCTTGTTTAGTGACGTGTAGTCTTATTATATTGCTATAGCAAAGAATGTGACAGCTGCAACTTTTTTTTTTTTTAATGGCCTGTTCATAATAAAGTAGTTTTGCCAATGTCAAGTATATATAAGCAACGTTGTACGGTGAATCCTGTCCTGTCGTCGAAGTCTTCCAGTCATAGTCGTTATGACCCTTGAAGATGGCGAGCAACCACTTCAATGGCTTGGTGTGATCTTGACCGCTAACTAATTTGGAACTATCTTTTCACTGTTATTTTATTCAATGCAAGTTCTTCATCAATGTTACAAGTTGTCCCACAAAACTGCCCTTGATTTGCGAACCAAAATCAACGATAAAATAGTTTACAAAAAATTAAATAATTGGACACATGTTTTCAGAATGACAGCCAGCCATACCCGAGCAGAAACTTTAGCCAAGCATTAAATTTAATTGACGTCTGAGTGCGGATAGACAACTTTCATTACGACGATAAAGTTATTATTATAACGCTTTGACATGCTAGGTTCCGGAGGTGTTAAGGAAGATTATACAGACGTCCGATTATAGTCTTATAATCTAGTTTTTACAATCCTAGTTTTTCATAATTATTTACTATCGATTATTCAAACTTCATGGAAATCAGAATAGATTGAGGGAGCGAGAAACGCTATCGCCTGGAGCAAATTTTTTATGAAACAGTTTTGACAACTACGCGATTTTCATTAAACCTAGGTAAAAAACACTGCTGAAGCTCGCTTTTTATGAAAAAAAAAAACACTATAAGTAGTTAAATAGGCACACATAGGTATAGACACAAATACATTTTATTATTACAGCGCGATGAGTAAAGAAAATAGGTGATAAAGTGTCATTATTACTTGGGAACAATACTACTGAGTGAAGAACACCTACAAACATACCTTAACCGCTTCATTCCCAGAGTGGGGTAGGCAGAGCTACAGAATTACGAACAACTTTAAAAACTTATTGTTAAATCTGTAACCACATTTTACACAAACATGCTAAGATTAAAATCGATTACGTCATCTATTACGAAGTAATAATGAATGACAGTATAATATAGTTGGACGGCGGAGTAGAGTGCAGTTGGAAACCCTACTATCCGTACCCCTGACACTCAATACGGGTGGAAGAAATATGATCACCTATACTACAAAACTTTTATACTCGTATACCTTAGCGTGTGTGGGTTACATTAAGGGTTGCCACTAAACCGTTTATTAAGACTGGAACGACCATATGCCGTATGTTTGTTATACAGTGTGTTACCAGCACCCTGGCTTTTTTTAAAGTAGGTTAAAATAACGTATATCTGTAACGTAACTATGACATTAGTTTAATTAATAAACAGTTTTTCAGGCTTTGTTAACTTTCTAACAAAATTGAAATTGCCAGCAATGTAAAGTACAGCGATTTGACAAGTGTAAATGACAGTCGACGGATACTTTGATTATTATGATTTGCCCCCGTACCACGACATGCCTTGTACCAAGCAACAGCAATACTGATATCGATGAACACGCAGCACATGCACTACATTAAAAATGGACAGTATGTAAGAAAATTAATTGTGAAGTCATTTCAATATTTTTTTAATTGATAGTACTTGCAAACAATTGCTAAAGTAACATATTATCGGCAGTTTGAATAAATGCCCGCATGCCGGTAACACACTGTATATGGCAATTGAGCATGACAGGACAATCGAACAGGTTACATTATAGTAAGTGGGATGTGACACAGACATTGTGTAATCTCAAGATTTCGACTCTAAGACTGCAAATGCGTTGCCGACCTTGAAGACTATCAAACTACGAATATGTTTGAGAACATTAAAAATAAAATAAAAACATTAAAATAAGTAAGGCTCGGGGATAAGTAAAATAAGTATACACGGAAGTCTCAACTCAACATAAGGGCGGAAATCGACGGAACTCAAAGATTCAAAGATTCAAAGATTCAAAGAATTTATTTGCTCAGAATACAGTTGTGTAGATGTTACATTAATTTTTAAATTATGTCCAGTGTATTCAGCCTGCATGCAGGCGTGCAAAACATTTGTCGGAGCGATACAATTAAAATAATATTAAAATAAAGACAAAAGACAATCATTACAAAATATAAATATAAAGAATAGAATAACAGTAACACAATCAATAAACATTCAATTAAATTAAAAATGTCAGTCGCGATTTAAATATTTCTGAATGGTATAAAAACAACGGTCTAAGAGCCAGGCAGTCAATTTATATTTAAAACTATTTCCCTCGAGTAACTTTATGTCCTCAGGTTGTATATGTCTATGCACATGTTACAATTTTTTTTCCTGTAGATCATTTTATGAGCCCGTGGCAAAAGAACTGGCAAAAGAACCTAAGATGCATCTTAGGGTCGCGAGTGTATCACTAGGTGAATTATTAAAAAATATGGTGGGTTTAAAAATAAATAATTATAGATATTTAAACGATAAATGCAAAACATGTCGCCGAGTAGCGCTTGCTTTTTTGTAAGTGTTGTGAAATGTTGTGCTCCGGAGCCAGGGTAAGACCACCGGTGAAAAGACTAGCATAGGCACTCCCTCTCAGTCCTTAAGGGTGGCCAACGCATTTGCAGAATGTATGTTTCTGTCAAATAAATATTGTGAGTTTGAGTTTGACATCGTAAGCCCGCCATCTTGACATTACAACCGTCTATCGTCGTATATATTATTATTATGTCGTCGTGTGGTTGCCGGATTAGAATAGTGCCACTCCAAGTCTTCCCGTGGATGTCGTAAAAGCAGACTAAGGTAATAAAGGCGTGTAGTACTGTTAGGCGATGGGCTTGCAACCTGTCACTAATAATACACTGGTAAACATCTTCGCCTAAGTGTGCAAAATGTGGTTACAGAATTATCAAAAAGTTTTTATAGTTGTTGGAAATTCTGTAGCTCTGCCTACCCCACTCTGGGAATAAAGGCGTGAGTTTATGTGTGTGTGTGTGTGTATGTGCTCCAGAGTACACTTGCCATCAAGAGGCCTGTGTGCTTCTTTGCTTAATACATGACATTAAAAAAAACCGCTGTCGCCACCCCTGAACAGATGAGTTCTACTTACCGCCGACCTAATTGCGGAGCGGGAAACGCTTCCACGCACGACCTCCCTAATAGCGTTTACTTTCCTAAATAGATTTACTTGTTCAAGATGCGTGCTTTTTATTTCAACCGCCTTTAGTTTCAGGAACCATGTTATTTCAATGTTAAGTGAGCAAGTTGATGCCTACGGTGTACAGTTGGATGTACTAATATAAATTAATTAATTATTTAATTAGCACGTTCACCCCCGGTGATACAACATGTGAGACCAAAAAAGTCTTACTCCTATGCCAGAGACACACCGTGTGTGTTGTGTATCTAAGAATTCTTACTCCTATGCCGGTGACACAACATGTGTCCATAAAAAATATAAAAATCATATACACAAACCGTGTCATATACACAAACCTTATTGTCAGTGGCATAGAGGCGTTTAGATATTTTTGACATCTTAGGAACGTATATATATATTAATACCTGACGATATCTCGTCTACCAAGTTAATTTCTAGGTCATAATGGAACTATGTCAAAGTGACGCAAAAGTTAGATCGTGAAGTCTCCTAAGGAATTAATTGATTACGCCACTTTGACATAGTTCTGCAGTAGGACAGAAATCGCACTAGGATTTTCCTTGTTACGCTGCAAGGTTACTAGAGTAAATAGATAGCAATTTATATGCCGGGTCCACATGCTTGGTGTTTGTAGCAAACACTGCAGGACGCAACTATATGTTAGAGTGAGCACGATGTTTTTCCATCTCACTCTAACGTATAGTTGTGTAAGCCAAGAAAGATTTGTTCCTATCTCTTTCTAGCAAAACGAACTGTAACAATGACGTCACAGTGCACTTCGGACCTCTCTTTTTAATTAGCAGTTTAAAAAACTTGTATTTATTGACCGATTATTAATTTTAATTTCACTTTTGGGGATCTCTTTTACGATATTTCCATATTTCGTGAATGCATTTCAAAAAATCCTTGCATATTCCCTATTCCTGACCCTTTTATGTTCTACATCCCGCCGTTTAGATTTAATTCCTTCGTTTACTTTAAACATAAAGTAAATAACAAACAGCCACTCATCTCACTCGCTCGAGGGCAATTAGTGATTAGCACGAAGGAGTACACTAACGGGCTTGTTAACGTCCCAGTTAACGGTACGATGGGCTATTACGTTCATTATTCGGTGCTTAGCGATAGTCATACATATTATCTGCATGATAAAGTCCTGCAGTTTGTACTAAGCGAAGTTGTTTATAATACAGGGTGTCTTAAAGTTTATGACTTTTACTTTAAGGGGCACTTGCAGCAGTAAATCTGGTGTTACATAATTATGTTCAGTTTGATTATGTCAAAAGGTTGACAGTTTTTAATCTTGATTTTAGACTAAAAACTAGTTTGAACTATTTCCTGTAAAGGGATGGTTAGTGAGTTTTGAGGAAAGGCGTCTATGATTTAGACAGTTAAAAGGTTGGAAATTGAATTGTGATTGGCTGTCTAACACAAAACTTATTAAGATTTATTATTTTTGGAAGTATTTGATAATATTCTTAATGAAAAAAACGTATTCAATCATTATAAAGTTATTTCAATATTTCAAATTCAAATTCAAATTCGTTTATTGCAAGTCATATTACAGGTATATAGATGGAATTACATGGAAGGTATACATATGACACCCTGCAAGGGCGTAGCAACTTAGGACAGTAGGGCTAGGACTTAGTCTAGTTAGAATAAAATATTAGCAACGAATATTGCACATATCAATAATTCTTACATAACTTATTATTAATTAGTTATAGTTTTATATTATATATTTTTTCCATTTATTTATAATTATATTACTTGTACATTATAAAGAATTATACTTGAATTCCTTTTATTTAATGAACGGTAACTGACATTACGCTGTAATCTTCTTTACCAATCTACATTATAATATTAAAAACAGTTATAACACATTATAATACTTATATAAAATGTTTGTATGCTGGGGGGATCTCGGAAACTACTGAAACGACATAAAAAAAATCTTCCTCTCATAGAAACATACATTATCCTTACTAATATGCACTATGTTTTTATTCCTATAATAAACGGAGCCAAGAGAGGTCGCTTGTTTATGTATTAAGAACGTAGGACATTTACAAATTGAATGCTTAACAAAAAAACTGCCATTCTTTAAATTTCCTTTTCAATTTTTACAAATAAATATTAAAAAGCTATCGCTAGTTTTCCAATTTACTATCAATTTCATAGGCTCAAGAATACTTGTGATTTGCCGGGTAGATGAGCCGTTTGTGGAGCATCCATCCCACGTTCCCGCTATAAATTAGAGAAGTTCCGGGCCATTAGTCATCGCCCGGCACGCATACCCTACGTACTCGCTTAACTTTAAGCATTAACCGATTTATTCATTAGCTCACGACTTTAATTAATTAATATTTTGATAGGTAAAGTTAGGTTAAGTTAAGCAGTAAGTATGCATAAGTTTGTAATCAGATAACTGATGTCATTTACTAAGCGATGTTTTTTGTTGAGTCATTTCTTGTTATATTGCACTTTTCGACGATTGTAAAACTTTTATGGAACACGGTAACACTTTTTTGTTGCGCTGTTATTGCTTATTTTTACTTTTTCTGTTTACTTTTGTCCGCAACTTCGTCCGCGTGAAACTCATTAACTATTTTCCCCCCGGACCTATTCCTTTCCTGTGCTAAGTTTTTATTAAATTCGATTAAGTGTACCTAAATAAATCATGAACTCCCGTAAACTTACACAACAATGTTATGGAAATTAAGAAAAATTGTATAGATCAGCCTGTATAATACTGTATTATATTATTATAGTGGGTCTATTCCGTTTGACCGAAAGTTTTTTTTCAAAAGTTGTTTATCGTCGAAATTGATTTATTTTTTATGTAGTCACAAGTGTAACTTAACCTAATATACCTAGCAAGCGGTTTTGATATGCCGAATATATCCAAAACAATACAAAGTACAAAAGTGAAAATTTTGTAGAGTAGGTACAATAAAGAGTCCTATACCCAACAGCACAGTACCATACAGGGTGATACTAACATCACAATCTTTCTCATTTATAATTCAGTTCTGATTTAATGTAAAGCGTGAAAGAGATACGAAACTAAATTTAATACCGGAACGAGACGTTAACGCCATACACCTAACTTGGAGCTCCATTCCCAAGTTTCGTTTGAACTGTTTGAAGTGAACTGTCGAAGTTGCTTAACACCTTGTTAGCGCTCGGGTCGTCTGAGATTAACGTAAAATTTACAACTATTTTGGTCCCTATCTGCCTGTATTTTGTACAGCCATTTTGGTTTGTTGTAAAAGTATCAACGAAATTGAAGTACTTTTTAAATATTTTTTTAATAGTTTAATGCAATTATTATGATGTTAAATGACTAGTTTTACATTTGATCTTCATTTATAAATAAAATGACAAAAAAAAATACCCTCTAAAAGCTGCTGCAAGTCTGTGAGTTCGTCCCGACACGGCGCTACCGTCTGTGGTAATGTACTTACATTACCTCCCGCTGTGCATATTAAACTCTAATACGTCTATTGTTGTTCACCACTATTGCAACAGCGCTAATATTGTATTTTGAGTGTGTGTCATGCACACTACAGAGCTTTATACAGTTTTACATACATATACATAATTCAATACATAAACCGAAAGATGTCCAAAGCTGGCATGGGCCTTCTTGAGTATCACTGAAATTAGAAAGATGGTAAGTCATCGCGTAATTCTGCTGATTTTTTCATACTTTAGCTCCGGCTGGTAACGTTTCTCGACCACGTTTTTATTTTGTATGGAAATTTTCAGTCTCTTAATTCTGTTACCAAGTCTAGCGCTTACCCTTATTAAACAGGTTTAACTAGGTTTAGGTTTAAAGATCATTTATTCTCATTAACTTAAAAAAATATACCTCGTTATACTAAAACGAACACCGTTTTATTCTAAAGCATTGACGTTTCAACAGCGCTTAATCACCTCTGTATATAGCACTAATTCAATTCCGAATATAAAACAACGTTCCGTTTCTCCGAACTGCCATTCAACCAGCTTCATTTAACTATTAGCATTGACAATACCCAGCGTATAAAGAGACGAAATAAGTAGAAATATCCCGTTCTCGGGGCTCCGTGTCTATTGTGCCATTGTGAGAGGGACAAAGAGGCGGTCAGAGCGAATAGTTCTATAGTCTGTGGTCGTTAATCGATACTCACCTATTTAGGTTCAATATAAGGGTAAATTGGAACGTGGAAAAGGTGTGCTAATGCGGTTAAGGGATGCTTGACGGTTTATTTGAATGTGTGATAGAGTCCTATAGAGTGTAATGGTTCCATTCCAAACAATCGCCTGTCGTAGTCTAGTGCGGACGAACTAATGCGTAAGAGTGAGATCGTGGAGAGAAAACATAATGGAGTACCCATAGCCTAGGTGGTAAAGCTGGTGTCAATTGAAATTGCCAAAGATGTAAACGAATAAGTACTGTTTGACACATAACCTCAAATATTCATCGACCGTGTTTTTATTTCAAATAACGTAAAATTAATAATTATTAAATTAAGTGCATAAATCATTGCTAAGATCTCGCTTAATCTTTAAAAGCACGTGGTTATCGAGTAATAATAGTAAATTGGTTCGTTTTATTGTGTTTACATCTTTGCCAATTTCAATTGGCATAGGCTATAGTGGCCAAGGTATCTTTTTTCGTCCGCCATTACTCTAAAGTAATAAGAGCTATCATAATGTTGATAATACGGTAACATGTCAAAAGTATTATGGTTTTACCAAGTAGAATAGAGCCCCTCAAGACGTAAGTTTGTTGGTTCGTTTGAAATAAAATTAAAAAAAACATGTCACGAGATACAAATAAATAAATAAAGAAACAATTTGAATTCCTGTAAACGTTTCACTCCTCATTATTGCCTTACGAACTGCTTACGAATGAATTGAAAAACAGTAATAAAATAAGATGGCGCTCGATAAATAGAAAAATCACAAGAAAAATACATTCCCTTTCACAAAAACCGAAAACAGAATGTTCCTCATAGGGCACATAAGCTGATTTTCTCAGAGAAACGCTAGAAGCTAGCAAAATAGATTTTTCTTCCAGACAGTCTTTCCAATGAATGCTTTTAACAAAAAACATGGAGAGAAAATGCAATAAAGTCTTTTTGCGATACATGACACGTTGCAGACGTCTACGGTTTTTCAGTTGCGCTGCGATTCAAACAAGACGTTATTCTTGAGATGCGACGCGAACTCAAGTATGCACTTAATCTACTGGGGCTTATGTGTTGAACTTGAGTAAAAAAAAAACACAGACTACGGAATCCATATTTCATGTTAGTTATTCGTATGTAACTCTATAGTTTCTAAAGAATATCTGCGAACTTAGAAATGCTATCCAGAAAAAAAATACACGACATGAAATCATAATTTATTCAAGCATAGTGTGGGCTGTTGACCCTTGGTTTAGTTGTAGTAGGGTTTTGTATCTATAGGGATCGCTACCACCATCTTATTCTTTAACCTACCGCCAAGCAGGGTAGTGATTTTCTCAACAACGACGGTCGGACGGACGAACGAGTGAATGGCCAAGCGGCGAGATTAAGTAGTCCCGTCAGAGCGAACAAAACATATTTTAGCACGTGCATTTTCAATTTAGCAGCATGGTTTCTGCTGATGGATCGAACGTATAAGGCTGGTTAATTGAAAATGCACGCGCTAAAATGTGTTTTGTACGCTCTGACGGGTCTATTTAAACTCGCCGCTGCGATTTTGCTTGTTCGTCCGACCGTCCGTTGTTTTTGAGAGAATAACTCCCCAGCAATGTTCGCATTGTGGTGTGCCAGTATGGGGATAAGACATCTTAGCCCTCAGGGTTGGCAACGCATTTGCAGTCTTAGGATTGCATTGCAGTCTTGTGATTGCGAATGTCTATGGGTCACAGTTTCCACTTACCATCAGGTGGCCTTCTGTCTTGTCTCCAGTTTGTCTTCTCTATGCCATAAAAAAAAAAACATTTTTTAAACTAAAATTCAGGGAGAATCTTAAAATGAATTGGTATTCATTCATCATATACCACGAAAGTTGATCACTAACTCCATATTTAAATCTTCAATGTATAACGAAACCTGTTCCTCGTTTCCTCTAACAATGTCCCGTCCCATTTCTAATTCTAGCAGTCCTACATCATATATTACCGCATTCCTACAAATACATACATAACATACATAAACTCACGCCTTTATTCCCAGAGTGGGGTAGGCAGAGCTACAGAATTACCAACAACTCTAAAAATTTGTTAATAATTCTGTAACCACATTTTGCACTTTTAGGCTAAGATCTTTACCAGTGTATTAGTGACAGGTTGCAAGCCCATCGCCTAACAGTACTATACGCCTTTATTCCCTTAGCCGTCTCTTACGACATCCACGGGAAGATATGGAGTGGCACTATTCTAACCCGGCAACCACACGGGTACCTACGAATACTTATATATTATTCATGCTTGTATTGATTTTCCGATTCATTTCGTTTCCTAGACATCCAACCAGCACCACAGACTCCCATAAATATTCAGCTAGTGCCGCTTAAGACCCTTTGTGTCATCGCCAGTTGCGGCATTGAGAGATTCGTTCCTCGAATTGCCTTCCATTCAGAAGATATGACTATTTCGTTACTACTTTAGAAAAAACTCGTATCTGATATTTCGAGATGTATGAGTTTGAACCTAATTCCCTACAAGATTAAGTTTAAAATGTTACTTCACGAAATATAAGATACGACATTTTTTCAAAGCAATGTTATTTTCCTATTACATTACCAAACTAGCGATCCGCCCTCGCATCGCTTAGGTTTATGTAAGTTTTCTGTAACACCCGTAAATGATCTCATGAATTTATTAGGTATGCATGCAAACCTTCCTCTTGAATTATTCTATCTATTGGTGAAAACTGCATTAAAATCAGTTGCGTAGTTTGAAAGATCTAAGCGTACATACTGAGGGACAGACGGCGAGAGCGACTGTTATATACTACAGAAGTAGCTACGCAACCGAAGAGGTCAAAATGATCTGCACTCGACTCTATTATCAAGAGAATATGTTGTGTCTAGATCATTAAGAGCATGTTATTCTGAGAGGTGATTCTCTCAACAACGACGGTCGGACGGACGGACGAGTGAATGTCCAAGCGACGAGTTTAAGTAGTCACGTCAGTGCGGACAAAACCTATTTTAGCGCGTGCATTTTCAATTTAGCAGCAAGGTTTCTGCCGATGAATCGAACGCATAAGGCTGCTTAATTGAAAATGCACGCGCTAAAATGTGTTTTGTTCGCTCTGACGGGACTACTTAAACTCGCCGCTGCGATTTCGCTCGTTCGTCCGACCGTCCGTTGTTTTTGAGAGAATAACACCCCTACGTTTGATGCTCATTGTACTATGTAAAGATAATCTTGAAGAAAAACTTTCAAGACGTTTAAGTAGTGTGTCCAATACTGATTACATGACCAGAGGGCCCAGATAAGTTGCATTACGCTAACTATCGTTTCTCTTCGTTTAGTTTTTAAACCAATCGCGTCACTGGCACATCACGTGACTTTTCGTATCACGTCATCTACCAGTGACGCGATTGGTTTAAAAACTAAACGAAGAGAAACGCTAGCTAGCGTAGTGCATCTTGTCTGGGCCCTCAGGGGTGTTATTCTCTTAAAAACAACGGACGGTCGGACGAAATCGCAGCGGCGAGTTTAAGTAGTCAAGTCAGAGTGAAAAAAACTCATTTTAGCGCGTGCATTTTCAATTAAGCAGCCTTATACGTTCGATCCATCGGCAAAAACTATGCTGCTAAGTTGAAAATGCACGCGCTATAATATGTTTTGTTCGCACTGACGGGACTACTTAAACGAAAAATACGAAACTTATGGAGATATTTCTAAGTATTTGATTACGCAGCTTAATTACAAGTAATTAGTAAAGAAATGATCCCGATAACGGTGCTCGATTCCAGATGAATTATTAATAAAGTTTTCTCTTGCCGAATTTTAATTAACAGTTAATCCTGTTCGCATCCGTTTAACAAATATACCGGGGGAACTGATTTATAAATACATAAGTATATAAAATAAAGATAAACTTATTCACCAGCTTTGGGTTATGCGCAAACGATATTATTGTTATCACTACGTCTATAGCTAAACTGCGGCATGGGTCTCTGCCTTTCTACACGATGGTACTGAAATTAATCCTGAAATATTTACAGTTATAGAAAAAGAACCGGGTTGGCAAATGAAACAGTTGGGAAACGATAGGTACATTCGGCCAAACATATTTCAAAGGCGGGATACTCTGCAGCATGGTGTCCCCTTGTTTTACAGACTGAAAAATTACAGAATTTTGTTTCACAGAAAATGTTTCATATACTATTTGGTCCTTGTATTTTTGCTTCGTATATTTTTTTTTTTTAACTATTTACTTGAAAGAAACAAATTCGACAGAAAATCAATTCAATGAATTTTGTAATTTTATTTTTTCATTACACAAACTTATCAAACAATATAATTATTTTTCAACGAATATTGTTTGGTCAGTGTATTTTTTAGAAGGTTGGGTTATAAGATAAATACTATATTATGATATAAATATAAGTGAGCGAGCGAGCAGGACCTCTCTGGGCAGAACCGAGGCCTTAGCCTTCGAGGTTATTTTTTTTATATCTATGAGAACAAAGAATATTTCATTTGCTATTCTATGATATGAAAAAAGAAACATTGAATTTTATTGAAAATAAAAAACGATGATTTAAAAGTCTTCAAAGTAATTATTCTACATATTGATTATTCTATGAAATGATAATACGAGACATTTTTTCTATGAAATGAAATTCTAAACAACTTCAGTCTGAAAAATAACGTACAACCCTGCAGCATATTATATTGCAATTCGATTGATTGTCCCTAGCTTTGACGACGCGTTGCCTAGTTGATATTGACCCTGCTAACAAAGCTAGCGGTCCTGGGTCCAAATGCCGGTAAGGGTAGATATTTGTGTGAGCGCGAATATTTCTTCCTGAGTCATGGATGTTTTTATATTATGAAGTATATATTTCTCTATATAAGTATTTATATCGTTGTCTAGTACCCATTTGACAAGCTTAGATCAGTTTGGGACAAGGTTAATTGGTGTGAAATTTTCCTTTGATATTTATTTATTTACATATTATTAGCTTTTGGAGAGGTTTGGATTTACAGTAGCGCTATTACTTTTTCTGTCAGAACCTTTAAAACTAAATTAAACTAAAACTTAATTAATCAAGGATATGTAATGAGCAGGGCCCGTAATTTTCATGCCGCTGCCGCAAAAATGACGTCACGCTACATAGAGTATGATTTCAAATTGTTTAATTGTAACTATTAACCATTAGTCGTCAATCATTTAATCATGTACAACTGAGTCAAGTAATCTATTGACGCGTAGAAAAATAAATACCTACTTGATACATAAAACGTAAATGAAACTATTTGTTTTGTATTTTATGCTCCTGATGCTATCATAAAATTCGTAAGATCCAGGTTAAACACCTTTTGTGTTTCCTTCTTCTTTTTCAATATGTTTAGTTGTTCTTTTTGTTTTTGATGTTATATTTTAATCACAATTAGTACAATAATCGTTTTAATCGTTTACGATTAAAAACGGATATTTGTTCGAAAACTCCTGTAACAATAGCAAATGTAAACAATAACTAAGACACAATTAAAATCTAAGGAACATAGGTAAGTACAAATTATTTAATAATTTGATAATCTGTTTTTTATTTGAGTGACAATAGTCACAGTTAGTTAAACATTATGTACTGATTATTTTATCGATACCGGTCAACTAAAGAGGTTGACCAATGATTATGACGAAATACTAATTGGAATCATACTGTATGTAGCGTGACGTCATTTTTACGTCAACGGCATGAAAATTACGGGCCCTGGTAATGAGCATAAAACACAACAAGGCAACTAAAATTGACATGATGTCAGTTTCACTTAATAGATATAAGAAGTTCCTAAATACAAGACTGTGATTTATTATGAGCGGTAAAACCCATCTTACGATCTCATCCAACTCTCATCGCCCATTACAGGACGTCTCGCAAATTCCAACCATCTCATCTTTACAGCCGAGTTAATAAAACCGTGAGACATCCTGTATAATCCTCGAGAGATACGGAACCCTAAAAAGCAGTCAAACTCAAATATAACTTTCTTTTAAGTCGATTGCAAAGATCTTCCAACTCCAACTCGCCAAAATGACTTCTCAACTCACCTTTCTTTCGCCCCGCGTCGAATAATAATATAAGTTTATTACTTTTCATGACTGGCAAGTAATAAAGTCGAATTTAAAAATATTGGGGGCTTTTTAAGGTTACGACAAGATTATCTTTACATAGTACAATGAGCATCAAACGTAGGGGTGTTATTCTCTCAAAAACAACGGACGGTCGGACGAACGAGCGAAATCGCAGCGGCGAGTTTAAGTAGTCCCGTCAGAGCGAACAAAACACATTTTAGCGCGTGCATTTTCAATTAAGCAGCCTTATGCGTTCGATTCATCGGCAGAAACCTTGCTGCTAAATTGAAAATGCACGCGCTAAAATAGGTTTTGTCCGCACTGACGTGACTACTTAAACTCGTCGCTTGGACATTCACTCGTCCGTCCGTCCGACCGTCGTTGTTGAGAGAATCACCTCTCAGAATAACATGCTCTTAATGATCTAGACACAACATATTCTCTTGATAATAGAGTCGAGTGCAGATCATTTTGACCTCTTCGGTTGCGTAGCTACTTCTGTAGTATATAACAGTCGCTCTCGCCGTCTGTCCCTCAGTATGTACGCTTAGATCTTTCAAACTACGCAACTGATTTTAATGCAGTTTTCACCAATAGATAGAATAATTCAAGAGGAAGGTTTGCATGCATACCTAATAAATTCATGAGATCATTTACGGGTGTTACAGAAAACTTACATAAACCTAGGCGATGCGAGGGCGGATCGCTAGTTTGGTAATGTAATAGGAAAATAACATTGCTTTGAAAAAATGTCGTATCTTATATTTCGTGAAGTAACATTTTAAACTTAATCTTGTAGGGAATTAGGTTCAAACTCATACATCTCGAAATATCAGATACGAGTTTTTTCTAAAGTAGTAACGAAATAGTCATATCTTCTGAATGGAAGGCAATTCGAGGAACGAATCTCTCAATGCCGCAACTGGCGATGACACAAAGGGTCTTAAGCGGCACTAGCTGAATATTTATGGGAGTCTGTGGTGCTGGTTGGATGTCTAGGAAACGAAATGAATCGGAAAATCAATACAAGCATGAATAATATATAAGTATTCGTAGGTACCCGTGTGGTTGCCGGGTTAGAATAGTGCCACTCCATATCTTCCCGTGGATGTCGTAAGAGACGGCTAAGGGAATAAAGGCGTATAGTACTGTTAGGCGATGGGCTTGCAACCTGTCACTAATACACTGGTAAAGATCTTAGCCTAAAAGTGCAAAATGTGGTTACAGAATTATTAACAAATTTTTAGAGTTGTTGGTAATTCTGTAGCTCTGCCTACCCCACTCTGGGAATAAAGGCGTGAGTTTATGTATGTTATGTATGTATTTGTAGGAATGCGGTAATATATGATGTAGGACTGCTAGAATTAGAAATGGGACGGGACATTGTTAGAGGAAACGAGGAACAGGTTTCGTTATACATTGAAGATTTAAATATGGAGTTAGTGATCAACTTTCGTGGTATATGATGAATGAATACCAATTCATTTTAAGATTCTCCCTGAATTTTAGTTTAAAAAATGTTTTTTTTTTTATGGCGTAGAGAAGACAAACTGGAGACAAGACAGAAGGCCACCTGATGGTAAGTGGAAACTGTGACCCATAGACATTCGCAATCACAAGACTGCAATGCAATCCTAAGACTGCAAATGCGTTGCCAACCCTGAGGGCTAAGATGGAATGCCTCTAAGCTAGTCATTTCACCGGCTGTCTTATCCCCAAACCGGAACACAACAATGCGAGCACTGCTGTTTGGCGGTAGGTTAATGGATAAGATGGTGGTAGCGATCCGGACGGACCCTGCACAAGGTCCTACCACCCGCAAAATGCTGTTTGATTCTCGATTGACATAACTTGAAAAGTTTGTACAACAAAACTTACTTACTTTTTAGGTCTCTTAAGGCCGTATTAATAAAGTGGTCTCAATTGTACCTTCTGCTCGTTTTGAGATGCATTGAAAATGACAGGTAAAAAAAAAGACAATCGACAATTTCGAATCGTTTCATCGAAAGTTTCGGACAACCGATATTATGCCAAATAGACGGCACCCAGCACAAACACATATTTTGTACAGCTGTCAAATCGGGCCTTTTAAAACGGCGCGACTATAGTATTGGTATTATTACTTACTTAAATAACCTTGTTTTTGTAGTTTTCGTTGATTTAACAATCGTAACAATTGCTTTCATGTACGCAGTCTTATATTACCCCCTTATTATTCAAATGTAATAGTGAAAGATAAGATAAGTACATTTCAAGAACACTTAAGCTATTCCCCGTTTATGAATGTTTGTCTATTTACGATTTCTTTATTTATCTTGACTATAGTCATTATTCCTAATGGTATTTGTTGTACCAATAAGGAATGGATAAGCCGTAAAGAAGTCGTTTTGTGTAGTAATCGTAGTTTAACGCGCGCCGCAGCCGCCAGATGCCGCCTCGCACTCGCCAACTGGGTTAAGACTCTCCCAGACGATTAAACTACCTACTCGTGTGAAGTCGCCTTTTGATGGAGGACGTTTTATAAGAGAAAAATGATTTGTGCTAATACGATAGACTTTGTAAGGTCTTATGACGAATCACAACCTAAAATAAGTCATAATCATAACTTGTTAAAAATAACAACAAGTATTAAATGGATAATAACGTTAAGTCTATGAAGGAAATGATTTCAGTCGTATAATTAGAAACGTATTCTTCATTTTAGTTTGTGCCCCTACTCACCTCGTTTTACGGTAACTATTTTGATGATGATTTTTATAGTTGTACAGAACCCAACCTGCCAGATTGGACGAGGCGTACTTTTATATTATCCACCCAAACGAAATATGTAGTCTCTATCAGTGCCTTGATAGGGTTACCCATAGTGCTTTTGCGCAAGATCTCTCACATTGGCGTTGAAAATATTAAATTTAAACATAAGAAAAAAGCTACACAGCACCAGGGAAACATAAAAACATAGCGAAGATTTACATAACCTCTCGTTTGGCGCTTACCTTACAAAACAGCAACAGCTACGACGCTTTTAAATTACGAAAACCTGATACACCCTACACGGATGCCATTGTTCCCTACTTAGCCTAAGGCGTTTTTCATTTGAATAAATTATTCATGACGCGATTGCGAGTGTTCTGTTTCAGGATTGCGTTTAAAATTAAAATACTTCTTTAACTGGTAAGGCCTCGAGTAATTGGAGTAGGCACTGAAGCCCCTTTTGACTTCTTGACTCCTGGTAGTTTGTCGGTAAAATAATTTATAATAATAATGTTTGTTTTTCTCTATCCTGCTTTAAGAAAAGGCATGTATTTGGAACACATGGAACTATGCAATAATCAAATGATTAATCTAATGTGTCCCATAATATTCCAATAGAAACTCCTTTTTTTGGTACCGATATTAATTTGGTAACGAAAGGAACTTTTCATACAAATATAGTGGGAAAGTATGATTTTAGGCAGATAAAGTATTTTTTTTTATTTCCCCTTTATATCTTACTTATTCCACTATTGTTTTTACACAATCATGAAGCTTCTTGCAGGGTTTCACCGGCTAAGGCGTATTGATCTTACTAGTATTTACCGGTTTGAACCCAGCAAAATAAATAAATATAAGTTTGAAATAATTTAAAAATAAATCGAAAAGAGTACGTGCGTTCTAAGAACGAGATATCGAATTGATGTTGATTAGACCACTTTGGCCACTTAGGAAGTTTTGCACTGAACTTGCACCTTCAATTACCAAAGTCAAAACATTGGATTATTCCACGTTATTTATTATTTGTACTTTAGGCATATTAAAAAAAATCCTCAAGGTCCAAAGTGTACATTCTCCCCTTTGTAAGTAACTGGGCCCACATAAAAATCAACTCATTGACAACCAACAAATTTTTTTTGGACTAAACTCCAAACAGACATTACGAAATGGTTTCGCAAAACAAAGTAAACAAACAACTAATGGCTAACAACCAACCAGCGACGTAGATTTACATCTTTGATCCCCAATTTAATGGGATTAAGGTGGTTAGACTTGTGTCGCTAGGTGTACCGTGTAATCGAATTACCTGGCTTGCAATCGAGGTACGACTAATAGGTTATTCGGTAAATAATTCTTTGTCTTCGTTGTACACCACTGGATACATAAAAGTTCATTTTAGTAAGAACAAAGTTTAGTGAGATATGACTTTAAGGATGTAGACAGTTGATTTTTATACACTTTTTGGTATTAATCATGTTTAGGTGTTGGAAAGTAAAGAGGTATTTTAATATGAATCAACTTGATTTAATCGAGATTTACGAAGTTGATATTTTAGGTTAAAATACGCTGAGCAGTAGCAGCTGTTAGAAGCAGAAACACATCTCTTTTTATGTGAAATATAAATACAAAACTATGTTTTTATGTTTGTTTCATCCATATGAAACGTAGTACAAATGTACACAGTTAAATATAAACCTAGCATTTTATTTTATTGCGAAATTTAACCGTAACAGAAAATGACAATGCCACTTTCAATAAAATAGCTTCACTGTGCAAATATAGGGGGTTTAATGATAGCCAGAAATTCGACAATGGCTACGATTTTTCCCGGAAAATTTAACAATAAACAGATAGAGTGCGAGACAGACGCAAAATGCAAAATACTATTTATTTGTTTGTCACGGACGCCTTTTATATTATTTGAAGATATTTACAATTATACTGTATCTCAGACTGAAGAATCTCGCAACCCCTCTCGACCACCGAAGTTGGAACCAGTTTGCAAATCTTTGGCTTTCCAAGATGATCCCAATTTGGAACAAGCAAACTTTCAAATTGCTTAACGCGTCCCCACTTAGGCCCGCCTTTGTTTGCTGAGCCCCTGGTCGGCTCGCGTGTTGACATTGGCAGACATTAGCTGTCCATTCGCAGCTACTAGGGTCGCATAAACTGAAGGAGTTGGGGCAGAGCCTCCTAAATATTCTAGCTATCGCGATGCACTTATGGTCTTCCAATAATCTAACTACGTAAAATTTACATCTAGTGCAATTAATATTTGTTAAATTGTGTATCTGACAGAAAAATTGACAAGGATAACGAAATCAAAACTTGGTCTCAGAGTGATGACAAAACCAAAGTTTAAACATAGTTGACCACTTTATATTATAATGAAATGATACAGACTAAATACTCTCAGCGCTTTAAATCAATCAATTCCTAATGAAATTACTCACGTAAGTGCACTAACACACACATACACACACACACATACTTTAAAGTGCTTTATACTTAACTAGTTATTACTACATTTATGTTTATGTAAATCGGGTCACTGTAAAGAATATTTAATTTGATTTGATTTGATAAAGGGGTTTAGGTAAAAGTGTTGTCATTTGTAAAAGTCATACATTTTCAAGGTGAGCGGCCATCAGTAAAAGTGGTAAATTAAAATAAAATAAAAAATAAAATAAAAAAGCCTTTATTTCTACCATAATTTTGTACACCATATTATTACAATTGCGTGCATTATACATATACATCATAGGATTATAATCTGATTTATTTTAATGTTAATTTAAAAACTTGCATTTAAATTTATTATTATTAAAAATAAAACTATATTACATTTCAATACCTAATCATTTTTTCATAATCATTTAATTTATTTAATTTTATTTAATTTATTTATTATGGAAGTCGCCTCTTTGGCGTAGGCCTCCCCCAGTCTCCTCCATGTACCTCTGTCTTTGGCTAGTCTTGACCATATGGCTCCACAACGCTTTCTAAATATATCCTCCCATCGTTTCTTTGGTCGACCTCTCTTTCTCAGTCCATCCCGTGGTAACCATTGTATGACTTTGCTCGTCCATCTGTTGTCCTCTAATCTGCACGTATGTCCAGCCCAGTTCCATTTCAAGTTTCTTATTCTTTCTATAATGTCAGTTATTTTCGTTCTCTTTCTAATATCTTTGTTACTTACTTTATCTGATATTTTAATTCCTAACATACTACGTTCCATTTTCCTCTGTTGTACTGCTAATTTAGTCTCGTCTTTTTTGCGTAGAGCCCAAGTCTGACACCCGTATGTGATGCATGGTAGGATTGATATCTCATACAATTTTCTTTTTATATGAATATTGCTGTCCTTGTTTTTCATTACTTCTCGTAAGCTCCAGTACTTTTTCCATGAAAGAGCAATCCTTCGGTTAATCTCATTTTCGGTCTGCTCTTCGAAGGATATTATCTGCCCTAAGTATATATATTCTGAGACATATTCTATTTCTTCGCCATCTATAAATATCTTCTTTGCTGTATCGTTTGACATAATCTTCGTTTTTGAACTATTCATTGATAAGCCCGCTGTTTTACTTTCGTTTGCCAGATCTTGCAACATCTTTTCTAGTTGTTCAGGTGTTTGTGCAAAGATTACGATGTCATCGGCGAAGCGTAAATTAGTCAGGCGTTCTCCGTCGATTACCAGTCCTTCGTTCTCCCAATTTAAGTTCCTGAATATCATCTCTAGCACAGCGCTGAATATTTTTGGTGAAATCGGGTCCCCTTGGCGAACACCTTTCTTTATAGGAAACATTTTTCCTTCCTGCTCTAGTTTAATTTTTGCTGAGAGTTTAGTGTATATGATGTAGAGTAGCTCTATGTAGTTGGAATCTATTCCTTGTTGAGATAGTGCTCTCCAAATTGCGCTATGTTCCAATGAGTCAAAGGCTTTCGTGAAGTCTATAAAACACAAATACAAACTACGTCCATATTCCCTTGATTTTTCAATAATCTGGGTAACTACCTGGATATGGTCCATTGTAGAAAAGTGTTTGCGGAACCCTGCTTGCTCGCGAGGCTGATTTTCATCCAGTAGAGTCGAGAGTCTATTCAATATAATCTTGGAGAATATTTTATAAACATTAGACATGAGGCTAATTGGTCTATAATTTCCTAAGTCGCCTCTATCCCCTTTTTTATACAGCAAAGTTATGGTGGAATTGGACCACTGTTTTGGGGTGTCTTTTTTAGATAAGATATTATTAAATAGTATCTTTAAAGGACGTTTCAGAGGTTCTAACATAGACTGCAAAAGTTCATTTGTGATTTTGTCTTCTCCGGGTGTTTTTTCTTTCTTCTGTGTTTTAATCGCATACTCTATTTCTGTTTCTAATATTTCCGGTGGTTTTTTGTCGTATTTTAACATCATAGTGTTTTTTTTCAATGACGTACTTTCTTGCGATGAGTATAGTCGCTGGTAAAACGAAAAGTGGTAAATTATGATAGAATTATTTAAAATAAACATGTTTTGTTATGTAATGTTATTACCTGGGCGTACTTTTAGTACCAAAACCTGAACACTTAAATCTTAAATATCTCGGCTCCGATGTTATTAAACACCATAAATTATATATATCTATGTGTATTTTGAGGTCCTCTAAATAACTATGTACAAATGTACGTGGCCGCTGAAAAAAAACATGACAATATTCTTCAAACAAATTTACCCAATGCCCTTTTAACCCATAACTATCTGCGCCTGCAGTTTGAATATCGAAAACGGGCAATAGCGGTACCTAAAGCATTTCCGGTGGTTATGTATTAATATTGTACTGTAGCGTAATTCAGGTACAACAATGTGTTTTGTTCGCTCTTCTTCTTCTTCTTTCGTGTCGACAAGAACTCGGGCTAAATCTTACTTGCCCAGAAAGCGGCTACCGTGGTAGCCCTCTGGTTACTGGCAAGTAAGTCCTCACGCGAGCAGGTGGTCGGGCACGCGGGACATTTAGTGGGGTGTAACATGGTTTCCACATTCACAGCTACTCGTTCGCTCTGACGGGACTACTTAAACTCGCCGCTGCGACATTCACTCGTTCGTTCGACCGACCGCGTTTTTAGGAGAATCACACCCAGTTGACGAAATCAACTCAATTCGAAGTTACCCGCTCATAAGCTTTGAAATTAAATATAAATCTTCTTTGGTGAAGTTTAAATTGTACAGAGACGAACTTTGACAATCGTCTCGGAATTTCGAAAACGTAACTTGCCGGTTTTCGTCTTATTCGCTGATATTCTCAATCATTTTTTTGTTTATACTGGGTGACTTCAAAGTCGTGAGAAGATTTTTTTTTTACACCCTTCGTATAAATAATAAAAATAATAGTAGACTGTTCAACAAGGGACTAAAACAAGCCATAATGACACGAGATGTTTAGCCACCCAAGCGCAGCGCGGGTGGCAATAGTTCGAGTGTCATTATGGTACTTTTCACTTTGAACAAAGTTTCTTACAAAAATGATCCGCGGTTTATTTTTGTTGTTAAGTGACGCTTTAAATTCTTCCATATTTAGCCAACAGATTCAAACTTGAAAATTATTTTATAACTAATTGGACCATGCATAATAAAATGAATTATCCTTAATGCAATTAAATAGATTCATATTCGTAATCATTAATCGTGTTTCACGAAATGAAATCGTTATTTTTTTATATTTTTGCACAGTTGTCATTTTGAGGTTATTTCCATGCTCAAAAAATGGTCCATACACAGTCACTGAAAATGGCCATAATCATCCGTTCACAAACACCGTGGTGATTGGCTGTTTTGGAGTTTCCAAAATAAATTAAAAAAATATTACTTTAGTTCCTAAAGTAACATTTTAAGAGCATGAGAAGTGAAAAAGTTTTTTTTTGAACAAGTTTAACATAAAGTAACAGGAGTCCCCAAACTAGGCACAATACAATACTAGGCAATACTTGCACGTAATACTTTGTTGAGTTAAATTTCTAAAAAAATATTTTTGTCATAGCTTTTGGTCACCCAATGTTGAATTGAAATGTTAACTAATTAATTAATTAAACCTTCACTACTGCCTGGTAACTGGTGATAATGATAAAATGTCATTGACAATGACAATCTGTTACACGTGATGATATTCTTATTTTGTTTTAATTAATAACGATTTTCTTCTTCTTAATTGAGGGGCTGACTAATTGCAATTACCACAGGGTGCTCCGGTTTCTCTTGGGCAGCTTTATCGGAAAACGTGGTTCCTGTTCACGACTTAGAAGTCACCCTGTATTTGTGGCTTATACATGCAAACATAGCTATCGCAAACAGGCAGGGTAATAAATAATTATAGTTGGTATTTGGACTATGTCAAAGTGACGCGATCAATCAAAACGTAAGAGACATCTTATGATTTTATTTACTGTATCAATTTCACATAAGTAGTCCAAAGTGGACTACGAATTAAATTCTGTGACCGTATTTTTTGTACGTATTTTCATTATAGTTCCAAACCTTCCTCAAGAAATGGCCTATAATTATGATTGATTGGAAGGCCGCTTTATACCGCTTTCTCTATACTAATATTATAAAGCTGAAGAGTTTGTTTGTTTGTTTGCTTGAACGCGCTAATCTCAGGAACTACTGGTCCGACTTGAACAAATATTTCAGTGTTAGATAGCCCATTTATTGAGGAAGACTATAGGCTATATATCATACTCACATAAAGCGAAGCGAAGCGAGGGCGGGTCGCTAGTATTTAATATCACATGACAAGTGTTCATCGTATTAAATTAAAACAAAATAAAACATAGATTTTGTAGCACGTGCGGCAATGTATTTTAATTTGCAACATGTGTGTATAACGTGATACCCGTTAGCAAAGTTTTCTAGGAAAACCATATTCTGTTGAAAACTAAATAGGGAAAGGATTTATAGTATTTGATTTAAATAAAATGTTTTCTTTCATAGTGCCCTAGGACATATTGTGCGAGGTCCATAATAAAAAAAAAACTAAGGTAATATTCATAACTTACCAGATAGTTTGTTACTGTCACAAATAAAACATTGCTTTGCCTCGTAATGTTTTAATAAAATAAAAAAAAGTGATGGGATGATCAGGGCAGTGATTCTCTGAACAAAGACGGTCGGCCGGACGGACGAGTGAATGTCCAAGAGGCGAGTTTAAGTAGTCCCGTCAGTGCGAACAAAACTTATTTTAGCGCGTGCATTTTCAATTTAGCAGCATGGTTTCTGCCGATGGATCGACCGTATAAGGCTGCTTAATTGAAAATGCACGCGCTAAAATGTGTTTTGTTCGCTCTGACGGGACTACCTAAAGTCGCCGCTGTTCGTCGGACCGTCCGTTGTTTTTGAGAGAATCACTGTCGTTACAGATATAGGATGATAACAACGCCACCAAGGCGGAAATTGAAAAGAAAGACCCTGTAGTAGAAAATATACTTTCGATATTTTTCGTAAAAACTAACGTAAATTGAACCGCATGGAAATCTCTGCAGGGGTTTTTGAGGCTGTACAAGACGATTATTAAAAAAAATTGGGTATTGTGACAAGACATGCTAATGTGTCCCAAAATATTTTTATAACATATAAAATTTTTGTTACCAAAGACGTATAAGTTTTGGCAACAAACAAGAGAAAAGCATTGCGTTTTATTTATGCATTTAGGAAAGTGCATAAACATTAAATAACTTGCCTTAAAAGCGCACTTAGTTACTTATTTACACAGTCGTAAGTCGTAACACAAAACAACCACTACCTACCCAATTTAAATTTGCTCATTTTCTGTAGTTGGCAAGGGGACCCGGTAAATTTATTCAATTGCGCGAAAAGTTTCAAATGGAACTTGATTTTGTATAACGTTAACTGATTGAATTTCTTCTCGGTTAAAGTATAAGGATTCAGGAAACTTAAATTCGGATAGACTTGTGCATATTTAAACGTTAAGAAGGTAAATAACGGATGCTATAAAGTAAACTCAACAATCACAACAGTTTTAACACTGGTTATAAGTAATAAAGTGTATTAGAATATTTTTTTCTTTCATGGATTACCTGAATCGATCGAGAATGGTCCATGTGACGTGACACATAAACATGTGCTTTACTTGCAAGCAGGGGAAATAACAAAGAGTTGAGTAATAATTACTAAGATTTATCAATGTGGAATTTATGATAATCTCAGAAAAGCCATTAAAGCAATCGATATTTTTTTTTCTACTGCGTACCTCTATCAACCGCTAATATAGATATAGTTAACGGTATCAGAATACTACTTTTAGAGTAAGCGAAGCGTGAAAACAGTTCTATAATGACCGTTGCCGTGGTAATAACAGTTCCTTTATAGCTGTTATAGCATTGTTATTATCATGGTTATGCGTTTAAACAGAGATGGCGTTTGGTGATCAACTGACATCTCAATTTTTATATTGTACTTGTAAAACTGTGTTTACAACAATTTAAATGTGTAAAAATACACAATCACGTCGGAAGACTTTATTTTATTACTGGTGTAGAAGACGGATAATAAGTATAAATAAGTAAACAATGGTTCACAAAACAGTGCTTCCATTACAGTCGAGTAATTTAAACATGCTGTATTTATTAAATTTTAGCGTTATTTATTAAGCACGTATATCACAAACGCAAAGCCTCTCATAAGTAATATTATAAAACTAACCATCCTTAACAGCTGATAATGGCTATTTGTGTTTTCAGGTAAGCCGGGCGGGTCAGGCGCAGAATTAGCGAGGGTCGTAACGGTAAGCTTATTGCCTAATACATTCTGCCGAGAATTCTATTACTTTAACTTTTTTAATTTCGTGTTGGGTAATTTACCGACGAAAGGTTTTATAGCTTGGCGTTCTTCTTTAAATTGTTACAAATCGTCTGTTGGTTTTTATAAACAAAACTAAATATAAGTATGCATCCCACGACACTAAACCTAGTTTGATAAAACTACCGGATGATACCCTGTGTTACAGATCCCATTAATGGTTAATTAGATACTTTATTGTATATTCGGGTTAGGGGTAGGTGAAGGTTAGTTTTAATTTTTTTTTTCTCCTTTTTTTCCTTTATCTCTTACGTAAGATTTTTGGCATGTTTTCCTGCTGATGTACGCATGTTATTTGGTATTATATTGAATTTAATATTTATTGCTTTATATAATGCTAGATTAAGTAGTACAATTGTAATATGTTTAAAAAATGACTGACTGCTGAGTTTCTTGCGGCGTTTCTTCTCAGAAGTGTCTCCTCTTGGGAAGCGCTGGTAGATTCTTGACGTGTAGAAGTGCCCGTACGGCCTACTTACTGAATAAATGTCTTTTATCTTTTTATTTTTTATTTTTTGATACGAGTACTCCAGCCATATAGGTACGTATTATATTACTTTGTATACTATAACTAGGAACATATATGGCCAATTCCATGGTGTAAGAACTGTAGCTGTGACTCCATGACATCACAGTGACATGTTATCAGCCCCGAATTTCACCATCTTGACAATGACACGTGACAGGTGACAACTCGGTATACATTGCAAAGTTAATACACTGATACATGACTGGGTTTAAAAATGAAAATACGCCTCGTACTCTGAAATGTCATCTACCACCTGTCATTGTCGGGATGGTAAAATGGGAGCCAGGTAAAGCCGTGAGGTTGTCAATTGTTTAAAATGTAAAATGTACTTAGTAGGACATAGTTTGTTAAAATGTAAGAGATGGGCTCTTTTGTTACTTAACCAAACATATGTCACATTGAATAAATAAATAAATGACCCTAGAACATGAAATGTATCCTGGTAGTCATATATTTTTGCCAAAGTGTATCCCAAATTTCACAAAACAAAATGGCGGAATCAAGCAGATAAAATACGCTGCGATTCAAATTTGGAATAACAATAGAGGTCGTACGGTTATTGTGCCGGCGACATATTAACGTGTTCCGACCTTTGGAATGAAATATTAGGGGCGGAATGGATCCTTTTGCTTTCTGTCGCTCTGGTAGTGCTGAAAGCGAATTGAATTCAACATTATAAAAATTGAAATATAACAAGGTGTTTGACGTCGAGCGAACCCTATTTAGATTTTAATATTTATTGCACAAAAACATGTACAAATGGCCGAATTGATGCCTAATGGCATTCTCTACCAGTAGATCAAATAATCAACCGAAAAATAACACAGTTGGTGCACGGAAAAAGAAAGACCGGGAACAAAACAAATATTCCTATTCGTTTTGAACTAAATATGTCACCAGTCCATCCTAAATACACATACTTTTTAGAAGCTTTGTAGTAGTCAAATCTTGCTAGTTAATTTTGAACGACTTCCCGCCGTCATCATTTGCGGGTGGTAGGACCTCGTGCAGGGTCCGACCGGATCGCTACCACCATCTTATCCATTAACCTACCGCCAAACAGCAGGGTTCGCATTGTTGTGTTCCGGTTTGGGGATAAGAGCCGGTGAAATGACTAGCATAGAGGCATTCCATGTTAGTCCTCAGGGTTGGCAACGCATTTGCAGTCTTAGGATTGCGAATGTCGATGGGTCACAGTTTCCACTTACCATCAGGTGGCCTGTGTGCTCGTTTGTCTTCCCTATGCCATAAAAAAAAACGTATCAGGAAAACTTTGGAACAGGTACGTATGTAAACTTGATGTTGTACCTCTTTAACCTTTTGAACACCCTTGACGGATATTATCTGCACCGCTAGTTTATCGCGAATCGACGGATATTTCCATCATGGTTGCCTGAGCAAAATAGTCTTGAGCGTCTATGAGGTAAGGTTTTTTTTAAGTAAAAGCTTTCTCTGCTTTCGTTTAGTTATATACCAATTGTGAGCTGTTATTGGGGTGCGATTGACATCTTTTGCATTTGTCATAGAAAGCGTATGAAAGAGTACAGTCGACGCCTGTTATTGAGGTACAGGTTAGATGTGATCCCTATTCATTAAGTTACACAATGTATAGCCTAGTACTTTGTTGGTGTGTCAATTATTAAATAAATAAATAAATAAATAAAGCTAGTAGGTATAAAAAAAAATATGTTGACAAAATCTCGTGGGTAAAATTTTATTTACATTGCATAAATACGCCATGAGGAATATATCCTATGCGGTCTTGGTTATGGAACTTAAAAACAAAAGCTTCAAAAGGGATTTTTGCGTTAAATGTCGTAGCAGTAAAGTATAACTATCTATTTGACGACGCGCTGGCCTAGTGGGTAGTGACCCTGCCTACGAAGCTAGTGGTCCTGGGTTCGACTCCCGGTAAGGGCAGATATTTGTGTGATGAGCGCGAATATTTGTTCCTGAGTCATGGATGTTTTCTATGTATTTAAGTTCTATATTTCTCTATATAAGTATTTATATCGTTGTCTAGTACCCATAGTACAAGCCTAGAGCTTAGTTTGGGACTAGGTCAATTAGTGTGAGATTGTCCCCTTATATTAATTAATTAATTTATTTATTGTTATAACAGCCAAAGTTGTTTACAGTCACCAGCCGCATCGTATCGCATATTAGTCACATTACATATCAGGCTCAGCCCAGTTTATGGCCTACTCTATAATCCTTGTCAATGGCGGCGGCACGATACTCAGAAATAAACAGTATTTTAAAAGAAAGACACACAGGAAAAAAGTAAAAACAGGAAACAGCAATAAACAAGCAGTTACTGTGTCCTCGCGGCAGTGAATCGGACACTGGCTCCGCATAATGCTGAGGTGTTAAACACCTGCAGCGCTGATTTTCAGCTATAGCTCCGAGAGTGACGGACGGATTTTCATCTTTGAGGCAGTATACTTGTTGTGTTTATAATAATATAATAATAATAATATCAGGGGACTATGTCACACCAATTGACCTAGTCCCAAACTAAGCTCTAGGCTTGTACTATGGGTACTAGACAACGATATAAATACTTATATAAAGAAATATATACTTTAATACATAGAAAACATCCATGACTCAGGAACAAATATTTGCGCTCATCACACAAATATCTGCCCTTACCGGGATTTGAACCCAGGACCTCTAGCTTCACACACACGTTTGCACGTTTAGATGCACTAATACCGCAAAATCATCATAATTAAGCATAGCGTTAGGTTTGGTAATGCATTTGCAAGCTCAAGATTCCATAGATCATAGAGTCAATGTTCTATGGCAAAACTAGAGCCCTCTTGCTGATTGCACGTGGGCTGGTAAATTTATTTCCATACTAGCGACCCGCCCTCGCTTCGCTTCGGCTTATGTGAGTATAATATATATACTCTATAGCCTTTCTCAATAAATGGGCTATCTAACACATAAATAATTTTTCAAATCGGGCCAGTAGTTCCTGAGATTAACGTGTTCAAGCAAACAATCAAACAAACTCTGCAGCTTTAGTATAGATACCTAAACGGTAAAAGTATGTATGTAAGCACTAACATATAAATATTACAATATTAATATTAAACGAACCTACAAAATCGAACTTATCCCTAATATATTGGTGAAAAAAGCTATAGGGCAATGGCCGCTTTTTATTCAGTTCCTCTCTGATTAATTCAAAACAAAAGCAAACTAAGCAAACAACAAGATAACGGAACTGTGGTCAGAAAAAATACGATAGTTAAGTTTGTTTTTAAAAAAATATATTGCTGAAGAAAACACATTATATTTGTATTACGTTATAGGTAAAAAACATAAGTAAATTACCTCTTGCATGTAGTTGTAAAATCTATATAGACCGTTTGACATTATATATTTGAATTTGTCGTAAATTCCATACTAGTTTTGTGCACAAATACATATAAGAGGTCATCTACTTACGTTTTTCCAACATATTTTTGAAAATATTGTGCAAAGTGGTCTTCTTTTTACCCAACTGCCGAAAGACGAGGGTTATGTACTTATCAGCCTATATTCAATCAGCCTGAATGTATGTTTGTTCCTTCGTAAACTATGACAAGTGGGGTGTCATGGAATAGGTATTTAAAAAGTCATCTTTAGGTCTCTTTCATAATTTGTCATATGGAATGATGATTTAGAATTTACAACGATTTAAAGTTGGGTAGCAACAGTTGGGTTTTTTAATGCTTTTTGTTAGACTCGTTTACTGCCACAACTGTGTACTGTGACGGGTAAATAGATTTTTTCGCCACGGGAGGCAGACTAATTTGATGGCCGCTCTCATCCGAATAGGGTTGCCTGGATTAAGAGATTAAATGCGATAGAAATTATTCTTTGCTTCTTTCAAATGTTATTTCGGCGAGCATAAAGCAACCCAATGTGAGAATGAAGTACGCCTTGAGTTTTTTTTGGGAAAAGGCAACGAATTCCATTTTAATATTTAGAAATCACTTACCAAAATAGACTTACGCTAGGATTAACTAAGCGATATAAGTGTCATTTACAGGAATATCTAGTTTTAGTCTTAAAACTTCTTACATTTCGACACATCTAAACTGAGCTTTGCTGCAAATAGTCATAACTTATAATTATGACTTAGGACTAATATTCTATACTTACTGTACTAATATTCTAACTTATGTAAGCAAAAAAACAAATATTTAATAATGGAGTTAGTTTTTCAATATGCCTTTCTTGTCTGACTCCACCAGCGCTTCCCACTACTGGAAAGAAGCGCCTCAAGAAACCAATTACTTGTTTTCAAGTTCAGATTGCTCTGAGAATTTTTTATTCATAAATAAATCTCAAACTAGAAGCAACCCTACACGTTCACTTCCGTAAACCAATTGACCGTATTTCCTAGGCCTTCTACTCCGATTACGTCTCGTGTAGGAAATGCGTAGGTGAACTGGCTTCAGCGAATCAATTTAGTTTCAACTCCTTCCGTTTGCTGGAAGCCTGGTACCTGGCAGGTAATTTTGTTTAGCAAGTCGCCTTGTCGTCCAATAACTTTTTTATCAGAACGTTTATTGACGTTCAAAGGGCGCATTTTAATTTTAATTGCTTCCTGCTTTACGTACTTTACAGGAGCGCGGGGCAATATAGGCTCCCCGGTTAAGAATTAGAGGTTAACAATACTCATACCACGGACAGAGGTTACTTCCAGCCGATGATCAAAAGGGGGGGGGGGGGGTCTAGTAGAAGTATAGAGGATAGGAGAGTATGGCGGCAATTAAATATCGATCATTGACCAAAAAAAGACAATATTTGTTCGATTCTTTAAGGCCCTTGTACCTAAAAACGTGTCAAATTTTAACCAAAAGTATCCAATCCCTTCGTGAAAATTTGGATCGGACATGAGCGATAGCACCCACGGCCACGGTTCACACGTGTTGACCCTAAATTAAAACATTTGCTAGTTTTACCCGCACGCTCGAGAAGGACGGTTTTATTAAAACAAAACCATGGGTTTCCCGTAGTAGTTTAATTAATTAGAAAAGTTCAAGGGTCTCGTCACCTTTGGAACTATGGATACCATTTAAAACTGAGTTCTAAACAAATTGAGAGTAAAAAAAAAACTGAATACACATTGATATCGTATCAATCTGGTTCTTCCTGGATACAGTTAGGTTAATATTAATTCTTGAGCAATAAAACCTTCTATAGAAATAAATTGGACACTTAACTTCTACTTTAGCCTAGGAAAATTGCGACGGAGAATTTTCCCATTTAATCGCTATTTACCATTTTTTTCTGTTGACGTAATTACTCTATAAGCTCTGCACTTCAATGCGCTCCTGGTGTCAGTTAATCGTTGCTTACTTATAGTGGGTAACATTTTGAGAAAAGTATAGTTAAGTATCTCAGGCAGGGGGCCTGTACACGTGTCAAAAAGTGACGGATGCTTTATCCACAGTTGACATGCGATATACGCAGCCATACTAGAGCCGCAAGATAAAAAATGGTAGATAGGTAAGTTAAACGATACTAGCAATAATGTAATAATATCCTAATGTGTCTCGCAATATTTAGTATGGAAAGTTCCTTTTTTTGTTACCAAAAATTTATGAATTTCGGTAACAAAAAAGAACTTTCCATACAAATATTTTTTGTTTTTTTTAATAATTGACACACCGTAACATAAAGTGGGTAATTGTACCAACAAAGTACTATGTAGGCTATACATTGTGTAACTTAATGAATAGGGATCACATCTAACCTGTACCTCAATAACAGGCGTTTTTGGGGGGATTTAATGACAAATTAGAGGTATGTATTTTTATCAGTAAAACTTTGGTTACTTTAACCCTAGGGGGTAACATTGTCCACATTTAAACGTATAACAATTTTAGTTTAAGTAGTGTTGTCCTGATGTAACATTTAATAGAATAGTTAAATATTTTTGGCCCTAGGGCTTAAGTAGCCAGAGTATGCGGTACCTATAGATAATTCACTTAAAGTAGGCAAAACTTTGAGATCGGATCAATTCTGCGACGCGAATTTAGGCATGATTTTTATTTTCTCCGATTCTTAAGGTTAGGTAAAGGTATTTTGCAAATCGAATTCACATGTTTTGAGTTAAATATAACTTTATTAATATTCTTGTTGGGATCTCTTATAACAAAGAAATAATAATACTTCAACACTATTTTTCGTATCTTGCAGATGTAGTCGCAGCATTACATTATGCTATTTTTAATTAGTTCGCAATATATATCATTATAATTCACTATTTTAAAACCTAGAGAGATTATTTGATCAGTTGGGTAATAAGATAGATAGGTAGATAGATAGCCTAGTCGCAAACTAAAGTCTAGGCTTGTACTACGGATACAAGACAAGTATAAATAATTATACAAATATAGATAAATAAATAACTTACATACAAAGTTCTCTTAAATTTTATTTTAGTTTCTAAAATGTTGTTACGCTAATCATGGGAGAGCGGGGTCTCGTGACGTGACGTGAGGTATTTGTTATACTTAAAAGGAGACCTCAACCTTGTCTGTAGCTATGCAAGTAAAAAATATAATAAACATTTTTATCATTATCATTTTATCAAAGGAGTCTTAATTTATAATGACTTGCTGGTAAATATATTTTAATAAAATAACGCAAAACATACATTATAGTCTTGTATATTTCATATATCTTCAAATAAAAATGCATAGGTAATGTCGAAAGCGTCTGTGGCCGTCGAAATTGTATTGAGAATTTATACAATGTTTCAATATCGGGCAGGATTGAAGCCCAGACCTACTCGGATTGAGCTTGTATCCTCGAATTGCGTTCACGTGCCGCCACATTACGTTCGTCTTTGTCATTTTTATTTTGCACGTGTATTTGAAGCTTAAATGTTAGAGACAAACATAATGGAACGGTACTGGCTGAAAATCAGCGCTGTGGGTGTCTGATGCCGCTTTCATTGGTCTTTTTGTGTGCGTTCTGCGTAGTGAATACATGTGTTTCTTCTTCTTCTTCTTCTTAATTTTAGTAGTAAGTAATACTTTGTAGTAAGTCTTGAAAAGATCCCTTTTACACCACATCATAATTACACCCCTTCAGTCTTTGACTTTCTACACGCTTAGGTATGTTTAAAAATGTATTTCATGCAACTAATTTTTACTTTTATGTGAACGTCTATTTATCCTCAGTGCGATTAAAGCGACAACTAAAGCAATCTAAAAACTAATAACGCCATAGCGTAATATTGCCTGCAACGTTTTCCTAGAAATTAATATTGCTTATGAACTAAATGAACACTGCCGCGAGTCTGTGAGCGAATCAAAAATAACTAAGGCTTACGTAACTATGATGTGGTTGTCTTAATTTAGTTGTCTTAGTTTAGGCTTAAATATATTAATTTTTGGTTTTACCTGTAGTGATTTCTTTTTTGAACTAAAAGACATCAACTGACACGAACGTTGAAAAATATAAAGTACGAAGGAAAATCGCCATAAAGCTTTTGTATTGGTTTTAATATTTTAGTAGTTTCAACCATACGTCACGTTATTAAAAAAGCTTTAAAAAACCCAAGTACTGTTTGGATAATGTCGTCAATATAATGTGACCCAGTGATACCTAGACGAATGTGATGAATGTGATGATAGGGTAAATCATCAATAACTGGCCACTTTAGAAAGTGTCATTTAGTTACTAGCCTTCAAATTTATTTACTGATGCTGTTAGTAAAGATACTTGGACAGTAATCCGAAAATATCAGTATATCTCTTGCTTTACACATTTTTTTGCAAAAGTGGCCAGTTACCGGAGAGTGGTCAGTAATAGGCGACTTACGCTACCTTGCTTGTCGAAATAAGGCCATCCATGCAGCTTTTACAAGTGCACAAAGAACCATACCTATAGGTTTAAAACATTTTTCACCTCCGGCAGTCGGGTTATAAGTCAGTTTAAAAAATCTCTTTTAACTTTAAATTTATTAAATATAAAATATCGGGCGGGTATTGCGAACGACCCACGGCGTGCGTTCGATTACTTGCACCGTGACAGGTTATTATACCCTTTATTTGCTCGCAGGGTAATATTTAATAACTATCAAGTCCTTTTTAAAGAGAAAAGCGCGCAAAGCACGTCAAACGCAGCACAAAATGCTATCGTGCATATTTTATAGTAAAATAAAATATAACTCGCCATAGTTACAATCCAATGTACCTAAAGATACATAGAGATGTGAAAACTACCTATATGTAAAGTCTGCCTATACTTTGTATCAGTGGGAACTGGGAAGACTACGAAAGATATATTTCCCACTCTTCGCACTCATAGAAGGTAGACTACTGATCTCTGGCTGACCACTGGTGCCTTTACCCTACATAATACATCACATAACACCTAATTGAACACCAAACATATACATGACTGATAACTTTATCGTTAATGCTTGTATAGATTTTCAAAAGATTCCACTGTAAAGTAAGCAACAGATAGACCATTATTTCCATAAATAACTTGCAAACTACGGAGTAATACCCAAAGCCATCATCACTTGCAGTAAAAAGTATTGTTAATGTGCTTTCACTTTCTGTAGGGCAATGTCAGCCTGCGTTTACTTTCTGCAGAGCATAGGCAACCTCTCTCTCTTGCCAATCAATTTATGTGTTTGTTTTGTTCAACTGTTTTCCGACGACCATCGGGCAGGTGGTCTGTACAAAGACTTCTTCTCTTTAGTGTTAGTGTTAACGTTTTTCCATGTTTCGGTTCTTTTACGCCTTTGTCAGCGGCACACATTGGGCTATATAATTGCTCTTTTTTCGTTCCCAGCCATCAAAAGCACACGCTCTACACAAACATTTTTGTTCCAAAACATGTCGTACAGTTCCTGACTTATTACCGTTAGTAAACAGTTTTCCAACATGTCAAGATACCTCACGAAAGTTTCACTATAACTTTTTCACTTCGGACATGTTTATAAATGCAAGTGAATATCTTCTTATCCGTCTGTGCATTTCTGTCCGAGCTAAAGTTAGCACCATTAATAGGCACTCCGGTTAAAGTTGGAGGAGTCAGAGTTCCATTAAGGAGCGAGCTGTCGCTGAACTAGTGTTGCCAGACGTCCTGATTTCTGCGGGATATACCCTTGATCGTAACAACTTGATCGCCAATAGGCTAGTGTCCTAAACAATTCTAATTAGTCCGTCGTCGTTTACATTATAAAAAAATACTGAACACATTTTTTTTCTTTTGTCAATTGAACTAAGCTTACGAAGGTAAAGTGCGTTGAAATTTCGCGTGACGTCCCGCCATGGCACACTTTATACCACTTTGTGACGTCACGAGCCCCCACTCTCGAACGTTAATGCGCGTTACATTTGTAAATTTTGATTGATTTGATAAAGCAAAAAATACGAGTTCATTATTTTTTGATAATCTTACTGACGGACTAATTACAATTATTTTTCTACCTTGGACCTAATTTGATGATACTAATTTATAACAACTAAAAAGGCCAAAAACATTTTGTCACAATTGGCATTGCAAAAGGGCTGTTCGTGCCATTTTTTGTACCGTTGAAAACCAAACCCGATTATTTACCACAGTCTCAATTTATGATATACTAGATCTGGCAACACTATGCCGAACTATTCATGCTGTAACAGATTCCCGCTGCAATCGAAACTTCTTCTGATTCATTAAGTGCATTTGCATCTCTTAAGCCACGAACTGTGACGAACATGTGATCGTAAATTAGAATATTAAGTGCGAAGTACAGTTGAAGAATTTAGGGTATGGAGCTGGGTCATGTTTTCTACCGTGTGCCAAATCTGTTTGATTAAGAACGCATGATTGAAATAGAAACATTCGAACAACACGAGCGAAAGTTTTTTTAAAGTACGAGTACTTAAAACAAACCCGCGAATAATGATCCAAATATGTACCAGAGTTTATTTATGAGTACACTTCATACCCTAAAGGGTATGAAAGGGGGATGTGCACGAAACTAATTTATAGCGTACGAAGTCGCAGTCGGCCCGTAGTAATTAATAAAAAGTAAATCCTGCCGGTGTACAGTCGCGGAATGAAAAGGTTGACCCACCTTAAGATCTGTTCTTGCTTGCTCAGTATAAGTTATCAGTATCTACTTATCGACCGAGTATGACTCATAATTAATGTCATTTCACTACATGGCCCACAGATACATGGTTACCATGGTCACGTATAAACAACAGCCACCATTGGTTCAAACTGAACTCAAGTCTTTATTGGTCGTTACAAAAGGGTTGCTATGGTCACGTATAAACAACGGCCACTATTTGTTAACTGAACTTAGTCTTTATTGGTCGTTACAAGAGGGTTGCTATGGTCACGTATAAACAACAGCCACTATAATTGGTTCAATAATATTTATCTCGTCCGTTACACAGTTTAACAAGGTAACATGTGCTTGCAACGCGTAGATGACTTTATTTGAAAACTGGTCAACCTTTTCGTTCCGCGACTGTACATAGATAGAATGACGGTTGCAAATCACCTTGAATGTAAGTCAATTGCGGAAATTTAAAATTAATGACGAAATCGCAGTAAAACTCAGATAAGTTCGGCCACGAGCGTTAATTTGGACCCATTTCAAGAAAAATAAAGTGAAGTCGCCAATGTCATTAGAGATGTCAAGTCATTTCTGTTAGTTTTAGGAAACTCCACCTTATTGTTGTAGAATATCAGATTGACTTTGGACCTAAATTGGGTACTAAATTAAATCTCGTGAATGTATAACAAAACGGGAATCATGTTAAACCAGTTGGTACTCTTCATAATTTAGTTGAGTAATACATACTGTATAAGCGAATATAACCGACTAAACCCGATTTGCATTACACGACAAAAATACGAACACTATACCTACAGATATAAAACTTATTACGAACGATAAGCTTTGTAAAACTAAATCCTTAGGCCGCTGATTACTCAAACAATAACTAACTTCTCAATGGATTCAATTATGGCTGTCAATTTATCTTTACCGCAACAGGTAGTAAAAGCAGAACAGTATGCTGTTATTTTTTACGAGTTCTACATAAATTTACAAGCCGTATAAAATGATTTCAGCTATGAAAACAGTTTTGTGGGACGTTGTTGTAAAACTAAGTTTGTTAATATGTTATAATATATAAATAACTAAATAAATAAATAAATAATAACAATAAATAATATTCTATTGGGAGACGTCGCTTATCAAAATGTATTGTTAAACATACTATGCTCAATGAAATAACTGGAGCGCGGCCAGATATTTTTAAGCATATTGTATACTTTAATACATAATTTTCTGGTACTGTTTGCACTTTACTAAAGGCGCACTTACACGGGGGTTTTTAAAAAACCCTCGACTTGCAAACAGGCAGACAGCCAGCTTGATGGAAAGTGGTCACCGCCACTCGTCGACTTCATGCCTAAGAAAATGATTCGCCTACTATTTTTCATTTACTGTGGCCATCTTAGACCTTATTTGACCGCCCGGGGCTTCCATCATCTCTTTCAATCTTATAGAGAAATCGTGCTATCTCTTCAGTAATCTAATTTGTATTGTCTAATTGATTAAGTACTTCATCGACTAAGAATTGACAGAAAATTATCTATATTTAATTTGAATACATTTTTAATATAATTATCATCTTATTCATTATTGTTTCTAACTCAGCCGCCATTATTATTTTATTACATAAGAGCTATCAAAACGTTGACAATGCGATAGCAGAGGGGCTATTGCTTAACGCACTCGCAATCGCAATTGTTTTCATTTTGAAAATCGAAGGCTCGTCTGCATACAAAATGAAAACAATTGTTCCGCTTTGAAGCCAATTGAGATTGCGAGTGCGTTAGACAATAGCGACGCAGATCAAAGAGGACATGGTTTTTACCGCTTAGTATCTATGCACCTGACTTGAGGTATTTCTTAGTCAAAAAACTCACAAAAAAGTCAGTTTAAGTACTTTAAATAAACAATATGAATATTTGACGACGCGCTGGCCTACTGGGTAGTGACCCTGCCTACGAAGCTAGTGGTCCTGGGTTCGAATCCCGATAAGGGCAGATATTTGTGTGATGAGCTCGAATATTTGTTCCTGAGTCATGGATGTTTTTAATGTATTTAAGTATATATTTCTCTATGTAAGTATTTATATCGTTGTCTAGTACCCATAGTACAAGCCTAGAGCTTAGTTTGGGACTGTGTGAGATTGCCCCCTTATATTTATTTATTTATATTTAATGTTTATTCTTGACATAGCTATAAGTAAAAAAAATGCCTTGACGACAGAAAATATAGCAGCATTCGCTAATCGAATTTAAACTCAGCGAAAGCGCTTCCCAAGCGGTGTCCCGCCTAAATATACGGTTCTTGTGTGAAATATACTCACGCGCAATGAAATAAGACCACTGTACGTACAAACTTACGTACAAAGCGATCCGTTTTTACCGCCACTGAGTATACAGTACCCGTTTCAGTCGACAGCTGTCTCCACCGAGGGGATTAAAACTTCCAGAAACATTCCATTTGACATCTGTACCATCTCAAACCAAAAGGCCGTATGTGAAATAATTGCTTAGACAAATTCGACCCTTTTCTATCAGTAATGAGGCTGCTAGTCCTATACATTTCCCGCAGGAGATACGCTTTTATTTATCAAAGGCATTATGTAAGCTCATGTGGCCAAATTTTTTACCCTCTGTTTTGTTTTCACACACAATAAAGGGGTATTTTCCTCATATTTGAAGTTTTTATCAACACCACAATGCTATTATGCTGGATTTAATTAATTTCATTTTCGACTTGATATTTTGGTTAATTATGGGTTGTTTTGAACGCTATCTAATAATGAGTCTTTTGTGCAGTTGTGGAGAAATAACTTTGGAATAAATTAATAATTTAATGTGTGGATAAAGTTTGTATCATTTTGGATTAGGTGCTAAGTGTTGTTTTTTTTTGTTTTTTTTTTATGGCGCAGAGAAGACAAACGAGCATACAGGCCATCTGATGGTAAGTGGAAACTGTGACCCATAGACATTCGCATTCACAAGACTGCAATGTAATCCTAAGACTGCAAGTGCGTTGCCAACCCTGAGGACTAAGATGGAATGCCTCTATGCTAGTCATTTCACCGGCTGTCTTATCCCCAAACCGGAACACAACAATGCGAACACTGCTGTTTGGCGGTAGGTTAATGGATAAGATGGTGGTAGCGATCCGGACGGACCCTGCACAAGGTCCTACCACCCGCAAACACATTCGTTTACACATTCGTCTGTGTGTTTAATGAAAATATTGTAAGCCACTAACTATCGATTTTACCAAACTGTAATAAGAGTTAGTCCGAGATTAGTCTATACAAATTCGGCGTTTAATCTAGTTATAAGACCTTTTTCTCGTTTGGTCGAATCCGCCCTTAGTTGACTACTAAAAACTAAAGACTTAGTATAAATATCTTCTTTCTTTTTTAGGTACATACCATTTTGATGAATTTTAAGGCAACGCTTATGATATTATTCTCAGTGTTATGACACTTATGACCCACTGTTGTGTAGATTGTAGGTCTTTATACATTACTAGCGACTCGCCCTCGCTGCACTTCGGTTTATGCGAGTCTTTAACACCCGAATTCATTATAGAGGTACATATAAACCTGCCTCTTAAATCACTCTATCTATTGCTAAAAACTGCATCTGCAAAATCTATTGAGTAGTTTAAAAGATTTATGCGAACAGACAGCTTTAGCGATGCGATACGATTTTATCTACACTAATATTATAAAGCTGAAGAGTTTGTTTGTTTGTTTGTTTGTTTGAACGCGCTAATCTCTGGAACTACAGGCCCGATTTGAAAATTTCTTTCAGTTTTAGATAGCCCATTTATTGAGGAAGGCTTATATATCATACTCACATAAATTAAAGCGAGGCGAGGGCCGGTCGCTGTACTATGTAAAGAAAAGAAAAGATTAGGTATGTATATTATAGATAAATTACGTCTTTAGTTTTTTTAGTAGCCTTCTTAGTGGCTTACAATAATCTTCTTACTATCCAACCTTTACCATTTACTGATTGCCTGGTCTGTCCTTGGTTTCATTTCATAGTCCCCGAGCATAAAAAATACCAAAAAAAAAACTGTCGTAAAAATGAAAATTAATTTCAGTAAAATTCCCGCACATTATCGTATCGATACTTATTCCAGTGCCGGGTGCCAGCCCATTCAATACCCCTCATATTTTAATGGCGTACTCTTGACCCGGTGGAGGGCCTCTCCAGAACGTTTAGTAACTCTTTTACTTTGTGCCCTCGCGCTACGCTCACCACCACGCAAATTATGAGGCCCTGGTAGTAAATTATTGCGAATTGTAACTGTTTTGTTTGGTTTTGTGTGATAAAACTTAAATAAAAACAAAGCAAAAGATAAATGGTGCATAAAACTGAAGATCAATACTAATAACATGTGTGCGTGTGTGTACGGGGGTTTTGTGCACGTGTGTGTGTGTATGTGTGTGTGTGTGTGTGTGTGTGTGTGTGTGTGTGTGTGTATGTGTGTTTGTGTAAGTTTTATCGAATAAATAAATAAATGAGTACAATATAATAGAAATATTCTTCATTGAACAACACATACAATTATAGCATGGAAAGTAAATACAAAAAATAAATAACAAAGTGAGTCAACGTCATGCCGTCTTATCGCCAAATAACGATCTCTTCCAGACAACCTTACAAAGAAGGGAACTTGAAGATAAACATAAAGGTGGGTAAAGATTGCAGGCGGCGCAAACCAAAATAATAAATCAAATTAAAAAAAACCGGGCGAGAGCAAGTCGGACCATGCTCAGTGTAGGGTTCCGAAGCCGTGACGATAAACACATAAAACTATCACAACAATCAACATGTATGAACTAATTTTATATTTAAAGTTATTTGGATAAGATGATTTTTAGTAGGTATTAACAAATTAGTCACATGTATCTCAGGAACTAATTAAGTTTACCTGGCTGTAATAGTTTTCCTTTTAAATTCGCTATATGCGCTTATATGCGCATTTATTTTATGCGCGGGGGGGGGGGGGGGGAGGACACTTGACTCCAAAAAATAGCGCTTTAAAGCAGAATATTTCATAAAAGGATCCTTCATCGTAAACCCGCAAATTTTTTAAAGACCTATCCTACGACACTCAACACGATGGGGTAGATGGGAATAAAAAATACGTCACCACGTTACGTGTGGGGGAAGTAGAATAAAAAAAAAGTTTTTCACTATTTTATTTAACCACTGTGTTGGCGAGACTAATATGTATATTCATGCCAAATTACAGCTTTCTAGTACTAAGAGTCTCTGAGCTAGCCTGCGGACGGACGGACGGACGGACATGGCGAAACTGTAAGGGTTCCGGTTTGACTACGGAACCCTAAAAAAAGTGAGTACGATCGTGAATTAATAAAATATTACATTTTCGCCTCATCGTTTTTTTTTTCGAAAAGTGTAAACATCTACTCGTGCCTATAAGTAATTAATTATGTTTAAGGCAATCTGCGCCTCTTCTTCATATTGACAACACCCCAATTGTTATTGTTGTCGTAAACAATTCGATTTCAATAGGGCTAAACACAAAGTAGACCTTCAGACATACAAAGGGCCTTTAAGGGCTATTCTATTTTGGGGCTTCTGTTCTGTTCTATGCGATATAGGGTATTATTAAGTACTGTCAAGTAAATAAGAGCTATAATAACGTTGACAGTACGATTACATGTCAAATGCAATATGGTTTTACCGGGTAAAATAGAACTCCTGGTTCCGTAACATTTACCTTAAACACACAATCTTCTTTAATTTTTATGTACCTATGTGACTTGATACAATTATATTATAATAATAAAGAAATATGACCCTGAAAGAAAGAAAGAAAATTATATATTCGTGACAAACGTAACCAAGAACAGATAAAAACGTACAAGAAGAAAGTGGCCACGAAATGGTCCCAACCCAGCGTAATGCTGGCATTGAAGTCAGCGCTGGTCTTCCGTTGGAACCATCAGGTGAAACCACGGAAGGTTAAAAACACATAATTAAATGAAGACAAAACATAAATAAAAATAAAATAACCAAGTCTTATTCAGAAATTCGCAAAGGTCTTCCATGCCGTTCTTGGCGGAATGGGCAGCAGTCCCTTGGCCCTACATGGAGCAAGCAAAGAAAACAGGCATGACCTATTTTATCTATGGTAGCGCCTATCCATCCATTTGTTTTGAGACAATGCACAAGCCTCGATTCAACTGAGTAAAACAAATATTGCCTTCGATATGTCATGATATGGTATTGTGTTTTTAACTCGGTCTCCATCACTGTCGTAAACAAGAGCTATCGTAACGTTTTCGATACGATAACATGGCAATGCATGGCATGTTTGTAGAAGAAACAAGAAATTCAAACAACTTTTTACTACCAAATTAGTTTCTCGACGGCCTGTAACCGAACGACCTCGACCTTTCTGGCCTCGAACGACCCAACTAAAGCATTCACTAAGATAAACCTCTGCTGAAGTATGGACTTGACAGCCATAAAATATCTTTGTTGAATAACAACAATTAGTCAGAGCTAGAGCCGTAACTATGACCTTTTGTCAGAAATATGGGAGTTTTAGTAAACTGCACACACTAGTATGAAAAAGGAACGACTAAATTATCTCTGAGTGTGGGCCGGTTAGTGACGATTTTCCATACACTAATTTGAAAAAGGAACGACTAAATTGTCTCTGAGTATGGGGCGGTTAATGACGATTTTTCATACACTAGTTAGAGAAAGGAGCGACTAAATTGTCTCTGAGTACGGGGCGGTTAGTGACTATTTTTCATACACTAGTTAGACGAAGGAGCGACTGAATTGTTTCTGAGTACGGGGCAGTTAGTAACGATTTTTCATACACTAGTTTGAAAAAGGAACGACCAAATTGTCTCTGAGTACGGGGCAGCTGGTGATGATTTTACATACACCAGTTGAAAAAGGAACGAGTAAATTTTCTGTAATGTATGTACGGCGGCGGTTAGAACTTAGGGCATGTTACTAAACCCCGTTTAATTACGAAACTACGACTATATCTACGGTTGCTGATGGCGTCGGTTCTAATTGATGAACTAGACATTTCCTTTCACGGAGTTTATTCTTAAAGTTGATTGAGGAGCCATAAAAATACTTGAAGAAAATTTTCAAGGAAAAGGACATCTTTTTAAATTAAATTCCTTATATTGCATTTTTTGAAGTGTTTACACTCGACTATGAGTAAACATAAAGCCCCTAAACCTCAGATACAAAATTAAATCTCATGCTATTTGTTTTTTAATAAACGAGTCGACTACATTCTGCGATTGGTGGGTAGCGTTCCATTTCCCCTAGTACATATTACACAACCTAAACTACCTTCCGCGAGCTAGAACTCAGATTTACAAAGCAAACACAATTTACGTAGGTCTTTTACATAAGGATCTACAGAGTTCACAGTTTCCTATCAAAGTTAAAGTTAGTTTAGTTGAGAACATTTTCAGTCAGAATTAGAGATAAGGGTCACTAGGGTCAGGGCGGGACCCGACCCCAGGTACCGGGATAAGTTGATTATGGAAAACTGGGGCTTAACTAGCAGTAAATACATGGTGAGGAAGTGACATTTACGTAAAGGCACCGTCGGTAACCCTATCGTATGAACAAAGTTGAGTTTTTAGGTTAAGACTATGTTGACCGTCCGGTGGCGCTCTTTTGCAATGGACAATACTTTAGTTTATTAGAAAACACAGTAATAGTAAGAGTACAAAACTACACACCTCATAGCATACTTGTGTTATGATGAGAACTGTCAAGAAGGTAACTGCATGTTTAGAGTGATGTTTAAATTTCTGTATTGTTGTTTGTACATTTTTTTGCTAAGATCTTTAGGTACATATCCGCTAAGCGGTAACCGGTTGCTAGAATAATTTCAGAAAATTGTTAACCAACGGAAGAACGTGAACGTTTTTAGCGAGGTAAAATCTACTATTATTAACATAAAGTAATTTTATCTTATCTTATCTTCTCTTTTGACCCTTTAGGATGTTTTGTGCAGTTACCTTCTTAGGTATACACACTCAACTGTTCGAATGTGCCTCATGATGTTTTTCCTTCACCGTAAGAGCATCGGGTAATGCACTTAAGTTAGAAAAACTCATTGGTGCATGGTGACCGCGGAAGACAAACGGGCACACAGGCCACCTGATGGTAAGTGGAAACTGTGACCCATAGACATTTGCATTCACAAGAATAAAAGTATTTAAGAATCTTCTATGTTATTGTCACGAATTTACTAAACCTAGGTCTTCCTCTTCCCATTTTTCCTTCCACTTTGCCCTACAAACGATTCAAAAGTTGGTTTTCTTTCCGTCCAGTTAACCCTTTCCATTCTCCACCAACACGCCACAACTCAAACGCTTTTAATATTTCCCTTTCTCTCTGTTTTTCTCAAGACGACCACTTTAATTTATTTTTAATTTCGCCGCGTTACGAACCATTAGCCAAAGCTCGAGATGTTTCGTGAATGTTCAAATATTTATGAATCAATTATCTCAGCTTTCAGTAAAATGTATACACATCCAAACTGATGAGTTTTTTTAAACTGGGATGGTACACCATTCCGCCCTTATTCAGCTTGAGTTAATCCACCCCTTACGGTTTCATCCCTTTTGGCATTTTGATGACAAATTCCTGTAATCTAATATTCGAAGCCGACGCCATCAATCGGAGGATGTTCTCGACTCGTTTATTAAAAAACATATAGGATGGGATTGACTTGTGTGCTTGAATTATGTCTAAGTTGTAGGGGCTTTATGTTGACTCGTAGTCATGTGTGGACAAGAAAAAATAATGGTATATACTGTATTTGTAATTCATGTCCTATTCCTTAAAAAATTACTTCAAGTAATTTTATTTTTTTGAAAGTTTACTGCAAGTAAAAAACAGTTAAGTATATACGTAAGTATAAGTACATAACTATAAGTAAATAAGTATAAGTGTATAAGTACAAATATGTATGTAAACACTTTATTGAACATAGAAAAACCAGAATATTTAGTACAATTAATATAAATGTACAAACGTGAACTTATTAAAGCGATCGTTTCCAGCTACCCTTTGAGAGATTGAGAAGGGTGAAAGGTTGTGCAGCGAGTGAGCAAGTGTACATTTAGAAGAACATAACACATTAACTTACCAATAAAGCCTAAATATTAAAAAAATACATTTGAATACCTACATAAAGTAGATTCACAAATATATATTAAGGTAAACGCAGCTATCAACGACCCATCGAAAATCTGCAGGTATTACCGACCCATTAGTGTAATTTGAAGTTTTTACGTTTCTGCAACTGTTTGAGCCACAGGTAATAGAAAAAATACACGCGTTTGTTCGTTGAGCATCGGATAACCTGACGTTAGAGTGCGTGGCATTGCAAAAAGGAGATAAAATACATCAGTTTCTGTGCGGCCGGCGTGAACGCAGGTCTTGTCATACTGGCTCTTGTTCCTGCAGGTAATTACCCAACTTTTCTGCCTTAGACATTTAATGCACATAAATGATACCTTCAATTATCGTGTAGTATTAAATGTATTCATTTACTTATAAAGTCTCGATTTTGTAATGCATTTTATTGAAAAAACGTCGCTATATATGATAAAACTTTAATTGAAAATAGGGCGGTGATAACTTCTTCAATTTTAGTAGTTGCAGCCATTACCGACCCATGAGTCGGTAATGGCCGCCACGTAGAGTTTAGTTTTTATATATTTTCTGTTGATATTTGACAATTTTACAAGTATTTGTATAAACTAATATAATAATAAACAATCAGCCTTTGTATAAATCTATTAGCGATATACAATGATTTGTGTAGTTTTCTTGTTTTTGCGTTGTAAATTGGTTGAAAATGACTACATTATTCATAACTCGATATGCTTTAGAGACAATAATTAATTAACCAAAATTTTATTTAATTTTTGTTTTTGGAGTTAAATGTTGAATTACTTTAATCAATCGCGGTCTCTTTTACAGTCAAGGAACCACCGATTATAAATATGATGTACTTTTTATAAGTCGGTAATACATTTTACTATTATACCTACATATTCTATTACCGACCCATGTGGGTCGCTAATAGTTACTAATTGTTGCTATTACCGACCCGTGTAGGTCGGAAAAAGTAACTATTAGCGACTCTACACAAAATAATATACCTAATTATTGCATGTTAAGTAATATATTTTTTTTGGTTTACAGTCACCAGCAATAATATATTATCCAACATTGATAGCAAAAATATCTGACACGTCTTTATTACTAGAGGTATACAGTGACCATATAAAGCATACACTTGTAACGTGTGTACACAATTGTTTTTTTTATTTGATAAAGATTAAAATATTTTTGTGATCGTTATTTTAAGTAATAAGTCAATAAATAATATTTTTATTTTGGATTTCAGTAGCATGAATAGTATCTCAATAGTATAAATAGATGTTAGAGAATTTTCAAGTTCCTTAAGTGTTGTTTTAATGTTGATTATTTTTAATGGTTATAATAATTTATGTAAGTAGATGACCATATAAAACATTCACTTGTGACGTGTATTGTTTTTTAAAATTTGTAACAATTGTTGTTTAAATTTTATGAAGAGTAAAGTGTTTTTCACCATTTAAAGTTATATTATTTTCTTACAGTCGGTAATAGCTGCAAAAAAAACGTTAATAGCTTCACAGCCGTTACTATGGCTCGGTAATAGAAACATTCGACTTGCCCACTTTATTAATTATTTTTCACAAGAAAATGCTTTATTTTGAAGCATTTAACGTGGTAAATATAAACCCAACATTCAATATTACCATATAAAAATAATAAAAATACTTTTACGGCTACCAATATTCTTAATAAGTATGATCAATTTTAAAATGGCCTTAGGAGGGTCGTTAATAGCTGCATTTACCTTAATACTTAAATGTACACACAAAATATATTTTATGTAGGTACCTAGAAGATAGACGATATTTAGGAGATAGAGTCAAGCCAGAACGGACGGACCGTGGGGACCAGGAACACACCGTATTTTTAAAGATATGTCAAAGCGCCTGATCGACGCAACCCGTGACAAAAATGCTGGCCTGAACTTGGCACAAAGATTAAGCACTGCCATTCAACGTGGCAATGCTGCCAGCATTTTAGGAACAATGCCCACTGGTAAATAGTAGTTTTAAGTAAGTTTTTTTTTTTTTTTTATCGCATAGAGATGACAAACGAGCACACAGGCCACCTGATGGTAAGCGGAAACTGTGACCCATAGACATTCGCATTCACAAGACTGCAGAGCAATCCTAAGACTGCAAATGCGTTGCCAACCCTGAGGACTAAGATGGAATGTTTCTAGTTCTTTCGATTGGTTGTTTTCTGTTAAATTAAATACAAAGATTAAATTAAATTAGATACTACCTTTTTAAAAGGTAGCCAGAACTTCTTTAAGTACATAAGTATATAAGTATAAGTACATATATTGGTTTTACCGTTTCATCCTTTATTTTAAACCACCTAAGGTGTTAAATTTTTTCGATCCAGTTCGACTGTTCCGCGTAATGTGGCGTTATTAACCCGGACGCGCATCGCCCGCAGTTAATTACGGCGGACGCGTGAAGTCGACACTTTGTTATTAATTCAACATGACGTTAATAAATTTGCTGCGTCATTCTATCGATTATGCAACGATAGACACCAATTTGGTGGTTCTAATACGCTTATGGTACATGCGATTATAAAACGTATAAAACATTTCAAAACACAACCAAATTTTAAAAACGTTTGAAAGATATGTTGTATAACATTTTATAACCGCAGAGTGGGAGCTACATTAGACGTCATAACCAAATAAATAATTATAGACACGAGTAGGTACTAAGTAGGTAGGTATCTCGTTGTTTGCACTCCTTTACGAATTCCTTACGGCAGTTTTCCTTTTGATATACCTAGCTAAAATATTCTTCAAATATACTTTTTCCATTGTGACATTTGCATCTGATCAAAAAGTGACAAAGCATACTTAAATGCTTTTATTATACCTAAAATGCTCGGTTAAAAAGACGAAAAATTAGTAGATTGTTCAACAAGGGGCTTCAATAAGCCATAATGACACGAGAGGTTTAGCCACCCAAGCAGAGCGAAGATGGCTATAGTTCGATTGTCATTATGGTTGTTTAGTCTCGCGTTAAACACTCTAATTATCACTTTGAATGGGAGGAAAAAAAATAAGATGTTCTATACAAAATTGCAATATTGATTATAACAAAGTTTGTGACAAATTTGTTCCGCAAAATTGTCTTTTAATCTCTAGTAACTAATAAGGAGTTTTAGTCCCGATGTGCAGAGACTAAAGTTAAATTTTAAGAGCACGAGAAGTGAAAAGTTTATTTACACTTAATACGTATACGTTACGTAGGTAATTTTAACCACAAAATAATTTTACACCAATGTGGTTCAAACTAATTAGTCAGCGCGCTCTTCAGCTGCAAAATATAATTGTTTGGTTGGTCTATAAAGTTTAGATTCTTCTAAATGATAGCCATGGAATTTTAAATGGTACAGACGAGCATACGGCCATAATTGAACGTAAAAGGCTGCCTAATTGTAAATGCACGCGCTAAAATGTGTTTTGTTCACTCTGACGGGATTACTTAAACTCGCCGCTGCAACTTTGCTCGTTCGTCCGACTGTCCGTTGTTTTTGAGAGAATAACACCCCTGAGGTCGTACTTTGGAAATCGAAGATCGATGATACGTTCGCTCCTGCTCGCTACGAGTGACTGGGTTGGAGCTAACGTAACTTCGGACTTCGATTTTCAAAGTAAGCCTCTGATTGCTATCATATTATCGTGACTAGTGACCCGCCCTCGCTTCGCTTAGCTCATCTCATACTTAGTCATGTTTTAGTATTTGTTGATTTTCTTTAGGGTTTATTTTGTACAATAATCATACCAAACTTCACGCTTGTATGTTTTACCGTTTTCACGACACAACAAAATTAAAAATACTTTGGAAAAAAGTTTCTTGTATGGTTACCCCCTTTATTATTTCCCTTTTTTTATTCATTAGTAAATTCACCGTAATTATATATATTCTGGGAAAAAAAATCAACCAGTTGTCCATTACTGTTCAAAAGATACAGCTCTTTAAAGTAAGGACCGACAGACAGACAGACGGAAGGACAGGGTAGGCTTACTGATAGGGTTCCGTTAAAAAGTGGGGTAAAGTCCTTTATTAAAGGTCTAAGGCCTCGTGCAATATAGTGTGGCAACACTGTTCGTATATTTGGAAACTTTGAGCCAGTTGCTACCCAAGCCGGGGAATGATTATAGATTTATTGACGAAACATGGTGCTGATTAATTTATGTAGAGTTTACGAAGCATGTTGTTGATTTAAAATTAAGGTTATTTTATGTTAATTTTTATAAGCACAAAGAAGTTTGATTTTATTAATGTCATAAGAATAAAAAAAATCAATTTCATACAAACAAACAACAAACCGTTCCTAAGGTCTCACGCAGCTGTATTGTTCCTTCTTCTTGCCCCTGAAGCCATTGCTAAATGGAAAATCATGCCTTTCAAAAATGGGTACCTATTATACAGGGTGTTTGGCAGTCGGGTGTAGGGGTTTTAAGGGATGATAGTAAGGGTCATTCTGAACATTTTTGACCACATTTACTATTACGAGTATGCTAAGTTTCACGGTTTCCGAGATATTGATCATTTTAATAGGATTTTTTGTCATTTTTCCTTATGTCCGTGATACGAAAAACCCCTTAATTCAAGTATAAATTTTTAAAAAAAACAGTGTTTTCTTCCATGACTTGAATCACTATGAAATAAGGAAGTTTTAAAGCTACATTCCATTTTTTTTTCCCTACAACTTTTTGAGTAACCTCACAAAATTGGTTTTTCCATACTTGGTGAAAAACAAACGCGGGGTTCTCTTAGTATGGAGAAACCAATTTTGTGAGGTTTCTCAAAAAGTTGTAAGGAAAAAAAAATGCAATGTAGCTTTAAAACTTCCTTATTTCATAGGGATTCAAGTCATGCAAGAAAACACTGATTTTTTTTTAAATTAATACTTGAATTAAGGGGTTTTTCGTATCACGGACATAAGGAAAAATGACAAAAAATCCTATTAAAATGATCAATATCTCGGAAACCGTGAAACTTAGCATAATAGTATATGTGGTCAAAAATGTTCAGAATGACCCTTACTATCATCCCTTAAAACCCCTACACCCGACTGCCAAACACCCTGTATGCTCGAATTTTAATTTCATCGAATTTCTCGTCGTTTCTTTGGTAGTCACAAGTCTAACGTAATCTATTCCACGTAATTAATGTTTAAGACATCATGGTTTCGGCCAAAACAGTGTTCGACTAAATTCAATTCAATTAAATGATGGACCTAACACATCCCCAAAATGGTCCTTCTAAACGACATATTACCTCCTTATCTCCTCTCCATTTCGTGGCCAGTCGGCTGCAGTCCCGTTTTTTCGCCGACCAAAGATTACAATGCGTCCTTGACCCCGCTCAGTACCCTTACCATGAGTTACAATTAACGTCCTCGCTAGCGAGTCGAATGCTCTGTCGCTCGCAGACCTCGCAGTATTCTTATAGAGTGCGAGGGACAGAGCATTCGACTCGCTAGAGAAATGGTAATTATAACTCATGGTAGGGGTACAGTTCAATGTTGGGATAATGTCTTGTCACGGGAGATGGATGTGTTTGTTCTGCGGGTATAGGGTTTCTAGAAGGGGGGGTAAGGAGGGGAAACTTGGGGGAGGTTAGTCTTTATTGGGAATGCTTTGGGCAAAGAAGTATACGAGTACATATATTTTTCGATGCAATGACCTAGGTTGATATATCTGCAATTATTTTCATGTACAGTCAAGGGCAAAAATATGTATACACTTTAGTACCTTGTCTAATTTCGTCATATTTGAACTGCCATATATGAACTGTCACAGTGGTTAAAGTGACAAGGTACTAAAGTGTATACATATTATTGCCCTTGACTGTACGTATAGTTAATAGTGCTAAATTTAGAAAGGATGCAATGTTAGAAAAACAACTCATATTTTGCAGAATACAATAGATTTTTTTTAAGGTGAGGAAAATGCGGTCGAGCACATAGAGTATCTCGTCACCCAAACACATTTGTAATCTCAAGACTACAATCTTAAGACTGCAATCCTAAGACGGCAAATGCGTTGGCAATGCCTCTATGCTAGTAATTTCACCGGTTGTTTTACCCCCACACCGGAACACAACAATGCGAATACTGCTGGCCATAGGTGAAGTTTAAGATGTTGGTAGAGTTCGAGCGATCTCTTATCACCTTACGTCAATCCTCGACGTAATTAGAATAACTGTTATCACTTTACCAACTGCACTGCGGTCCTAGTATGTTTGTGTTTATCGCGTGACAAAATGGAGAAAAAGCATCCAGCACTCTCGTACTTATGTGTGAAAAAGAGACGGATGTTTTATCTATGTTTTGTCATACGATAAACGCAGCCAAATAAGCCCCCTGCTTTAGTTTCTACATTATCATACTTAGTACCTAACCGTGACTGTTCATCATCATCATCATCATCATCATCAGCGTGTATTCGCCCACCGTTGGGCATACGCCTCTCCAATATTCCTCCAACCAGAACGTGACAAACCGTGACTTGTTACTGGTGTTCTTTTAAAAAATACTGATTGATTCAGACATTCGCGTATAACATTGTTTATTGTTTTTATTGTCAATTGTTCCATTGTTTACATTGGAAGAAAGATTGAAAATTCAAGATATATTGTTGTTGACCATTCAAACCCACGTAACGAGTAAACTTATTTGCGATTAGACGCATCAATAAATCTAACAAAACAACGGTCAGAGAACTTTGAAATGAAGCCAAAGATAAAGAATTCGTAATAATATAACATAAAGAGGACTCTAATAGCTGAGCTGTATTTATTGGAAATGCTCAGTAGTAATAATATGGTCAGGTTTCAAACAACTTTGTAAGTAAACTGGGCATATTATTGTGCCGTTGCGCACATTTGAATACCGCCCAATCATCGTCCATTGAATACGTTTCTTAGACCGGCCTTGTAGAGGTGATTAATGAAAATAGTTCACTGGTTATGAATAAATGCGTCTATATCCAGTGGTCGTTGTCCTCAAGTTTGAAAGTAATCTGGGGGCTTATATGGCTTAGTTTATCGTATTATAAAATGTAGGTAAAACATCCGTCACTTTTTGACAATTCTGATACGTATATAAGTACGAGAGTGACGGATACTTTATCCACATTTTGACACGTGATATACGCAGCCATACTAGGTCCCCTGGGGCCCTAATATGACTGCGTTTATCGCGTGATAAAGTTTGGATAAGGCATCTGTCACCTTCTGACATGTAAATAAGTACGAGAGTGACGGATGCTTTATCCACATTGACACTAAAGGACCTAAGAAGATCGGTTCTTCCAATAAATGTTACTATGAAACAAGTTGTCTAAAATTAATAAAATGCAATAGTATACATTATAGGTAAGATCGTTACCTAAACGTGTTGAATATTGTATTGAAAAAACCGGTGGTTATTTTGAACACTTACTAAAATTAATTAAAGAATGTGAAAACAATGCAATTTATTAATTTTAGACACCATTTTTCACAGTAACATTTACTGCTTAAGACTACTTTACACAAGTGATTCCGCTGCGTCTTACCTGTGCGCAGAGTAATGACGTTTATTCCGGTCAGTGCACATCAATGATGGCATTGATGGCACAGCCCCACTGATCCTGAACCAGCTTTAGGCTAATGCGATACGTTATCTCAATTACGTCAGCTTAATCCGTGATAGCGTTTGAGTAGTATATTGGCTTTAGGGTTTAGATTTGAACAAACACTACATACAGTCACGAGATTTAATTTGGTACCCACCTTAGGTCCAAAGTCAATCTGACATTCTACAACAATAAGGATGAGTTTCCTAAAAGTTACAGTTGACTTGACATCTCTAATGACATTGACGACTTCAAGCATATTTTTCTTGAAATGGGTCCCAAAATAACGCTCGTGACCGTACATACATACATAACTTCACGCCTGTCTCCCAATGGGGTAGGCAGAGACTATGGAACGCCAGGTGCACCGATCTAAACACACAATTTTCGCTTCCTCTACATTCATCAATCTCTTCATGCACGTACGTCGGTTTCGGGTGCTTTTGATTTGGCCCTTACTCAGTACATCGCGAATCTGATCACCGTACGTACGTCTAGAACTACTACTGACATCTGAGCTCATTCTCACTCGCCATTATCTCTTTCGTAACTCTTTTTTCATCCTATGATAGTATAAACACTGATAGTATAAATGGGATTTGAGATGTAAAAGATCGAATGGTATAAGAAATCACGTTCAAAATACACTGGCAGGTAATAATACTCATCCAAAATCCGCCTATACATATATCTATCGCATCAAAATAGTTTAGGAGTTAGCTGTAATACAGACAGATAGTACCGGGAAACAACTTTTTGTATGTAAAGTCGTTTCCCGCGTATTTAATAGAGAGAGTAAAATACGAGTACACAAAGCGCAAAATGTACACCTACGCGCAAAATGTAACCAATGGCAAAATCTACAATACGCATATTGTACACAACGCATATTGTGAAATACACGGAATGTACAAAAAGTAAAAAGTACATTCGGAAAATATATAAATCGGAAAATGCACACTACTCGCAAAATATACGAAATATACGAAATGCAAAACGTGCAATTGCATAATGCAAAATGTACATTTTGCGAGTAGTGTCAATTTTTCAACTTGTACATTTTGCGAACGAACGAAAGAGAGAGAGAGAAAGAGAGAGAGGGAGAGAGGATTTTGTAACATTGTTTCATAATATGGAGGGCAACCTCTGGAACCAATGCACTAGTTACTAGCTGTACTTGTATAAAAAAACGATAAGCGATCTTTCCTTTTTAAATAAATATAATAATTAATAAAGTGTATTTAAAAGCAATATGAACCAGGCAGGGCCGAGACTCTAGGTGATAAAAACCATATCGTCTTTGACCTGTTATCGTATTGTCAACGTTTTGATAGCTCTTATTTACATGATATTAATGGCGGCCCAGTTAAACACAATACCATAACTAGTAAAAGATGATATTATAGTTTTTACAGCATCGGAGGCCGGTTTAAATTTAACGGTAAAAATCAAAATAAAACAAATTTGCAAACAATCAATAACACTTCATTAAACACCACACCAAAAACAATTTAAACCGGATAGCTAGTTAAAAGCAGTTACTTATACTTAGATCAGTTTGTTTACTTTGTAACTAGCCGTGGACTAGTCTGCTCTAGGTTGGCAGATTTGGATGCAGGCCACTCGACTGGTTGCGGTCTTGCTCCGGAACATTTTGCTTTGGTGTTAGACCAAGCGCCAACGCGCTAAGTCTAATTAAGATGTGGCCAGCGAAAAGCGATAAAGAAAGAAAAAAAAGAATGAAAGAAACTAATAACTTATTTACAACTAACGCACAAAATAAGTTTGAAATTTTGGGTGAAGATACATAATAAACAATACCTATAGTCATTTCTAGTGGCAGTGGGCGGGGCACATTGCTCGCAGGACTGATGGCCGATGGGGTCAGAAGGTTCTTGAGTGGCGTCCGCGGATCGGGAGACGAGCTGTAGGTAGGCCTTCAACAAGATGGAGTGACGACCTTATGAAGATCGCAGGAACGCAGTGGATGCGAAAAGCACAAGACCGGTCTGAGTGGAGAGCCTTGGGGGAGGCCTATGTCCAGCAGTGGACGTCTTTCGGCTGACATGATGATGATGATGATGATAGTCATTTCTATGCTTAGTTTTGGGACACCAATAAATTGTGAATCAGCTATTTTATAATACTTACTGGTATTTCGGGAATGAGCGAAAAAAAATCATTTTGCAGAGTTATGCTTGACAGTTTTCGAAGTGCAAGTACAAAGTCATATATTGCTACTTGCCACTTGTCAGCAAATATATGAAAGAAAGAAAGAAAGAAAACACATTAATTCACAACCAAAGCACAAATGAAGTAAAAAAATGCTCTTTCCCGAAATACCTATCAGTATTTCAAAATACCAAACTAGTTAGGTACTCTTTTTACCAGGTTCTCAAAAACACAGATTCGAAATGTTGGGTGAAGATAATAAACAATACATACAATTACTATTCTCGTTATTAACCTAACCTACTTGTATTTTATAGATGACCGCATATGATAATTTGTTATTACCTAACTACTAATGTAGAACTAAAATATTAACTGCCCAAACAATCGACAAGTAAACCATATTTGACAGATAAATTTAGGTAGTTCTCTTTCTTACACTTAAAAATAGACAAGGAAAGAGCTTACTTTAAATTTAATAACAGATAAGTTTACTCGTCAATTGTGAAACAGACCCTTATGCTAATAATAAAAATTCGTAATATTTGTTGTTTTGGTTTATACGAACAGTATTATTTATTACCTATTCAAATGATCAAAAAATTTAGGACGTCATGTTTTAAAACTTTGGTTACAACCAAAACGAATGAACTAAAGCGTAATTGTAAAATTTAATTAAAAGAACTTTAGTGGAGCGATTTTTTCAAAATATTGGTGATTTTTGAAAAGCGATTGCTTAAGTGACAGGCAGAGGTAAAATATAAAACGTGACAATCAATCCCTGCTTAATTAATAAAATAAACCATTTCATTTTTGTTTTTGAATGAAACTTTCAAGCGTTCGATTTTCAAATATAAAACCACTTCTCCTAAATGTTGGCAGCCTGGGTCGCTGCCAACCTTCAGCCTCACGTAATTGCACCGCGAATCTTCAGGTAATTCAACACTTTTTGCTCTCACTTCTAAGTAATCCTGTACCGCGTCCTTTGAGAGCTTGGCCTTTATGAAGCGGGTTGGTTTTCTAACTAAAAGAGCTATAAGAAGGAAAGTAATTCATTGGTAAGGGGTTGGTTTTTGATTAGGTCGTAAGTATGCTTGCTGTTTAAAATATTTGATGATACATTAGCCCAGTTCTTACCTTGCGCTGGTGGTCCCGATTTCAAATCCTGGTAAGGGCAGATGTTTGTGTGATGAGCGCGAGTCTTGGACATTTTCGATGTAAATAAGTTTGTATTTCTCTATATATGTATTTATATCGTTGTCTAGTACCCATAGTACAAGCTTAGAGTTATGTTTGTGACTATGTCAATTTGTGTATTTGTCTCCTGATATTATTGTTAATTATTTAATATGTGTTATCAGATTTCTCTTGATTTGCGTCACTGACACTTAAAAAGGTTTATAAAAACAGCTTTTGCTACATGAAGTTTATTTAAAAAACCGGGCAAGAGCATGTCGGACCATGCTCAGTGTAGGGTTCCGAAGCCGTAACGACAAACACAAAAAACTATCTCAATAATCAACATGTATGAACCAATTTTCTATTTAGTTATTTGGCGCTGTCTTAGATGATTTTTAGTAGGTATAAACCCGTTAGTCGCCTGTATCTCAGGAACTAATTAAGTCTACTTATTGTTAGTAATGATTCTTTTTATTATAAATTCGTATATAATATCTCAAACAAGAGCCAAGCTTTTAAGTGTGAGATCAGTATACCTATGTAGGTAGTTAGGTATCTAAACTGCTTCAAACCGACTTTAAATTACAATAAAAGTTTAATCTTTTATAAAGTAATTAATAGAAATTGAAAAAAAAACAAGGGCCAGTAAATAGAATTTTAAGTTTTCCAAACGATTCTCGACTCAAATCAATAATCTAATCGATTATTTGTAAACATTCAGATCGCAAATCGCAAACTTGTAGGTAGCATTCCGGGGCACGTCCGAACAGCATCTAGCTAGGCGCTCGCGCTTATGAGCGTGGCTGTCGCTCGATTTGTTACTTGGACAGACTCCCCCCGCGCGTCCTGCACGCCCCGTTAGCAAATTTTTCTATCAAAGTTATCATAGGCGATTTTGATAGGTATAAACACTTTAGTCGCCTGTATCTCAGGAACTAATCTTGTCTACTTAGCCGTGATAGTTTTCCTTTAAAATTCGTTATATGCGCTTTCGTTGAAGATTTTTTTCAGATTTTTAGTATTTGTAGTTTTGGCTGTAGGGGGGGGGGGGACACTTGACTCTAACAAAAAATAGCGCTTTCAAGCGTAATATTTCATAAACGGATCCCTGAATCGAATTGCTTACATAAACCCGCAATATTTTTGAAAGACCTATCCAACGACACCCCACACTATGGGGTAGGCAAGAAAAAAAAAGGCATCCCCACGTTACGTGTAGGGGAGGTGCTTTAAAAAAAAATATTTTTCAAAATTTTATTTTACCACTTTGTTGGCGTGACTAATATGTATATTCATGCCAAATTACAGCTTTCTAGTACTATGAGTCTCTGAGCTAGACTGGAGACGGACGGACGGACGGACGGACGGACGGACGGACGGACATGGCGAAACTATAAGGGTTCCTAGTTTGACTACGGAACCCTAAAAAAGAGGTGATCGTTTACAGCTGTCACTTTTAACAGCCTATCCTGATTTTTTACCAAATCATCATTTAACAACCTTTTTTTTCGCAAAAACGTGTTTGTGCTTAAACCATTACACTTAGATTACATGGGCTTGTTAAATCAATAAGGTTAAGTTAGGCTTTTGACCACAAAAAAATGTTATATAATGCGGCGGTAAGTTTGCCAAATGAAAGTTTGTCGAATGATGATTTGGTAAAACATTAGTGAACCTAAAAGAGTATACCACTATGTGAAAAAATAAGACAGAAACGTAAAAATACATTTGCAAATAAATTATTACCTAAATTGTGCAAAATTTCATGAAAGCATTTCCTCTTAAGCGCGCTTCCTGAAATGATAAACGCAGTGTTTCACGAGAAAATAGTGAAATTTGAGGATACACTGAACTGGAAATCGGCGGAATCGGCTTACCTCCGCCTCGATCCGGGAAGCGGGATCATTTTAGAGCAGCCTAGTTTATCCTTAACAGGGTGTTTCGTTTTATGAATTACTAACATGAGTCAAGTGAAAATACGATATTATAAGTCAATAAACAGCTCTATAATGTTCGTAAAGATTTTTGGGTGTTTTAAACTAACTGTCATTATTTTCATCATAGTGTTAGCATCAGCGCTAAATTATAATATTTAAGTAGTTAATTATTATAAAGTAGTTTAATCATATTGAATATTATGTCTCTAACTTGACTAACATGTAGTGGTTCCGGTGGCGCCAAGGGTGGCGCCACTATAGCGCGGGAAAAACTAACTTCATGTCGAAGTAAGAAGGGACGGGCATTCGGAGTTGATGACGAGCCAGCAGGCAGTGGTTTCAATAAAATAATAATTGTGCTACCTAAGACTTTTAAGAGATAATTAAGGATTGATACTTTGAAAGTGTTTAAATAAAGTTAAATAAGAAACAGTTGTGTCATTTTTGGAACACCCCAATTATAGTCAAACAATTTACACTTTTTTTGATTTTTTGTCAAGTCAATGTTTTAACTATCACCGATACTTTAATGTGAATATTAAGTAACAGGTTTCTCACATGATATTGTAGAAAACTTATGATATGCATGTAGATAAAGTTACGTATGCGACTGTACGCATAATTAGGTATTAAAACACTCGTGTAATTTTATTGTGAAACTCGCCTTTCCGCTCGTTTCATAAAACCACTCGTATATTAATGCCTCTCATAATGCCCCAGTCACATAAATAACTATTTTTTTATGCCATGGAGAATGCAAACTATATGCTTACTGCAGATGATTTAACAACTCCAGATTTTAAATAGTAGTAGTAAGTTTACCGTTTAGTTAAGTTTTATATAGTTTATCTATTTCTCAAAGTACTACAACGAAGTCGAATTTCAGTTACCAACTCTTTCGTTTGTCTAAATTTACATTAGTTAGAAATATATTATTTTTATTCTCAAATCTTTTACCTTTACTGGATTGCTATAAAACAAACCGTAATGTGTTTAGTTTCATGTCTATTTTATATACGATTTATATTAACTTTGTTGTATTTATCTATTTCAGGTAATCTTCCAGCAACTTTTAAAGTAAGGAGGATTAAAGAAGATACACAATCAGTACAAGAATCAATAACTTGACTGGTGAGAAAACAACAGTATCTAGTAAATTCATTTGGAAAATGTATTAAAACTATTCATAGCTTAATTATTCATCATTTGAGCCATTAAAGCCGGGTCATTGACCTGCACAAATCTCGCTCCCCACACTGAATCACATTCGTTCGACTCCTGAATAACCTTCCGACAAACACCTAGGCGTTCCTGAACTCCTGGTCATTGACTCGGAACGAAAACATCATAAACAAAGATAAGGATAATAAAAAAGATAAACAGGGGTCGCACTATGAAGGGTGATTACAAATGAAAGAATCCATATTACTAATATTAACAATACGAAAGTGTGTCTGTCTGTCTGTATGTTTGTTACCTCTTCACGCTTAAACCGTTGAACCAATTTAGGTGAAATTTGGTGCAAAGATAGTTTGAATCCTAAGAAAGGACATAGGATAGTTTTTTTTACGAAATTCATCCCCTAAGGGGGTGAAATAGAGGGTGAAAATTTGTATGGAGCTACGATATAAACGAGTTTCACCCGAGCAGAAGCTAGTAGTATATATTAAAAGGTTGAAATGTGATTCAAAGTATCGCCAGACAAGTTCCTCATTATCCTTATTGAACTTTCTGAGTTCATGGAATCTGACACCGGGATGAATTGTAAGCAAAAATCATCGATTAACGTTATCATTCAAAAACAGTTTCTATGTTGTGATAAAGAATATTATTATTTAATAGTCATAAATACTATTTTGGCATGGAAAATCATAGAAATAAATAATAAATAAAAAACGATAAATAAAAAATAAAAAATAAATAAATATAAATAATGAAAGCAGAGCACCTTGTAATATACCAATACATATATTTAAAGTTTGACATCTAAAGTTGTCCCTCGCGCTTGTAAGAAGGCAAGGTTGTCGTTGTTTTCTCGACCTGCTTTGTCGATGAAAACTGCGATAATAGTACATTGTGCATCAAGGGTAGTAAGAAGGGAATTACTAACGAGAGTGTTAGAAGCCCGACGCCGAAGGCGGAGGGCTTTTAATGACTCGAGTTAGTAATCCCCTTACTGCCTGTGATACACACAATGGTTTTCATCACATTTGCGAGGAAAAAACACTTTAACTCTGCAAAATATAAAGAAATAACTTTTGACGAACGGGAACGTAAATGGAAACGATATTTTTTTTGTGACCCCAGATTACCTAGTCTTCTACCACAGATAATAACTGCGTTTAGTTTCGACCTGGATTCGAGGCAGATTTAGCCAATTTGATAAAAATGTATACTTAATTACTAAAATTAATGATAAATGTTGATATAAACTTGAAATAGGTATAAAAATAATGAAGTTTAATGAAGCGTATAGGTTTTGTGTAATGTAAGTTAGTCTATAGCTAATTTTTAAAGATGAAATTAGAAACCGATTTAATTTTTGGCTGAAAATTAAACCTCCTTAGTCAGAAATGATGTACGAAAGAGTTGCAAATTTTAAAAAGAAAGTCATTACTCCCTAGGGATGACAAACTCGCCATAATTCCCGCGGGAACAATTTAGGCCATTGTCCTTCTGTATATAGGCATGGAATAACACCATTTACGAGCAAGTGTGATGAAAAAGTAGTTTTGCCTTACAGAGTCGATATGGTGGGGCTTCTAAATGATGACAGCGCAAGCAACAGCAGGGCTTTATTAGATTTGAAATAAGAATAAGATGTAGGTGTGGATTCCCCGGTGCTCCAGTCAGATGAAAGGGCATTGGGTAAAGTTTGAAGAATATTGTCATTTTATTTTTCAGCGGCCACGGACGATTTTTACATAGTTATTTAAAGGACCTCGAAATACACATAGATATATATAATTAATGGCGTTAAATAATATCGGAGCCGAGATATTAATAATTAAATATTCAGTTTTGATACTAAAAGTACTCCCAGGTATGAATATTTAAATGTATCGGCTCCGATGCACTTAAGAGCATTATATATCATAATTTACCACTTTTACTAATGGCCGCTCACATTGAAAATGTATGACTTTTACGAATGACAACACTTTTACCCAAACCCCTTTCGAGGTTATGTATCAAACAGTACTAATTTGATTATATCCTTGCCTTTAGCTGAATCGTTATGTCTGTTTTTACAACTACTTCCAAACGGCGCATCTCTCGAGAGTTACCGTTAGCGTTTCGTATACAGGATGATAAACGACGCACACGTGTGGAAGGGTTGGCAAAATACCTCAACTATGTTTTTATTGCGATGTAAAGTACAAGTGATCGCGTATTATTTTTTCAGCATTTTTATTTAGTTTTTTTTTATTATTTTGGATTAGTGCTAAGACTGTATAGGGGGGGGGGGGAAGGGGGGAATGGGCCCTGTTAAGTTATTTCCTATTTCGTTTTGTTTATTTAATATTTATTTAGGTGTGTATAATTTTTATTATTATATTAAACTTAAAGATATAGAAACCAAAATAAATTAAATATGAGGTATATATTAAAATTACCTGTTATCCATATCAATTCTAAACGCGGTATTGTGCTCTTTAGGGTTCCGTACCCAAAAGGTACCAACGGGAGAGCTCATTACTAAGGCTCCACTGTCTGTCTATCTGTCCGTCTGCGGGCTGTAACTCATGATCCGTAATAGCTAGGTTTTTTGAAGTTTTAGCCTCTATTACAAAAAAGTTATAAATATTTGTTTTTTTTTCGGTGTTTTTTTCATCGATTAGCAACCGCTGTACATCTTGAACCGTAATGGGTTGACTCATAGCATTTTCAAAATAATATTGAAGCTATAAAAAACACCAATTATAAAGGGTACCATACAATAATGGTACGGAACCCTTCGTGTGGACTCGCACTTGGCCGAGTTTTTGTTATGTCTTCACGCTTCACCGATCTGTGAAATTTACCAGCTTTCAAGTAAAAAGCGAGTACTGTACGGGCAGAGTCGCGGGCAAAGGCTAGTAAGTCATAAATCATAATATTTTACAAAAGAAAATAGCGTCTGTTTTTCCGCTCAAAGTCAAAGACTTGTCGGCCTCTTTAAGAATAACAATGGAGTCCCGGGCTCCACGCCGGCTGCCGGGAATCTCCGCAGAACTTGTTTTGGGATAAACCCACTTTTGGGAACGCATTAAGGATCAGATTTTTTAGTAATCCGCCATCTGAGCGATAATTAGATATTATTTATAAAATTGGAATCTTATAATTTTTAACCACCCTGTGTATGGAATCATATTACCTTTTTGATTAGTACAATTATGATAGCTTGACGCTTTTTCTATATGCCAATTTATAAAGAAAAAACAGGTAAATTATCAATGATTTACGAAAAAATTTAAGATATGGTATATCACAAAGTGGAATAGAGACCCAGATCTTCAATACTGCCAGCAAACCTGACTGCTAAGCAACTGTTAAAAATTTGCAAGACCTGCATGATTTTTATATGCACCATAAACTGAAACGCTCAACGGAATTGATAATAAAGTGATACGTCGGGTAAGTTTATGAATAGTTTAGGTTTTTATTCTTAAGTCCAATTTCGACATTGACAGGTTATAAAGGCTGTTATTCACGGACTACGGTCAAATTTAAGAGTCCTGACCTTCCTTAAAGCCTTGTTAACGTAAATACGTGGAAGTGATACAGCGTGTTCTGTCACTATGATTCACGACGTGTCATCAAGACAATTGTGCAGACAGATTTATTCCCATATGAAAAATATGTTTTCCTCTCATCATTAATCCTTGTTGCGTGTTGTTTGGGTTTTAGCAGAGTAAGTACGGTTTTATTGTATTTTTTGTTTTGTTTTTTGATATTTATTCATGCTGTGTATAGAACAGATTGCCCTCCCGCGTATTCCGTACCATGGGTAGGCTGACGTTATGCCTGTTACATTTACTATGCGGACACATTTAAGTTCTATCAAGATAGTAAAATTTTGTTGGGGGTTTTTTGGGACCAGTCCGATTACCGAATGGTATATATGTAAGACTTGTACAATGTAGTGTAAAGCAGTAAACGTTCATATTTATTCGTCTCTACATACTGCTTTATTATCAGCATGACTACGATTTATTTATCACTAATAAAAGTACTCTATGATTTATTGATATCTAGTACTAACTCTATTTGATCCGTGTAAATAAAATTGAGACCGTTCGGATTCCATATAAATGCATTTGAAATTGATTTCTTTGAAGCGGAACAAACTTTGATATAGGTCGCAACTAGAACTGCCTGTAGGTTATATTGCTCAGAATTTGTACACTTTATACAAAACTTATAATAAATTAGGTATCATACTTTACCTTATAGAGAAATGAATGCTTAAAATTGTGCTCACCGCAATTTTTCCCATATAAAGCATCAAACCAGGGATCACTAGCTTTGTAGGCTTCACTACCAACTAGGCCAATGCGTTTTCAAACTGAACACTGAGCGATAAGCATAATTTGCCCAATGATATTTCTAATGACAAGACAAGAGACATTCATGAAAAAATATCGTTATTGAAAATACCTACAGGGTGCTGTTCATAAATAAATATTAGTTAGAACGTTGGCATTCTTATTTAAACTGTTCAGGGAGCAGGTTTCTGTGAGAGAACTTTGCGATGAGGGACGATTCTTTGAAGGAAATATGAAATGTATCTTGTGTTAATTATCAACACCTATTCATTTGTGTAGTACCCTGTATGCTGAAAGCGATACGTTTTGCGGGGTGGCATACGTCATACATAAAATAAGATAAGATAAAGATAAGATTTTTACATATAAAAAAACGTATCCATATATTTAAATGCTTAAATACAAAAGCGCCACAAATAAAAAACAACCTAAAGTAAATAGAATTCCGAATTTAAATGCAACGCAAACACATTTTGACTTGTGTCACTTTTGTATTTAAGCAACGATTTGATTTTGCTAGTTCCCACCCACCGCTTCTGCCCAAAACCTGCATGGGCAGACACTAACTATGCATTATCCATATAAAACCTTAAATAATTTCTACCAGGAGTCCATGACACAGCAAGACGGTGAACCAACGAGCAAAAATTCCGAACAAAGCTAATCTCTTACAAAACAAAACGTTTAAAAACTTACACTTACCAAATTACAATCCTGCCGTATTAAAAGGAACCGCGTCGGCAGTTAACTTTTAAAAGACAGCGGCATTTTCAATTAGGCGGGCTGTCGCGGAGCTATTTATTACGCCTCTCGGCCCTAAGGGCCTGTACACACTCGATAGCTAACCGCGTTGTATCTTAGCTATAAATAAATAAATAAAATATTAGGAAACAATCTCACACAATTGAATTAGTCCCTAAGGTCTAGGCTTGTACAATGGGAACTAGGCAACGATAGACTTAATTATATAGAGAAATATATACTTGAATACATAAAAACAATAAAACTCTAGAGCAAAACTCGCACAAACTTATCACACGAAGATCTGCCAATACCGCGAGTTGAACCCGGGACCACTAACTTAGTAGGCAGAGTTACTACCAACTTTACTACAACTATGGCAATTGCGACTGTCGATTAAATATAGGGTACCCATCATTTTGTCGAATTTCACCTGATCGATTTTATCATTTTCATCGAACGCTATTTTCTGCTGACACCATGATACTGATGTTTTCAGGATATCTTAAACAGTTTTTACAGTTAGATATCTTAAACGGTTAGACATTTGAATACAAAAAATAATTGAATCGTACGGCGAGAAATGTCTTTCGATGAACTAAAAATTCTGCGTAACGATAAGTTCAATGAAAGCTATTTCGATAAAATAATAAGTATTTAGACCACGACAGTCGCAACTGCCATAAGAATGTGAATCACAAAGGGATCCACAGAAAACCAGCGTTATAGCACCGAGTGCTGGAACACATGCTGGGTAGTGATTCTGTAAACAATGCCGGTCGTGCAGACTGTCGAGTGATATCCAAGCGGCGAGATTAAGTAGTCCCATCAGTGCGAACAAAACACATTGTAGCGCGTGCATTTTCAATTAAGCAGCCTTATACGTTCGACCCATCGTGCTGCTAAATTGAAAATGCACGCGCTACAATGTGTTTTGTTCGCACTGACGGGACTGCTTAATCTCGCCGCATAGATATCACTCGACAGTCCGCACGACCGGCGTTGTTTACAGAATCACTACCCTGAGTGGGACCCTTATTGGTGTCACATTCCACCAACATATTTTTTAGGTTAAACTTTATTTTGTTAAGTATGTTATTTGTTGGTGGAGGTGTGTAATCAATAAAATGTTTTTCTTTCTTTTCTCTTCTTTCTTATATAAGGTCATACATCATCATCAGTGGCCTATGACGTCTATGGTCGACAGCAGACAACTATTTGCAATATCTTTAAGATGAAGATGTGATGGTGGCTTTAAAAATAAAACGACAATAGGATTATAATTATACTAGCGATCCGCCCTCGCTTCGCTTCGGTTTATATGAGTTGTCTGTTACACCCGTACATCAAAACAGAGTTTATTATACATAATAACCTTCCTCTTGAATCACTCTATCTAATACAAAAAAACGCATCAAAATCTGTTGCGTATTTTTAAAGATCTAAGAATACATAGGGACAGACAGACAGCGGGAAGCGACTTTGTTTTATACTATGTAGTGATCAAGTGAGAAGGGGCCCTTACGTATTCGTCCGGCACTTATCCGAGCATGCGAATATCTCGCCAGATGGATTACTCGAGGAAACGGAATAAGAAGCCTGAGATATACGTCTGCGGTTAATGTGTTTTTTAGGACTAAGAAGGGATTTGCCTGCTAAGACTGTCATTTTTAGAGTTCCGTAACCAAAGGGTAGGCCAACGGAACCCTCACCGGTCCTAAAAAGAAGTAACTCTTCAGGCTTTTCGATTTAACCAACTCGTTTCTCGTAACTACGTTTGCGAGAAGTTGTTTATTCATATTCTCGTGGAAACGGTCTAATTTTCCATGAATTATCCTGAAAAGGAAACTTAGTAGGTACGTCTACGGGCTATACAAAAAGGATAATAAATATAAATAAATAAAATGAGTAAAGAAATTAAAACTCACGACCTAATGGAGACCTCTTCTTTAACAGCTGATATCTCCTAGTGGTCTCTGCCTACCCCTCTGGGAAACAGGCGTGATTTAATGTATGTATGTATCTCCTAAACGGACTAAACGATTTTAATAAAACCTAACTAGGAACTATCCTAACTACAGTATCTTTTTTACGTATGCACTGTACTCAAATTGGTCAATTTGTTCAGGAGCTACGATGCCACAGACACACAGACACACGAATATAACTTATAACATACCTCTTTTTTCGAGAATTAAAAACATTTGGAGACAATCCTTCACAAACCGACTTATGGCCGGTTTCTATATTGAAACCGCGGACAGATAGACTAATAGACTTCGGATTAAAATTTGACAAAATTCAAATTCAAAATTTTAAATATTTATTCAGTAAATAGGCCAGATGAGGGTTCTTTTACACGTCGGTAATATAGGGTGAGTCTACCAGCGCTTCGGACGAGACCATCATCGCGGAGAAGAAGCACCGCAAGAAACTCCAGCAGAAGGTCATTTTTTCAATCATAGAAAACATAATAGTACTTAAAACTAAGTTACATTAAGTAAATTAAGTTACATTAGGTAATAAAGTAATAAATAATAAATTCTTAAAACTACCAAAAATAAAATCATCACAAATGTAAGGTTAATAAACCTACTCAAAAAAAAAACTATGAGAACAACACGACGAGGTCTCTACGTCAAAAGCCATAACTAGAATAATTTATTTAACAACAAGTCCACACATTTTGTATGGGCAAATGTCAAAATTTAACCCGAATTAAGCCTTATCTATCTGCGGTTTGAATATTGAGTTCGGCCAATAGTAGACTCCTACTAAGCCTTCTACTTGACCACGATAGTCATTTTTACAGAAAATCGTTACACATACATAACTAGAACAACAAAAAAAATTATAAGAAGCAAAATAAGCTACTTAATTATACATACGAGTATCAAAGGCTGAAATAATAATTAACACTATTATAAGACGGATAAAAACCCCCGATATAATGGTGATCCCTTATTTAAGAACTAATATCTCTTAAATGGCCCAACAAATTTTCATGAAATTAGCTAAAAACTACCACTAGAAAACCTGCTTTAAAAAAAAAACCGCGGCCAAATCGATTCACGCTTTTAGGAGCTACGATATAAGACCCCACTTTTTGCGTTAGAGGTTAATAAAAAGTACACCCTTCCAGCAGGTTCGTTCGCAGGTTTATTTTTTACTTGTGTACGGAAAATTTTAATGAGTTGGATTAAATATTAAACGGGAAATCTTTTCTTAGTCTCATTGCTGTTCAATATTCATGTCTAAGCTAGTATATTTACGTCTATAAAACCGACGTTGATCTTAGCCTTCCCTTTTCTTTTACATTAAGTCGTAACCGTTACAAAAACTTGTGATGCGTATGTCTTATGCATACCCGTGTAAGATTGAATATGCAGTAGCTTTCAAGTTGCAGATGAAACCTTTTAACTAGAGCACAATAGATTGCTCTATCGTGCTGGGACAGCTTAAGGCATGGGGACCCTTAATTGGGCTCATTTAAGAAGGGTGCCAGGGGACTGACCACAAAGTCGAACCAGTGGTTAGACGTTGATCTTAAGATTGCAAACCGCATTAATTGCTTTGACGTAGGAACAAGGGTGTCCCGATTTTGTAAAGCCAACGTCTTAAGTTAGTGGGCGCGTTTCATATAACAACGGTTGATATGTGATTTAGTTTTAAAAACGCTCATCAAGAGAGGCTGTGTCTCCAGCCAAGTTCGAAGAAAAATACCAGTGATACTGCAGTAGGGCAACCTCCCGGTAAATCACGGTTCTGTAATTCCCGGTAAATCCCACGAATTTCATAGTGGCTAAAGAACCGGTACTTAAGATTACATCCCGGTTCTCCCGGTTCTTGCCATGAACATCAAAAAATATCGTAGCGCGTATCACAAATATCAAAATTCACACCTGAGTGACGACGCCGGCCCGGCACAAGCAAGCTGCAATATCGCATCAACATCCATCATATTTTGTGACATATTTTTTTTGTAATAATTGATCTCTAGATTTGTAAATAAAAAAATTCAAAGAAAGAACAAACAACTGTCTAGTAAGTGTTTTACTTAATTAAGAAAAGAAAACATGCATGATTTTATTGCATATTTATAAAATTTCAAGTTTCATAAAGTTCTTTAATCGTTTTATTTTTCAAATGTTAATGATTGGTAGTGATTGGGATTACAGTCTTAACGAAATTATAAGGTTTCCGTTTTTGCCAATTTGGCTACGGAACCCTAAAAAGTAAAACCCGCTAAACTCAGTACTCATCCCCATTTTGTTAAGCTGTAATCATCGACAGACATTCAAGAATCGATTCCAAGATTTGAACTATCTTATGAAATTTTCAAACGAGTAAATAAAAACTGTTTTATTATATAAGAAATATTAAGAAATGAGCGACGACTAAACTTTCCTTATATTTACCTAAGACATTAACGACGAAGGTATTCCATCCAATTACCGCTCGTCGGGCAGTGTTCAAGGATTCTGTACCCTTACCATTAGTTACAATTACCGTACTCGCTAGCGACTCGACTGCTCTGTCCCTCGCACTCTATAAGAATACTGTAAAGGATAGAGCATTCGACTCGCTAGCGACTATAATAATTGGGATACACATATTTTCAACAATGTATGAAAACTTGAAAAAATCTTTCGCATCTTCTCGAAGCTATCTCTGCGGTTAGATTTTAAAAATATGTGACGGTGAGTTGATAATATTTAAAAAAACAATTGACCTTCATTTAACAGCTAAGAGCGATCCTTATTTGTAGTTTTATAGATGCAGAAGTTGAATCGAGAAGTCTACCTATTCTTAGAAATGGTTTAAAATGTTCATACATTGTTAAAAACAGTTGTATCCCAATATGGAACATGCAAGGATTTTTTAAATAGCGTTTCTCAACAAAATACGAAACACCTAAAAAGAGATAATACAAGTAAAATTAAAATCGGCCAAGAAAAACGGATTATACAAGGATTTTAAACTGCTAATTAAAAAGCGATTAGACATAAGATCCGATACGCCGTCTGACGTCATGCAACACGTCGGCCATATTAAACTCCACGTTCAATTCTGTTGTGCTAGAAAGAGATAGGAACAATTTTTTGTTTTGCTTATATCTTGGTACCCCGTGGATGTCGTCAAAGCCGACTAAGGTAATAAAGGCGTGTAGTACTGTTAGGCGATGGGCTTGCAACCTGTCACTAATACACTGGTAAACATCTTCGCCTAAGTGTGCAAAATGTGGTTACAGAATTATCAAAAAGTTTTTAGAGTTCTGCCTACCCCACTCAGGGAATAAAGGCGTGAGTTTATGTTTGTGTGTAGGTATATCTTGGTTATTTATATAGCTATTCATAATAATAATATTCTCAACAGTTTCTTGCATAAATCATCTTTTATTAAAGCTTTAAAAAAAAATGCTTATTCCCCATTACTCATGGTAAGGGACTGGGCATTAAATGCATAACTCTCAGTATTGCTTCCCTGGCCGCCATATTTCTACGTCGACGATCCAGGTCATCAATTCTAGGTAGTTATGCAACTTGACACTGAGGCGGTGGAGGACTGAGATACGACGCAAGATAGGTTTATTTTATGAGCTATCCTTTGAATAAATAGATAAATAAATCGCTGCTTAAATACAAAAGCGTCACAAAACAAAAACAGACATAGTTTGATTTAAAACTTAAAGTATATAGCATTCCGAATTTAAATGCAACACAAACAAATTTTAATTTGTGTCCCTTTTGTATTTAAGCAATGAAATGTCAAGGAACAATCTTACACATAATTTGTAGGCCCAAACTAAACTCTAGGCAAAATAAAACAGCCTATCAGGGATAATGTAGGATTCTAATGGTGAAAGATTTTTTCAATTCGGTCCAGTATCTTCGGAGCTCATTCAATTCAAACTAACAAAGAAACAAACAATCTAATATTTCCTCTTTATAATATAAGCGTAGATATCGTGCCGATTATAGACGATTCGACGATCAACGGTCATTTCCGATTGTGGGCAGTAAACTTATATATTTTTTTTCGCCATGTTTGCAACGGGCGTAAAAATACCACATACCTACACTAAACTTCTTCCAACAAAAAACACCTAAAGAATCTGAAAAGTGTATTTGTATTGTATTGTATCTTTTAAGATGCACTTGGTCCCAAAGTGTGAGTTTCAGCGAGCTCGGGGCTGTCGTGACTCGTGTGGCGACTAAGGCGAGGATTGGTTGTTTGGTTACTTTGTGAAGTTCTCGCCCGGATTCGAAGTTTGTTGGTTTCTTTGTCGCTCTCGTTAAATTCAGCCACAGATCAACGTAATTTGCACAAAGTTAGAAGGATAGCAATAAAGTAACAAAGCCGATATTTTCACCCAGAATGTTTGTAACTGTAAGTACCTACTAATTTAACTGTTGTGTCTTATAGGTACATATATACCTACATTAAATCACGCCTGTTTCCCAGAGGGGTAGGCAGAGACCACTTCTTTCCACTTGCTACTAATGTGTCTTATTAGTAGGTACTTATGTTATTTTAATTTTATGTGCTTTATTTGCAAATTTCAAATAATTATATTATTTCAACTTTGTATAAGTACTATTGACTTCATTCCAAAATTGGAATCAATCGGGTACCTACTATTTTACGGAAACATCTTTCATCGAACGTATAATTACACTAATACGCAGAATTTTAATTTCACTGAAAGGCATTAGTTAACTTTTTTTGTCAGTCACAAGTTTTACCTAACCTAACCTTATTAACCTAACATTATTCCAGCAAAAAATATCGTTGTATGAAATGATACAATTCTTGAAGTTAAATTCGTTAAAATGATGGGTTAACGAATCAATCAATGTGGCTTATTATTTTACAAGACTTAATGCATGTTTTCCTATAAATTTCACTACATTATACTTATAGTAAATACTTGATAGTGTATGTTTATTATCAATATATATTAAAAGTATCACATTGCTGCGGTGGAGTCGTCCACTTTATATCAAATAGTATTGTGAAAATGCAAACCAGAACACAAAGTAAACCGACACTTTATTACTCGTTGAAAAGTTTTATGCGACCAACAATGTAAAAATAGGAGACATTTTCACAAAATAAAATTTTATCTCTATTTCTATGTAAGTACTTCAGAGCTTGTTACAAGAGCAGTAACTGAGTAAGTGCTTGCAAGAATAAAATAAGTTGTAATCGTGTTTAGACATATCTCTTCAACATTGCGTTTGTTGTATTTGTTTGTGTTTTTGTGTGTCAGCGTTGATAACGTTGTCAGACAGTTAATCTCACGATGAAAAAAAAACATAATCCAACTCATATTTTGATTACTAATCTCACCTTTTAATATTTTTTTGATGGACATGGCGATGAATGCTTCTTTTGTAAAATAACAAGTTATGATTTTTCGATACTCTAATATTATTAACCATTCATTGTCCTCACACAGTCAAATCAAGGTTAGCTAGAAGAAGGCCTAAAAGGGATAAGTTCGACTTTGTACATAATTTATTATCATGTAAGTGTTTTTGTGAAACGATTCCTTTTTGTGTAATAAAGAGTTAACTTGGGTTCTTTCTATCTTAAAATGGCCAATTCTCTCAAAAATATAATTAATAACATTGTTAATAAATGAGTAGCAATGAAAATAACGAGTATTAAATCGTTTGGAGACAAGTTTTGGGGACCTCTTTCTCGAAATATGTTTCGATCCACTATTACATTGTAAAGAAAATAATCTATCTGTATTGGGGTTGGCACCCAAGGAATTCTTTTGACAGTTAGGATGGAATGACACTAACATCAGTCGAACAGCGATGGCCATAAACTCTTTTAACCCTCGCTTTAGTTCCCAACTCAAACTTTCAGATCGCATCGTTAAGAAGTTTGTCAAGTCTCAAGCGGCGAGCTGGGATATTAAAGACCGCAACTTCCAGAAAATAGACTCCATTTAGATAATCTAGAATGCTGAACCCTTTCGATGTTGACCGACTGTTTCTGGCTTAATTTGAAGGAAGAATTTGTCTTTTTAAACTGTCTTGTAACTGTGACTTTAATACTATAAGTAAGAGGATAGCGGTTTTGGAAATTAAATTGCGATGCGGGTGTACTGCCGTTTCGCCGAATTATGTTTCGTCAAATGATTCATTTCGTCAAATGTTTCATTTGGGCAAATGCTTTTTTTTCTAAAACTGTAAATATTTCAGGGTTTATTTCAGGACCATCGTGTAGAACCCTATAGGTTAGGTTAGGTTAGTTTTTAAAAAATCCTGAAATATTTACAGTTTTAGAAAAAAAAGCATTTGCCCAAATGAAACATTTGACGAAATGAATCATTTGACGAAACATAATTCGGCGAAACGGCAGATGGGGTCCTATGAAATAGGGTATAAGTCTAGTATACTCCGTTTATGTATACTCCATTTTTTTTGTATGTAAAATCGACTTATACCCCTTTTCACTAGGTTCCCAGAATTTACATACATCAAACGCCTGTAATCCCGGAGTGGGGTAGGCAGAGCTACATAACCTACACGAATTATTTCCCCTAATTTTATTAATTTTCTTGAACTAACCGGATTACCTACATCTTTAAAAACTTGTTGATAACTCTGTAACCATATTTTGCACAAATTGGCTAGTGATAGGTCGTAAGCGTTAACAGTACTACAAGCCTATATTCCCTTAGTTGCCTCTTACGACATCCACGGGAAGACATGAAGTGACACTATTCTAACCCAACAACCACCCGGGACAAAAGGTAGGTAGGTTTATTTTTTTAGATGATAAATGATTAATTTATCTAAGTCCGAAGATTGTTTTTAAGTTGTGATTAGAAAAAGCATTTGAATCGTGGGATGTGATGATGTTACATAGAGAAATGAGATTTTATTCTTTTTAATATTAAATCCAACGAGAAATAATTATATTTTGGATTATTTTTCCTGCTTTCGATTATACCGTCAAGGCTTTTCTCATTTTTGGTCTACGGCAAACTTCTTTATTGTATTTGATATTGTTGACTTAAGATTTTATTTCCTGAAAAAAACCTTTTTTACAAACAGCAGATACTGAAATAAAACAAAGGATACTTTTTATCCCGGATAATTGGATAGTTTCGGCCGGAAAAACTTAAATTGGAGTGTTACGCGTACAAAGTAGTGACTAGTCATTTATATTTAGGTTTACTGGCTTTTAGCTGGTTACTCCGTCTACATAGAATTATTTTATTGCTATTCCTTTTAAGTTTGCCAGATGAAAGGAGCCTATAATTATGTTAATCCAGGATATAAGTTATCTCCATTTTGAATTTCATCCATATCCGTCCAGCCGTTGCAGCGTGAAGGAGAAACGAACTGGCACATACACTTTCCCATTTATAATATAATAGTAGGATACGAGATTAATTATTATAGTTCCGTGTGGTTGCTTAGAATAGTGCCACTCCATGTCTTCCCGTGGACGTCGTAAGAGGCGGCCAAGGGAATAAAGGCTTGTAACTGTTAGGCAACCTGTCACTAATACACTGGTAAAGATCTTAGCATACATACATACATTAAATCACGCCTGTTTCCCAGAGGGGTAGGCAGAGACCACTACTTTCCATTTGCTACGATCTTGACAAATTTCTTTCGCTTCTTCCACATTCATACATCGAGTCATGCACGCACGTCAGTTTCGGGTACTTAAGATTCGGCCCTTTTCCAGCATTTCTCCGATTTGGGTCGAAAAAGTACGCCTTGGGCGGCCACTTCCGACCCGTCCACTCACTTTCGATCTGTATATCTCTTTCGTCAATCTTCTTTCATCCATCCTTTCCAAATGACCGAACCATCGAAGCATGCCCTTTTCAATCTTAGTCACTACGTCTTCTTTTATTCCACATTTCTCTATGACTTTTTCATTCTTTACTCTATCAATCAGTTTCACACCACACATACTACGCAAAGAGCGCATTTCAACTGCATTTACACGAATTTTATGCTTGTCCTGCCACACCCAACATTCACTACCATACATCAGGGTAGGGGCCAGCACTTGTGAATTATGAGCATAATTGTGCGAAATGTGGTAACAGAATTAATTATCAACAAGTTTTTTCAGGGTTGTTAGTAATTCTGTAGCACTGCCTAGCTGCCTACCTCATTCCGGGAATGAAGGCGTGAGTTGTATGTACGAGTATGTATAATAAGATCAATGGTGTCAATTGATAAATCCCCAATACCGATAGCTGATTTCGTTACGCCTTCGTTCCTTGTCTTCAAGAAGGCAGGCCTCCATCAGTTTCCGAAGGTCAATTAAAGAGATAGCCCATCAATCCTCCGTCACTCGATCTGACGGCAGCCGATCCACCATTATCGCTCAAGGAATTTAATTTATACGATTTTCGGCGTTATTGGGTTTTGTTTCTAGACCAGTGAGACGCTGTTTTTTTGGTAAATAGGTTTGACTTTGAGCAAGTTATACTTAGTACATAGTGACCAATGTTGTTAGAATTTTTATTTCGATAAAATTGTCTTCTCTAGGTACAGTGCTACTACTTTCTCAATAGATATAATTCTTTTTTCGAGTCTAATTGTAAGTATTATAGTGGTAGACGGCTGAACACTTCGCTTCGGTTGATGTGAGTTTTCAACACCTATAAATAAACCAGTATTTCTTATACAAACCTTTCCTAAAAAAATATTTAACCGGTGAAAGTCGCATCAAACCCTTTGCGTGGTTTAAAAGGAATTAGCTGATATACAGGGACAAAAAGACTGGAAGGTGACATTTCAGTGTACATGTCATGGCGCAGCTCATATATACCAGGGTAGAAAAAGCCTTTAAAAATAATAAAAAGTGAAAAAAAATAATAGTAGGACCCATTGGAAAAGGAGGGAAATATTATAAAAATGAAAGGAAAAATAATTTACGGGCGATCTGAGGTCGGGAAGTGGATGGGGGTGAGTTTTTAAGGGTAAAAAACGGTTTTTCTCGATTTCCGGCAAAACTAAAAGTCCTATCGAAAAAAGTCAAATGGCAAAGTTGTAGGTAATAAAAAAATCTAAAACTTTTGTATTTACACTTTTTTCACATAACCTCAAAATTTATGTGAAAAATCCAAAAAACCAAGTTTTTGGTTTTTTATTTTTATCTTTTACAATTATTATTTTTTTTTAACGAAATTTGGTGAAAACTTACCTTTTTATGTCCCAAATACGCTGTAATTTATTTGATTAAAAATATTTATTTTTTCACCTTATTTTGAATTAATATCGAAAAACACCCTAATTTTCAATCGAAAATTCACCCGTCAAAATATCAGCCTTTTTTCAAAAAGTTGGTATGGTTTCTGTTCGTTGAAATCTCTACTTTCCGATGGTGAAAAAATATATATATGTTACTACAGTAAATCTTCTCAGAAAATGCAATCATCCATACTGATAATCTGAAAAGACAAAATCGAATTAATAATGCCTTCACTATTTTATCGTGAATAAAATCCCATGAAAAAATAATAATTAAAGAAATAAATGTCAAAATGTATAAAAAATATATTATTATTATAAATCTATTAAAAATGTATAAAATATATATGGAAATCGGCCAAAAGTTTGTTATTAAAAATATATCGAATACTGGTTAGGCTAACGGTTGTAACAGCTGCTACGAAATATATAGTATATAATAGTAGGTATGTATGTAGTAAGACCCAGACCCGCCTAGCCCCTTCCCCACTTCTCCACGAAATACCTTTTGATGGCCTACAATTTTTCGTAGGTCACTCAGGTATATCTACTCAGGTATATATAATTTATCTTAAAATAGTTATAAATAGGCATCTACGCATATAATATATTTATTATTATATATATATACACGGTATTTCGTGGAGAAGTGGGGAAGGGGCTAGGCGGGTCTGGGTCTTACTACATACATACCTACTATTATATACTATATATTTCGTAGCAGCTGTTACAACCGTTAGCCTAACCAGTATTCGATATATTTTTAATATTCGTTATTCGTTATTCGATATTCGTTAAAAAAAAAAATTTTTGTAAAAGATAAAAATAAAAAACCAAGAACTTGGTTTTTTGGATTTTTCACATAAATTTTGAGGTTATGTGAAAAAAGTGTAAATACAAAAGTTTTAGATTTTTTTATTACCTACAACTTTGCCATTTGACTTTTTTCGATAGGACTTTTAGTTTTGCCGGAAATCGAGAAAAACCGTTTTTTACCCTTAAAAACTCACCCCCATCCCCTTCCCGACCTCAGATCGCCCGTAAATTATTTTTCCTTTTATTTTTATAATATTCCCCTCCTTTTCTAATGGGTTTCATCCTACTATTATTTTTTTTGGTTTTAAAAATTATCGACCCTGGTCTAATAACGAGTCCCACTGATGTGAAAACTTGTTAACTTTTCAATGGATACCGAATTGACACCAATCACCTGGGGTTAGGGTGCCAGTGTGCTCGTCTACCTTCTCTCTGATCTGGATGAAATTTAAAATGGGCGCCTTTCCCTGGATACCTTACATCCTGAAAAAAAACTATTCCCATCAGTTGATTAATAATAATTCAACGCGGACGAAGTCGCGGGAAGAAGCTATATGGAACAAACCAACAACGCGCAAAAGCCAGAAATGTCATTAAGTGTGACCCGCTGTGCAAAGACATAACTCGTGCAAACTGCCCACAAAACGGCACGGTCGCATCTGCATTTTCAAGCCAAAGCAGACTCATTCCCCTGCTTAGGATAATAAAGTCGCACATGCAATGGACATTTGATTACTCATTCGTCTTTTAGGAAGCATATCTAGCACATGTGCAGCAAATTATCAGGGTTCATTCAGTGGAAAAATTGAGAGAGACTCGTATGAGCGTGCGTTTGATCTTAACGGTGACGGTGATATTATAGAAAGCAATTACTTTTTTAATGCTTCCGAAGGATTGGGATAATAATATGGAAGAATAAAAAGTGATGTGAAGTATCACGTAGGTTTTATAGTAAGATTTAATAACAAATATTAAAAAAACTAAGAAACTGAAATAATGAAGGGGGGAACGGTGTTTTCAAGGTACCGATTAACTGGGGTTACTTTGATTTACGGGGTAACATTGCTCACCCTTAAAACGACAACAATGTTAGTGGTAATCATCTTAAATTATTTAAATAATTGTATATAAGTAGCTTGCTTCTGATGAAACATTTAATAGAATAATTGAATATTAAAACTAGTTTTTGGGGTGGGAAATGTTACCCCGTGAATCAAATTAACCCCAGTTGACGGTATTATTTATTTTTGTTGCATCGTAAAAATAATAAAACATGCAAGTGTCAAATCTGGTATGATTGTGTACAAACCCTAAAAAATTGCGCGATGGCCAGTAAGATCACCAGGTTGGATCCCCTACCTATTAATTTTGTACGTGGGGGATCCTACCAGGTGATCTTACTGGCCATCGCGAAAAATTGTACTAAAAAATGGTCTTGAGCCGGGGTCGCGCTGATTCAATTAAAAATCGAATTTACGAAACGTTACGGAACCCTCAGTTGCGCGGGTCTAACTCGCACTTGACCGGTTTTTTAACTTTATTAGCCGAAAAGTCAGCTGGTATAAAATGCCATTAAGTTGCCTAAGATGTATGTATGTATGTTCACCTTTTGTGCCTTTTTGTGCGCAATGAATATTAAAAAAATAAAGTATGTTTACGACAATCCGATAGTTGTGCTCTAGTCATATAGCCCTGTCCCTGGTCGCTGATTGGGACTTCGCAGCCTTTAACAGCACGTTATACCGCTTCTGTACCCTTACTACGAGTGAATAACGCAGCGGCGAGTTTAAGTAGTCCCGTCAGAGCGAAAAATACATGCGTGCATTTTCAATTTGTTAGCAGGGCTTCTGTCGATGAGATCGAACGTATAAGGCTGCCTACTTTTTGTAGAGAATCACACCCCTGACTCTCGCACTATATAACAATACTGTGAGGGACAAAGCATTCGATTCCCTATCGAGTATGGTAATTGTAAATCATTTTCTCTATCGCTTTGTTTCCTATTATTGTGTTGTACGAGTACGTATGTGGTAAAGAATGAGTAGGAAAAGACAGAAATGGGGCTCCATTTTACTCAACAAAACCTAACTTCTTTTGACGTCGTATTATTTCTAATCTAGCTGCCATTTCTGTCAAGTTTAATAAGAGTTATCATAACGTTGAAAATACGATAACAAGTCAAAAGCATTTAGGTTTTAGTGAGTAGATCCATTTCGCAAATAAATTTGTGTATTCGTACTGAATAAGTTTCTCTTGGTTCACAGAATTCATTACTTCGACTTAATTTTTTTGTACGTTTCTCAGAACCGTAAATACCGTAATAATAATAAAAATATTCCACTTACTCGAACTTAAGTGTAGAGCGACAGCTTCTCTCTCTCTCTCGCTTTCATATACTCTTAGGCCGGCCCTACACTCGGTAAGTTTACTAACGTAAATAGGGACGCAGCTATTTGTTAGAATACGATAGTTTTTTTTTCTCATTATAACAGATAACCGTGTCCCTACTTACGTAAGCAAAACTTACGAGTGTAAAGCCGGCCTTATGCGAGTCTTACCGACTTTACACACTACTTACTACCTGCGTCCGCATCTATAGATGTCCTTAGCGGCACTCACGAGTAAAAGGTATCTTATGTTTTTCCTCGAGGTTTAACCTATCTTCATACCAAACTTCATCGAAATATGTTCAGCAGTTTAGTCGTGAAAGAGTGACAAACAGACAAAGTTACTTTCACATTTATAATATTATAGATGCCATGTCAATAAAAGAGACAAATATATTAAAAGTTCGTCGCTGACTCAACTATCTTCTTGCTCAGCGTCGGCGCGCGGTGGAACTACTGCCTAATATTCGTAGCAGATTTCAGCTACTTACTCGTAGCAGAACAATGCTGGTGCAGCTACAGCGTAGCGCTCCTAGCATTGCTGGCACTTCATAAAGGCTTCTATTCAACGCGGCAAAAACAATATCGTTTTAGAGCTATCGTATTTTCAACGTTTTGATAGCTCTTATTTGCTTGTGACCGAATTAAATACTGTACCATAATACGTGAAAGACAATAATATATGGTTTTTGAATTGATTCGAGGCACATGTCACTACCACCAAGGCTAACCGTGACGTCATCAAAAGCTTTAGTTTAATAAATTCCAGTGCAAAATGGATTTGTTAAATGCATTATGCTCCGTTCTCGGAACTGATGTTACCCGAGTTCCTGTTATCCAGGTTTTGTTCAACCCGGAGTAAATTATAGTGCTACTCAGTGCGGAAATGCGGAGGATAATAAAATTGTAGCGTTGGGAATTCCCAGAATTCAAACGCAGGTTTATTTTACGCTGTCGTTAGCGTTGAAGTTATAGTTAGCGTTTATTTAATATTACTATTTTACTAGATTTGAGTGTCCTACTGCTGGGAATTCCTAGCTTGTGCAGCCCCCCCAGTCCCTTTTGAAAGCATTTAGCTGTTATTGCTACCTGCGCCTAGTTCTGCCGCGAAACCGAACCTCGTTCCGACATAATTTAAATAATTAATTCATGCACGGTATTAAAAAATAACATAGACGCTCTTCCTATTTTCAAGTCGGTTAATAAGCTATTTTAAAATTAGTGGTAGTAAGTAGTAGTTATACTTCAGGCTTTTAGTATTAGAAAAATAACTCATAGTTAATAATCAAAATTATTTGCTTAAAATATTCTAATTCCTGTTTTTAGTTAAAAAAGAGATAATGGTTTGTATTTTCTAATAATGACTTCATTAAAGGCGAAATAATAGTTGAAAATCATAGCCGCTAGTTAAATCTGAGGAAAATATGTCACAAAAAGAACTTCGATTTATCCCAGAGCATACCGACCCTCCCCGTACGGGCAACAGATAAGATAGACTGACCGCCTTCTGAAGTTACATCACTCTCTGTACTCGGGCGTTAGAAATTATTTGAACAGCCAGGGGCCTCTTGACTTTTGCCTATACATGCACGCTATACGTACCAACTATTGGAAATTGTTGGCAACTACAAGATAACGCAGACAATTGACGTTGACGCAGGGCAAGCATGGGGAAAGATTTCGTTGCTAAAACTAGAAGTATCTAGAAGTTTGGTTGGTTATCTATTCGGTTGTCTGATTGATGTCTAACATTGTATTTGTGAAAGTGATTAAATTATTCGAGTAAATGCGTAGAATTAGAGCACCCAATAGCTTTCCGATTTTTTATTCCTTAGGTTTAGTTGTTTAGGCTGTGCGTTGTCTGGCAGTCCGTCACGTCACGTTGCGTAAACAAAAGACGGGGTCATAATAAAAATATGGCGCCGTGTTTGCCGCACCTTGATTTATATATATGTTGTCTTGTTGGGCTTGCAACCTGTCACTAATACGCTGGTAAACATAAATTGTGCAAAATATGGTTACCAAATTAACAACAAGTTTTTAGAGTTGTAGGTAATTCTGTAGCTCTATGTTATAAGTAAATGTCAAGTTATAAAAACATGTCGTCTTTGAAGCGTTTTATAATGGGCATACTTAACTAAAGATCGGTTATTAATTGGCGCTTAGAGCCCACACATATTTTATGTCTGATATAACGTAGGTGGGGTTTACGTAGGTGAAGTACCAAGGCAACAGAAATCGTTAGAAGCGTTGAGAATACAATTGTGTGACTGAGAATTGTAAAGAATATATATTTACACTGTAGCTACAGGTGGGTAGGTATGTTGTGTAGGTTTTCTTTCACGCTGAAGATTTTTATTTATAGATAAAGCTGTCTACCAACGTTATTACTCGTACATAACTTGGTTCAATAATGACTGTTTTCGAGTATAACATTGATATTTTTAGATAAGTTCTTTGTGAATCTTTTTTATTTGTAAAAATATAGAATGAAGTCAGAAAAAATATTTCTTTTTTGCTGATCAAACGCACACAGAAAAAAATCTCTCATTATTTAACCACTCGCTTGTTTGCGACTTCAAAAAAAGAAGCATTTTGTAAACCAATCGGCGCGGTGTGTGACAATTTATACCATATCTATGGAGCCCTTCGCAGGATAAATAACATAAAATTCAGACACTGCTGGTAGCTCCGGCTACCCAAAGTAATTTGTATTCGTACAAAGTTGGTAGCTTTAGTTACCATAATCAAGCGAGTGGCTAAAACAAAATCTAAGGTAATTAATCCATGGAATCTTTGGATTAAAATTCGGTAAAGTACTTAGTCTTCATATTGCTTGGTATTGTTTCTTTCAAATTTACCCTTTTAATGCAAGACAGCAACAATAATAATAATCGTATATGCCCGAAGTAGGCTAGAGGTAGTTTTATCACTGTTAGAACTATATTTGGGAGATAATTAACCTTAAAGCATAAACGTTACCTTACATACTTTTCAAGCTCAAGCATAACCTGCATAACATACTTTTCGGAAAAATGAAAGCTCGGAGTAATGAATGTTCGGAAAAGATAGAAATAATTTTAAAACGTTCCCACAGGAAACTTTTGCTTGCTTCTTGTCATATAATTTGTATTGTCAAAAAGCATTTTAAAATCCAAAGGGGTTTGGGTAAAAGTGTTGTCATTTGTAAAAGTCATTCATTTTCAAGGTGAGCGGCCATTAGTAAAAGTGGTAAATTATGATAGAATAATTCAAAATAAACATATTTTGTTATGTAATGTAATACTCTTAAGTGCATCGGAGCCAAGATATTTAATATTCTTACCCGGGCGTACTTTTAGTACCAAAAACTGAACACTTAAATCTTAAATATCACTTAAATTATATATATCTATGTGTATTTCGAGGTCCTCTAAATAATCATGTTAAAATCATACGTGGCCGCTGAATAAAAAAGACAATATTCTTCAAACAAATTTACTTTGTGCCCTTTGCTTGGGAATCACTACAGAAACGTTGTTATAAAGTGTCTCTACGAATAGCGTCGTCCCGATTCTCCAAAAAGCAGTCCCAACTCCCAACGTCAAAGGTTTGCTAAAGAATAAATAAACATAATTCACCGTAGTTGTGTTATTGTTGGCTGGGTGCTAGATTTACAAGTGAAATTCAGACCTCAAGTTTGGGGAAAAATACATTTGGTATTCCGTTCACTTTCCAGCACTTATCGAGGAAGGGGGGGGGGGGGACCGGGGCGCCGTCGCCTGATTGTGCTCACTTCACTTTATAATTTGCTCTGTATTTGCTAGTTCACGTCTGCGGAGTTCAGGGAATATTTGTGTTGATGTCTCATTCTTTCTTTATGTTAAAGTAAGAGATGACATCAGGATTTTTTAAAAATTCTGTAGGTGTAGTTTCGACATATGGAACTTTGTGCCTGGCCGTGTAAGTGACAGAGTGAGTGAAAAGTAAGTACTTTCGATCTTGTGACATGTTCTTTTTTTACTACAGTGACGCCCAAAGGAATAGAAGAAGAGAACTTTAGCAGTCTATGCTTGGTTGTAAAAAAAAGGTTGTTATTATGACGTGTCAGAAATTAAAAAAAAGAACTGTTTATTTCCAAAAGACTTAAAAACTAAAACAGTCTTAGCTATAATGTTTACTTTTAAGATTGTATTCGCTAAGATTATACAATTAAAGATTAGAATTAAATAACAGTAACTTTGCTTAATGTGACTTTGGTATTTTGCACAAATATCTTTATCTTTCCAACCACACCTCATAGCCCTCTTAATAATTTAATACTTTTAGCTAACATTGGCTTATCCATAATTTTAACTTGGTATTTAGTTTACCGTCTTTCAATCAACTGAATCTCACTCAAGATCATTTATAATAGGTATACTATACATTATATGTTTGTTTGTCATTATTTTCTTGCACACTTGTAGTTCTTGCGAGGTATGACTTGTGTTAGTTTTTCACGCGTTATAGCTATGAACTACGTGACGTCACCTTTAATCCAATATGGCGGGTATGTTTTTTTGACAGTTTTATATTTATACCTCATCGCGGAGCCTACCGTTTCACCGAAGTATTTTTGGGTAAAAATATTATTTCCGAAGTAGTTTTTTTCCCAAAAAGCAATTTATTTTTATTTATATACCTACGATACCGAAAGCGCTTGTTACATCTTTTAGGTTATGTTAGAGTTGTCACTACAGTAAAAAACAATCAAATGCGATGGAAATAAAATTACATTTAGGTTTTTTTTTGGAAATGATGCATTGGGATAGACCCGCGTGTTATAGGACATTCATTACATTAAGTCTTAAATGTCGAATATCATTTTAACAGGTTTATAGGTTAATACTCCCTGAGTGTCGTATTTTTACTAACGATTATCATTAAAAACATATCCAAGAACATTATAATTTTCCTTAGTAACCGACAGGACTACCCGGAATTTCCACGAAATACTAAGATTTTCCCTCGAGCTCATATGATATCGTTGTGACTAAGAGTGACAGCGTCGGTGCTATGATGTACGACCTCTAACAGTGAACAGTGTTAATACAGTAACACAGTTTGTTATAAGAAATCACACGTGTTTTAGAACTGAAGAATAAATCGGCATACTGCACAATAACCAGTTTTCATTGCTGGGTTACCATTATGGTATACCTTATGTCAAATCAATTTCGTATGTATACATATACGCTTAAGATACTTTGTCATCTACACACAAATAATAAGGCATGTGCAATAGGGAATATGCAAGGATTTATTGAATCGCATTTCTCAACAAAATATGAAAATATCGTAAAAGAGATCACTACAAGTGAAATTAAAATTAAAATCGGCCAAGAAAGGACAATGAGTCATTTTGTTCCATATCCTCAATACTTATGAAACCTATGCCAAATGATAGCTTAAATGCTATCATTTATTTCATACTATGACAGCTAAGTCGAAGTCGCGGGCCAACGTGGTCTTTTTTATATAAATAGAACCAAGTACAGCAACGGTTTCACCATAATATGTTTTATTATAATAGAAAGAATTTCTGGAAGAATTTGGGATGGGTCCGCCAAATACCAACTGGCTGCCTTGGATTCAATTGACAAACGTGCGAAGAGGCTCATTGGCGACCCTGCCTTAGTTCAGGATTAGGTCGAGGTAGACTAGTGGGTTTTAATCCTCCGGCACTTCTTCTAGACGATTTAATTGTAGATATTTAATATTGTAGGTAGGTAGATAGAAAGGTACCTATATAATACCTATGTTATTTTGATTGATTAATATAAATACAATGATAATAAAATGAATAACGTGTCGTTTTCTTTCTATTATAATAAAACATACTATGGTGAAACCGTTGCTGTACTGGGTTCTATTTATATAAAAAAGACCATGTTGGCCCGCGACTTCGACTTAGCTGTCATAGTATGAAATAAATGATAGCATTAAAGCTATCATTTGGCATAGGTTTCATAAGTATTGAGGATATGGACCAGACTCCATACTAAAGTGCCCATGGTCCTTTAGACAGGGATTGGGTTAGCGAAGAAGAAGCGCGTGGAGCTAACCCCATGTGCTTCTGTTTAGTCCATTGGAGAAAATTCTCTTTTACCGAACAATTGTCTTCGCGTACGATATTCACGGACTTATTGCTCTAATAAGTCCATGGGAGTGTCTATAAATAACTGGACATTGGCGAAATACACCTTAACAGGAGTGAAAGCCATCAATTAAAGAAAAAGCACGTTGATTATGACTTTGAGTTTCGTATCGTCGTCAAGTTGTATAAGTGAATATTGCGTACAATAATGTATGTAAACGTGTGCCTGTTGTAACAGTTAGTGCTACGGACAGATTCCGTAAAATTATAGAACACGTTTTCGAATAGTAACGGCGATTCTAAAACGTGACATTTGACTGAATCGTTAACGCCAGAGCTACTGTAATGACGAGGGCACTGTGTGGCGACCGTCGATTCCGCCACGTTGATTTTTGCCCGGGGCAGCGACGCGTCGGATTTAGTTCGTGATGTGTGGGTGCGAACGTTTTGACGAAATATTGTGCACATTCCGTTGGCATCGAGATTAAGGCTTTTTTCTACTAGCAGCACGAAAGCACGGACCATCGAGATTAAAAAAGCACAAGCTTTAGACACGTATACTCTACTCTGTAAAACCATATTGGATCGTATTGTCAACGTTACGATAGCTCTTATTCACTTAACAGTAATGACGGCCGAGTTAAACACAATACGATAACATGCCAAATGTATGAAAAACAGTTACTACATGTGCATAAAAATCTTTAACGCAATTCCAGACGACTTTAAGCCTCTGCCTATAAACTTGTATAAAAGTAAACTTTATCGATGGCTCAAAGAACAGGATGTTTTATTCGACAAATACCCTTTTCAACATGAACTCAACACAATGTATTTTTTATAATAAACACTAAATAGTTTTAAGATTAAGTATTTTTGCATGCTAGTATTGCTAGTTTGTGGCAAAATATGTCTTTGTACTGAAATTGTTTCATATTTTATCAGCTATTGTACCATATTTCATGCAAATAAAGAAATTTGAATTTGATTTGTAATATCTTCTTTCTCTTTAAACCTAATATGGTTTAATCCAGTAGAATAGAAGCTTAAGGGGTCTATTCCAAAGAGACCAGCTCTTTTTATTATGTTCCACTTTTAGAGACTGTCTATTTTGAAAATGACTACAAAAGTGAGATGTCCACACTATCATTACGAAATTACAAAAAAATATACACTAATAATGCTCCTTTCATAGACGACAACATAAATGTACCTATACAGATACATTTTGAACATGCAATCAGCCTACGAGCTGCCATCTGAATATTCCTCGGCGTGGTCGATATCGCGTCCAATCTATCACGGTTCCGCCTCTCGCCACCTCGACGCGACGTTCCGATAATTATTTCCTATTAATTGTAGATGCCAGACGGGGCTAGGAGTCAAACTTGCCATAGTTATTAATAGTGTTGATACGTGAATAATAATTTTACGACATCCATTGCTGGGTGACCTTTGCTATTCTACGACCGTCGGTTTTGGGTTTCTTGCGCTTTGCAATGGACAACTTAGCGTAGTATAAAAATAGTACGTTTTGATTTTTCAAGCTGCGCAACGGATTTTATTGCGGTTTTCATCAATGGATAGAGATTGATTCTGGATTATGTACGGGTGTTACAGAAGTCACCACAAATATCTGCCCTTACCGGGATTTAACCCCAGGACCGCTAGCTTCGTAAAACAGGGTCAGTACCAACTAGATAACGTGTCGTCAAATAACCAATAAGACATTGGGGTTAAGTTTAAACTAAATACATACATACGCTCGAAAAACATTACCCTCCTTCTGACGCAGCCGGTTAAGAAGGGAGCCCCGTAAAGCGGAGTTTTTTGAATCCGATGAACACAAAAAGTTTTTAATCAGCTTACTGTACAATACAGAATACTTTATTATATTGTATTTAATCGTATGATGGAGCTTATATTTTTTTTATTATGCTATGACTGCTGAGTCTTTCGACTGGTTGCGTAATCTGGATATCGACTCATAGTAAAATAAATAAATATATAAGAATTTTCTACAATTTATTGTAGAAAACTCAATACAATTTATTGTAGAAAATTCTTATATATTTATTTATTTTACTATGAGTCGATATCCAGATTACGCAACCAGTCGAAAGACTCAGCAGTCATAGCATAATAAAAAAATATAAAGTTAACTAACAGTCGATCTTATGGCTGACTAGCGATCTCTACTAGACAACCTTAGAAGGGGTATTTAACGTTAGATTATTCATTATTATGTATTAGCTATTATATGTGATGCAATTCGAAATTAAATCGGGTATAAAAGTAATTAGGGATAATGGTAAAACGGGAAAAGATTAATTGAAATGGATACATAAAGTTTTAATTGGCACACAGCTGCGGTCGCAAGGTCAATGGCGTTCAATTAATTTCACACGTGTTGTTACGGAGGACAGACCTCATATTTTTTTATTGCTTGTGTAAAGTACCTGTCACTTATGAACGTGTATCCTTGTGCGACAGAGAGCTATAGACGCGATTTATGATGCGCCATTATTAAATTAATAATATGTACTTATTCGATCAAAAAAGTATCCCATGATAAAAAAAAAGATAAAAGAAGGGATAAAACAATGATAAATTTTAATACTGCAAAATTCCAAAAAGAAAACTTAGTTCGTTAATGTATATTTCTCACAATTTAATTTATCTTTGTTCTTTAACTGAGCTTGAAAAATGCAATTTTAAAATTTTAAACATCATTTACAAGACATACATAATATACTCAGAAGTAAAACTGAAATGAATGCATCTAACGTATTGAATTGTAAATCGTGACCTCGAGACAATTTGCATAATGTATTCATTCATAAAATCCTTACGAAAGTTAATATCACTTTACGGGAATTCTAAGGACTGGTGTAGGACTGCGTAACTTGACTCATAATTCCCTTTAATGAATACTTTTTGTGACTCGCATAGCTCTATTTAGAAATGCTTTTGCGTATGTGTGTAAGTGAAGTGTAAGTATTGCGGGTGGTAGGACCTTGTGCAGGGTCCGTCCGGATCGCTACCACCGTCTTATCCAATAACCTACCGCCAAACAGCAGTGTCCGCATTATTGTGTTCCGGTTTGGGGATAAGACAGCCGGTGAAATGACTAGCATAGAGGCATTCCATCTTAGTCCTCAGGGTTGGCAACGCATTTGCAGTCTTAGGATTGCCCTGCAGTCTTGTGAATGCGAATGTCTATGGGTCACAGTTTCCACTTACCATCAGGTGGCCTGTGTGCTCGTTTGTCATCTCTATGCCATAAAAAAAAAAAAAAGTGACATTCAATCGCCGAGACTGTGTGCGTTAAATAGGTCATTCAATATCAAAATATTAATTCAGTAAATTGGCCACATACATGCTATTTTACACGTCGGTAATGAGGGAATTACTAGCGCTTCGGGCAAGAAAAGCCGCAAGAAACTCCAGTAGAAGGTCATTTTTTCAAACATAAATAATATTAATACTAAAAAGTAACTTAGATTACATTACAAGTAACACATAAAAGAACTAGCACAAATAAAAACATTGAATACATTAAACTAAAAATAATGACTAGCAGAACAACACGACGAGGTTTCTACGTTAAAAGCCATAATTGGAATGATTAACTGAATAACAAGTCCTTGCAGACGTGAACAGACCGGACCGCACAAACAGCACCCGTTCACGAGTAGAATAAATAAATAAATAAATAAAAATCATTTATTTCAGGCGTTGCCTATATAGTGTTAATAACATTGGTCTTATAATTATGTTAGTTAGTTAAAATTAAAATAGGTTACCTATTTTCACATTATTGTCGAGAAATTCGTTCCTATACAAAATGGCCGCCACGCATCGGGCTCTGCGCACACAGAGACAATTTAGATACACGTATAGCACACATACAAATATTATCGTCCAACAGCCCACGGGCGTCCGATGGTGCTGCCAACATATCGGTGACGGCTCCGATATCCGATATCGGGCCGGACAATATGAAAGACAGGCACATATTTTATACGTTTTACTTGCCCCGGAATTGTATCGGTTTTGATAATCTGAAAACAGTTTTTTACAGTTTCACCATGTCCGTCTGTCCCTGTGTAGACTCTTACAAAGCTGTAATTTGGCATCGTTATATATTTAAATTACGCCGAAAAAGTTGTGAATGCCAATATCAAATGTTTTGAAAAATAAATAAATTTAGTTACCTATATTATGTGAAGCTAAGGCATTTTTTTTATAAATATCATGTCCAATGCAAAAATTGATATAACATTTTTGGATGTGTGACCGTTTAGGAAATATTAAATTCAAAAAGTATAATTTTCGCTAGAGTTGCGCCCCCCCCCCTACAGCCGAAACTACAGTAATAAAAATCTAAAAAAAAATCTTTAAAAAAAGTACACTTAACGAATTTAAAAGAAAACTATCACGACTAAGTAGACATGATTAGTTCCTGAGATACAGGCGACTACAGCGTTAAGACTGCGCCGAGCGTAACGTCGGATGTACAGTGGCGCCCTCATTACTATTATTGTGTTTTCTAATAAACTAAAGTATTTTCTTGACATTGGTCGGTAGCTTTTTGTACTACAAATAAAAACACAATTTGGGCTTTTTAGCGCTTGTATTTTCATTTTGGCAGTATGGATTCTGTCGATGAGATCGAACGTATAAGGCTGGCTAATTGAGAATGCATGCGCTAAAATGTGCTTGGTTCGCTCTGACGGGACTACATAAACTCGCCGCTGCGACATTCACTCGTTCGTTCGTCCGACCGCGTTTTTGAGAGAATCACACCCCTGTAGTACAGTCACGAGATTTAATTTGGTACCCACCTTAGGTCCAAAGTCAATCTGACATCCTACAACAATAAGGTTGAGTTTCCCAAAAGTTACAAATGACTTGACATCTCTAATGACATTGACGACTTCAAGCATATTTTTCTTGAAATGGGTCCCAAATTAACGCTCGCGACCGTACAAGTAATACCAGTTTTTTGGTCAACACGCTGTCATCTTTATTATCTGTCATTTAGAGTTGGCTCTTTCCTTGTCTATTTACAAGTGTAAGAAAAAGTGCTAAATTTATCTGGCTTTACTTGTCGATTGTGAAACAGGCGGTAATAATAAATCACGGACATCGCGCCATATTTCCGTGATGGACTCTTTTTTGCTGCCAACAGAAAGATGCTGAGCAATTTGTAAGAACTCAGTTATGTATTCCCACAAAGACGATCAGGATTGTGCATATCTTTTTATAATAACAAAAGAAAAAGAAAGTAAATGGTTTATTTGCTGCTACAAAAAAAAACAACAACAGCAAAAACAAAATCATTTGAGAAAAGAAGTTACAGAACCTAGTTACTTAATCTAAAATTGACACGGAAATGGGGTGTGTGTGTTTTTATGAGTGACCTGTAACTGTGTATTCTTAAATGCTTATACTTATGGTTTTTCTAAGTAGGTAGTAGTAGTAGTAGTAGTAGTAGTATGGTTTTTCAGGCATCGAGACTAGCCTCTGTGGTTTAACAGTGACAGCCTAGCGGCTCGGTTCTTAAACACACACTCGTGTTTTAATACCCCTCATTATGCAACAATTTCATGAACTACTATTATGGTTATAATGGTTTATTACATGTGTTTATTTGCTCCACAGGTACAACACAATTATACCAACACCAGAACAATAGGTAAGGTAGATTACCAGGACTATAGTTCGGTCATTGTGGGATGATCCTTGTGACAGCCTTCGTAGTTTCAAACACTATACTCGCAAACAAGGTATACTCAATCACTTAAAGCAATTCAAATTAAGAAGACACCGAGCTTCCAGTGGCACCCTCGTTAATATTATTGTGTTTTCTAATAAACTAAATACTGCCGTGAATTTGTAGGATGGTTTTTTGTTGTGCAAAGGTTACACAATTTATAAGGTACTAGCGAGCAGCCCTCGCTTCGCTTCGGTTTCATGTTTATTTTCTACTAGCGACCCGCCTTCGCTTCGCTTCGGTTTATGTGAGTTTTCTGTAACACCCGTACATGAAACAGGATTTATTATACATAAAAACCTTCCTCTTGAAACACGCTATCTATTAATAAAAACCGCATTAAAATCCGTTGCGTAGTTTTAAAGATCTAAGCATACATAGGGACAGACAGCGGAAAGCGACTTTGTTTTATACTATATATATATATATATATATATATAATATATATATACTAGCGACCCGCCCTCGCTTCGCTTCGGTTTATGTGAGTTTTCGGTAACACCAGTACATGAAACAGAGATTTATTATACATAAAAACCTTCCTCTCGAATCACTCTATCTATTACAAAAAACCGCATCAAAATCCGTTGCGTAGTTTTAAAGATCTTAGCATACATAGGGACAGACAGCGGGAAGCGACTTTGTTTTATACTATGTAGTGATATATAATAATATATATATATATACTATTATAATTATATATATATTTTCTATAACGCCTGTTACAGTTAGAATTTATTATACTGAAAATCTTTATGGATGAAAACTGCATTAAAATCCGTTGCATAGGTTTGAAAGGTCTAAGCGTACATACAGTGGGATAAACACAGACGGAGGGATGCGATTTGGTTTTATACCTACTATGTAAAGATATGACATAAACATAACTTAATAACAATTTAACTATGAGTGAGTAACTTAATGCAAAAAAGTGGCCGCCTATTTCCGTTAAGTTGACTACACGAAGGTTGTTATATTATATGCTGTACATTGTGTTTTCATTTGTACAACAAAAAAACATCCTTCGATTTCAAGACAATACTTTAGTTCATAATTATGAAAACACAATAATAGTAATGAGGGCGCCACTAGACGCTCGGTGCAGTCTTAACTTAAGCCAATTTTATTCAAATCAAATCAAATCAAATCAAATCATTTATTCTGTAAGTAGGCCCTGTAGGCACTTTTACAAGTCTGAGTCTACCAGCGCTTCCAAAGAGACCACTGTTGAGAAGAAGCGCCGCAAGAAACTCAACAGTAAGCCGTTTTTTAAAAATAAATCACTTATTACAATACTAAACTTAAGCTACATAATTTAAATGTCATAGGGATGTACAGGTCCCAGTAGTAATAATAATTAAATACATCAAAATGTCAGATTAAAATAAATAATACAATTTCGGAGATGTAAACAGGCTCCAGGTAATATAGGGTGAATCTACCAGCGCTTCGGACGAGACCATCATTGCGGAGAAGAAGCGCGAAACTAAGTTACATTAAGTAAAGTAAGTTACATTAGGTAATAAAGTAATAAATAATAATTTCTTAAAACTACCAAAAATAAAATCATTACAATTGTAAGGTCAATAAACCTTAAATAAAAACAAACAAACAATAAAACACTATGAGAACAACACGACGAGGTCTCTACGTCAAAAGCCATAACTAGAATAATTTATTTAACAAAAAGTCCTTGCAAACGTGAACAGACCGGACCCCACAAACAGCACCCGTTCACGAGTATGACGCGTATCTCAGCCATCGCCTCTCTCAACCATATGTTCGGGAAAGTGGCGACCCGATCAACGACGCCGCCGTAAGCAAAGACCTTTGAGCGAGCGTGACATGCTCATGCTGCCGGACAACATAAAAGTAATATTGTGTGAAGCAGCTGTCCGGCGAGAAACATCACAGTGTGTTCTTAATTAAAAGCGTCTTGTACACACAAGAACTAGAAAAGATAAAATACAAATAGTAAACATAACATTGATTGCTTGAATACACAGTTTGCTTAAAGGCTATGCTTATCAAGGTACCTAGAAAAATTCTACGAGTAAATATACCTGACACTATTTAAAGACATCTTGGTCACCAATGAAGTCATTTACAGTGTAATATGCCCTACCCAACAAGCAGCGCTTGATGTGGGACTTAAATTTATTGAACGGCATATTGACGATATCAGAAGGTATCTTGTTGTAAAAACGTATACAGTTCCCCACAAACGAAGTGCTTACTTTACGGAGACGGTGACCTGGAAGAGCGAGCTTATCCCTATTTCTAGTATTTAAGTTATGAACGTCGCGGTTATGCCTAAAATCATGTATGTTTTTGCGTACATACATGATATTCTCAAAGATATATTGAGACGCGACTGTAAGAATGTTGATTTCTTTAAATTTATCCCTAAGTGAAACACGAGACCCCAATTGATAAATCGCACGTACAGCCCTTTTCTGTAGTACAAAGATAATTTGGATGTCAGCCGCTCTTCCCCACAGCAAAATTCCGTAGCTCATAACACTATGGAAATAACTATAGTACACCAGTCTCGCCGTCTCGACGTCAGTAAGTTGTCGAATTCGCTTTACCGCATAAGCCGCCGAACTTAGTTTACCTGCAAGTGTGGATATATGCGCACTCCATTGCAGTTTCGAGTCAAGAGTGACACCTAAAAATACTGTTCTATCTTCGAATTCCAGTGGCTCATCCTTCAGTCTTATTCTATCCACATTCATACTTTTCACGTTGGAAAGAGAAAATTTAATGCACTTGGTTTTCTTGGCATTTAAAAGTAAGTTGTTGGCTGTAAACCAGTCAACAATTGTAGACAACGCAACATTGATGTCATTATAATTATCCCGTTTCCTATCCACTTTGAATATAAGTGACGTATCGTCAGCAAACAAGACTATTTCAAGTTTATCGCGCACTACATACGGGAGATCGTTAATATAGATTAAAAATAAGAACGGGCCCAGGATAGAGCCTTGAGGCACTCCCATAGCAACAGATGACCCAGAAGATTGTGTTCTGTTAATGTCTACCCGCTGAGTTCTATGAGCAAGCAATTCTCTTCTACTTGAACTAACATAAAAAAATAACTTAAATGTCCATAAACATATATTATGGAGCCGCGTTTAGAAAGGGATTAGAGGTCACAGTTTTACCATATACTTCCGTCAAAGTGCATTATGCATTGACAGCTATTCCAATCCCAAACTAATCGCGGTTTCATAATAATACGAGTATAAGCTTGTATTGGCACTTAAAAACAAAATGACGCGCAAATCCCGAGATACGGAAGATTTAAAACGCCTATCTAACCTTTTTCGCCAAAGCCCTATAATAATGACAAGTGATTTATGAAATAGCGGGTCGTTTCGCACGAACAAAGCGTTTGCCGTGAAGTTGCGTCGGATTGCATTAACATAAATAAGTGGGCAACTTTTCAGACTTTTCTACATAATTTGGAATTAAGACGAATTGACGTTTGTTAGACGAAGGAATTGACAAAATTGGAGCGATTGCCTGAATTTTATTTGTCTAGATTTTATTTTAACTTGTGTTACTGAAAACGGTTTTTTTGTGGCTTTTATAATGGGATCGACTGGAATCGGATCAACGCAGCGCATCGAATTACATGTGTTCGCCGTTCGATGACCGAACGAAAGCTAATTATTGTTCAATATTCGACATTAACTGTGTGAAATGTAAGTAAATTGCGGGTTGAATTTCCTACTATCTTAATAATATTAGTAATATTGTTAATAAAATATTTTTTGTTATAATTTATAATGTTTGTTTGTTATAATTTATAATGTTTATTTGTTATAATTTATAATGTTTATTTGTTATAATTTAATCCCGAAAAAATTTAAAATTCCCTAGGGAATAATGATAATCGAACTTTACGCGGACGAAGTCGCAGGCAGAAGCTAATCGTTATACAAACCCTGAATTTTAACAAATACGATAATAACGTTTCTTGTTCATTTTCGAGTGTTCGATGGTTAAGAATCGACCTGCTGAACGTTTTTCTTAAAATATCGCTCAATCCTAGACCGCTGCTTGCTTACGCCACATATAATTCAAAGGTTTCTTCAACCACGTTCCTACAAAACACAAACACCCATGTAAACATAACCTAATTATATTAATAAGATTACTGAAGTACTAGGAGAACATATCTCGTAGAATGTTTACGAACCGGCTTGCGAATTAAAATGTTAATGTCAATCACTGTAGGCAACCTCCGTTCGCGACCCAATTACCGCTCCCCTAGTAGTTTCTGATAGCCTGATAACACGATTCCGATTTGATTACGAAGAATCTATTTCTGAAGATTGTATTTTATTTTATTCGTATTTGGTATTTGTGCCGTTGTTACCCAAAAGTAGCTTAGTTGTTTACGCGTTTTTTTTTAACGTTTTATTCCAAAAGTGTCTATTTTCTTTTATAAAACTAAGCGGCTATGTTCTTAATAATATTGATTATTGGAATCCATCAAACCAAGCCCACATTAACTAACTCAGTTGCTTGGTCCTGGGTAGTGATTCTCTCATCAACGACGGTCGGACGGACGAACGAGTGAATGTCCAAGCGGCGAGTTTAAGTAGTCCCCTCAGAGCGAACAAAACATATTTTAGCGCGTGCATTTTCAATTTAGCATAATGGTCTCTACCGATAGATCGAACGTATAACGTGTAACTAAAACGTGTTTTGTTCGCTCTGGCGGGACTACTTAAACTCGCCGCTGCGATTTCGCTCGTTCGTCCGACCGTCCGTTGTGTAGAGAATAACACTCCTGCGCTTGTCTCATCAAACTCTCTACCGATAACCTAACCAGAACATCTGAACGCTGATATTTATGTATGTATGTGAACACTTAATTATAAAATAGACTAAAATATAACATGGATGTACAAAGGCGAACTTATCCTTTTAAGGGATCTCTTTCAGTTAACTTTTGAGCGATTGAAAAATAATTAATTACAAGAAATAGCCAAATAAGTACAACACTAAAGGAAATTTGATAAAAATAATTCAATTTGAATTTGATTTGATATCATTTGTGATCCGCCTACCGACGCCTTCATCTTTAAACAAAATGAATGAACAAGCCCACATTTACCAAATTTATATTAACTGAACGCAGTGGGTATTGGATACAGATTTTTCATTATAGCAAGTAGTTTTGATTGGTTAATATTTCAATTTCTTTTCTTCTGATAATTACACTGAGTTACAAGCGGCTCTTGTTCTATTAAAAGATTTAAACAGTGGGAACGCTTCGAATTCCACTGGTCATGGATGGTATCGCAATTTCTCCTACTTCACGAGTCTACAAAACGTTGATACCGAAAACTGCTAGAATCTTTTTTTTTTATTTACTTAATTATATGAAGTAAAGAAATACAGTTTTTAACAATTAGGGCCACTATTAGAGACCTCTTGTTTATACAATAGCAGGCGAGATCGCGCGAAGCGGTCCGTAATTAAGCAAAAAAAAAAAAAGTACATTTTTGGAGACTTGCATTAGGTATGTGCGGAAACATTTTCGATATAATGTTTTATTAGTAGTTTTTTACATCATTTTGGGTTAGGTTTACATACTAGGCGATTAATTAAATCCTTATTTAACGTGTTTAGTACTCGCGGCACCACGTACTGGTCAATTCTCTTTCCATAAACGTTGTTATAACCCGGCAGTGAATACATTGGTAAGTATTGTAATGTACGTCTTTAGAAAACACGGTGTTATGGAACTGCCTCCAGACCTATTCCATCAACCTAACAATAACAGACAGTTGATAATTCCGTGTACAAGGCCAGTGATCTAGAAACATGTCGACTTTGCAGTATAAATCGTTTGTCACCTGTCGCCTGTCATTGTCAGATTGGTGGAGCGTAAAATGAAGGGGAGCGAAAAACATAGCATTTTGTGGCAAGTGCGAAATTTATTTAAAATTTGTCTTACTAACATAAAAGTAGCAATAATTCTATTTTCCACATATACTTATGCAATTTGATGCCAAATTTTATAGTAAATATATAAACAAATTATTTATTATTAATCGCTGGAACCGTAAACTTTTCAGAACTTCTTCAATGTTTTACGTTATTTATAAAAAATGTGAAAAAGAAACAGTTTCTCAAAAAACACGTAACTTGCGATAATAATTTAAAATAGATTATGACTAAAAATAATTATGGCAGATAATATAGACCCATATACAAATACACTTAGGAGCAATGAAAACGGATCACTTTCTATGATAATTCAATACAAAGTGACCCCTTTTCATTGCTCTTGACTACAAACGGTATTTCTGTACCCTTACCATGAGTTACATTTAACGTACTTTCTAGCGAGTCGAATACTCTGTCGCTCGCAGACCTCGAAGTATTCTTATAGAGTGCGAGAGACAGAGCATTCGCCTCGCTAGCGACTACGGTAATTTGTAACTCATTGTTAGGGTAGGTACTGCTAGCAACTCATTACGTATTCGCTAGCCCTCGCGATGGGAAAAGTTCAGTTTGCCGTGCTCTCCACCAAATCCGCGGAATATTAGCTACAAGCAATATCCCGCACTATCCGGAGTTTCGAGGGCTGTTCCGTTTGTATTGTACACGGGCATTGAGCCGAGGTCAGCATTGTTCACACTTTTTACACGTGTACAGATTGTACAGTCAGCAGCAGTATGCTATCTTATGGCTCTAGTAATAGGGACAGACAAAGTCCCTTTTTCATTGATGATGTTAGTATGGATATTGATATACAGTCGCGGAATGAAAAGGTTGACCAGTTTTCAAATAAATTCATTTACGCGTTGCAAGCCCATGTTACCGTTTTAAACTGTGTAACAGACGAGAGAAATAATATTGAACCAATAGTGGATGTTGTTGATACGTGACCATAGCAACCCTTTTGTAACGACCCATAAAGTTCAGTTTGAACCAATAGTGGCTGTTGTTTATGAGTGACCATGGTAACCATGTAGTGAAATGACATGACTGATAACTTATACTGAGCAACCAAAAACAGATCTTAAGGTGGTCAATCTTATCATTCCGTGACTGTACATTTGGTATGCGTTTTTGGGTGCAGTTAGTTAAGGCATCGGAGTAAATTAAGTAATGGTCGCCCAATTTTTTTTAGGCTAGCTTTTTATACAGTCCCCCAAATGTGAAGTCTGCCACCCTAAGGTTGAATACTGTTTGAAGGTCATAAAACAATAAGGCCTATAAGAGGTCGGTTACGTTCTTTCTGACTTTAGCGACATCAGCCCCTATTTTACCATCTAGACAATGACAGGTGACAGGTGATATTTCAGTGTACATGGTGAAGCTGATATGAATCCCATTGATGTGATAGCTTGTTAACTTTGCAATGTATACCGAATTTTCACCTGTCACCTGTCATTGTCACGATGGTAAAATAGGGGGATGGTATCCTGGAATGTGATTCTCAGCGTATCCTTTTCAACTCGACGTAGCTAAAATTAACCGGCTGGTATAAGTCTTGTAAAAGCGTGCAAAACACTTTTTAGTGCGATCATTCCAGTTCAGTATGTACCATGACATCACATGTAACTCGACTTGTCACTTCATATCGCTGGTTTGCCTTCTCTATACCTGAATTAATTGGCAAATAAATAATTGTTTAAATTATATAGACCTCTTTGCTATAATTGCTTCAGCAAAAGTTTCTAATTGACTATTTGAATAAGGTACTATTGCTGGTAAATATAACATCAAACGCTACATCAAAATGTAAATCATTTAGATTTCAATTGAATTATAATTTTCCCATGAAACGTTAGCGTGAATAGAAATATATTATGAAATATGATGACCGCAGCACACATTATAGACGAGCAATTAAATTGATTAATCAAATATAGCCATTATTGATGATCAGTGCAATTGATGATGGTCAGTGCAATATTAAATTAGCTCAAATTTTAAACTAATGCATACCGGACTGGACTATTAAATATTACATTTGACTGGGTTAATTTATTGGCGATAATAGGATGCCTGATCTCAATACACACTAGGACCTCATAAACACTCAAGGATATATTCCACGTACCATTTGAATACCTAAACTAACCAAGACATGTCTTGGCTCTTGTAACATTGCAAACAAATTCTATTACAGGATGTTAGTACTTTAACACTATGCAATACACCATTCAATAAAAAAAATGCCGTACATATTGCTGCAATGTAACATGCAAGGAGACGGTAACCAGAAAAAGTTCGTAATCGGTTTGTACGCTTAATGCATTAAGACTGGTATAATACGTGTAAGCACATGCAAACAGCGTACAGAGGGGTTATTATGACATACATAAATAAATGTAAATATCATTGTTATTATGTAATGTCACACTAATTGACCTAGTCCCAAACTAAGCTCTAGGCTTGTACTATGGGTACTAGACACCGATATAAATACTTATATAAAGAAATACATAGTTAAATACATAGAAAACATCCATGACTCAGGAACAAAATATTCGCGCTCATCACACAAATATCTACCCTTGCCGGGATTTCCGTCACTACCGACTAGGCCAGTGCGTCGTCGAGCTGTGCAGTTCATTTTACGGCGAGCGCAAAGAACAGAGACTAGGAGAACTATAGCAGTTATATAGCTCTGCCCTTTCCTCTCAGCGTACACTGAACTGGATAGCTATGTCACAATAACCCCCCAGGTCCAACATCAAACATTCCTGCAAACTACTCAAGGCATGACATTCATAACTGCACCGACAGCCTACAAACTTTCCAGCCTTTGAACAAGAAACAACTTCCAGCATCTGTCTTTGAATCGGCGCAATAAATCAAAACTTCCCCCGCTATCATGTCAGCCTAGTACGTGTAATTCTGAAACTTCGCTGTCCCAGCTGACGGGAATATTTTATTGCCTGTCATGTTGGCTTGTGTCATATTATGTGCATAAATTAATCCGTCTCAAGTGGATCGGGTAACCTAGATATTTATTTATAGACTACCTATTATTATGACAAATAATTTATACATACGATTAGGTAAGCCATAACATACAGGGTGCCTCTGATCTTGAGGCTTTAAATGCAACGATCTACTCCTCAAATCGTTCGTTTTCGTTTAGCGTACCGTCCGTCTGTCACACACGGAGCTGGCTGAAAATCAGCGCTGCAGGTGTTTAACACCTCAGAATTATGCTGAGCCAGTGTCCGATTCAATGCCGCGAAGACACACTAACGACTTGTTATTGCTGTTTTTTGTTTTTACTTTTTTCCTGTGTGTCTTGTGTCTGTAGTGAATAAATGTATTTTCCTTTTCTTTCGTTTTTTTTCTAAATGCTGCTTTTTTTGTTCTACGACTTTGAAACTAACTTAATTTTTAATGAGTTACACCTCATTAAACTGTACTAGTCAACTCAGTATATTGAAAACATTAGGATACTATCTCCCGCGTTTTTTTGTACAGGGGTAGTACGGGTACCTGTCTTTTGTTTTGCCTCATAACCTCATAACTGTAAATAAATACATAGAACACATCCATGACTCAGGAACAAATATTCGCGCTCATCACACAAATATCTGCCCTTACCGGGATTCGAACCCAGGACGGCTAGGTTCGTAGGCAGGGTCACTACCCACTAAGCCAGCGCGTCGTTAGATATCAGGGTATAGTTGAAGAAACGTTATCTATTCGACTAAGAAGTCTGTAAGAATATAAACCGTTAAGACGAATCGGTGCAATGTGCAGTATTTCATCAACTAAACCTACATAAATTGACCTAGACCCAAACTAGTTTCATTCCCCAGAGAGAGAAGAGAGAGAAGAGAGAGAGAAGCTCGGGAAAGAGTTGCAAACACGTACAAAAACTGTCCTTACAGAAACTAGATCTTTGCAACTTTTTCCTGAGGAATATTTGATTGTTCTCAAGCGAAATTGTAAATCGCTTCTAGTTCCAATATATTGTTGACTTAAGTTTTATTTGCTATAACAACAACAATCTAATTACGATGTAAAAACCAGATTGGCTTAATCAAAATGGAATTTACGTTCTTTGTAAATGGTAAAATTTAAAATTTTATATGTCTGACTATTAGTTGAAATGAGGGCAAGATGATGAGAAATCGTGTTGATGTTAAGAAACAGTATGTTCCAGACACTGTCAAATTTAGTCCCTTTGCTAATTTCAAAAGGGCAAGGGGGTAAGTTATAAGAAGAAAATTGACTTTTTTTTTCAGCGGCCATGGGTGATTTTCACAGAGGACATCTAAATACACATAGATATATAATTGATGGCGTAGAATAATATCAGAGCGGAAATATTAAAGATTTTACATATTCAGTTTTGATCGGAGCCCTACAAGATGGAATGTGGAGTCAGACAGGGGGGACTAACTTCACCAACATTATTTAATACATATGTGAACGGGTTGATTGAGGAGCTCAGTAGCGCCGGGGTGGGTTGTTCGGTGGATGGATGCTGTGTCAATAACATCAGTTATGCCGACGACATGGTGCTGCTGAGCCCCTCAGTCAGCGCACTGAAGATATTGTTGTCTATATGTGAAAGGTTTGTTGTGGCCCATGGACTCAAATATAATGTAAAAAAGAGCGAGATATTAGTGTTCAAATCTGGCACCAAAACATACCCAGTTCCGCCAATAACTCTTAGTGGTTCTCCTCTTCAGACAGTAACAACATTTAAGTATTTGGGTCACTGGGTCACGGACACTCTAAAAGATGATATGGACCTGGAAAGGGAACGCAGAGCAATGTCGGTCCGGGGTAATATGCTTTCACGCAGATTTGCTCGTTGTTCTCGAGAGGTGAAGATAACCCTCTTTAAAACCTACTGCCAAACTTTGTACACGTGCAATCTGTGGAGCAATTACACCAAAAAGACCTATAGTGCTCTGCGAGTCCAATACAACAACGCCTTCAGGGGGCTGCTGGGGCTGCCCTGGCGCTGCAGCGCCTCTGGGATGTTCGCCGCGAGCAGCACTGACGGCTTCCAGGCCGTGCTGCGCAAACGCGTAGCGTCCTTGTGGGCGCGCGTGCGGGGCAGCACCAACACTCTCCTGAAGGTGCTAGCTGAAAGGATGGACAGTCCTATCCTCACACATTGGATGTCCATCCACGTAAACCCTAACGAACATTTTAAATTTTACTAACTTTGTTTATAAGTCTATGTTACTAACTTTATGTGATATGATGATTATGGATATTCTTTGTCTGAAATAAATATTTTCATTTCATTTCATTTCATTTCATTTGATACTAAAAGTACGCCCAGGTATGAATATCGAAATACATCGGCTCCGATGCACTTAAGAGTACATTACATAACAAAATATGTTTGTTTTGAATAATTCTATCATAATTTACTACTTTTACAAGTGGCCGCTCACCTTGAAAATGTATGACTTTTATAAATGACGACATATTTACTGAAACCCCTTCACAATCATCATACATCCTTTGCCTTAGCCTTTGTACATCCCTGTTATGTTATTGTCTATTTTATAATTGTTATCTCTTATTAGTACAATAAAGTATTTACATACATACATACATCATCATCAATGAAAAGATGGAACCTAATTATCCAGATTCCGAACACTATCCATGTAGACCCATTCAGGTACAACACTTAGTAAGCCGACACTGACATGGGTGAGGACTGGGTCCTATCAGGGCGACCATCGATCTTGAGTAAATGCACGATCCTAATTCTTGGCAAAGGTCTAAGGTCGAGCACTTGAGAGATACTTGACGACAGTGACAGTTGATAAAGATAAAAGATGTCTATTCAGTAAGACCGCACGGGCACTTTTACCCGTCAAGAATCTACCACCGCTTCCCAAGTCTCTTCTTGGGAAGCGCTGGTCTCTGCTGATGAAACGCCACAAGAATCTCAGCAGTCAGTTTTTTTTATTGTTAATAGCATTGATAATAATTAACCAGGCATCATATAAAAAAAATGTATCTGAAATAAAAATACCGTCCATAGTAAAGCAAGAATACGTGTCAAAATACAGAAATACAAGAGCAAAATTCAAAAAAAATTAACCCTGCCTAAGCGAGCGTACTAGTTAGTCGGAAGCTATGCTCCCGTTTTAAAATGAGTATTCAATATGTATGAGTATTAAACTCATAGCCTCAATTTGAAATTGTAATCTTTTTTGTTTCTTTCATCACATACCAAAGCAATAAGTTTCGGTCAAAAATTATATTTTAGGAGAAGCTTTTGTTGCCAACTGTATTTTTTTTTGCACAGTCGCCATCTACTCGTTAAGACAGTTCTTACAAGCCCTAACACGACGGGTTTATTGTGTATAATTTAGGAGTTCATAATGGCCACCCTGAGTCTCCATCATCAGATCCACTCGATGGTACTACATTATTATATTGTCATCAGAACTAAAGGCGTATGCAAATTTTCAGCTTCATCGGAAACGGGGAAGTGGGTCAAATTTAACTTGCAAGAATTGACCCTTACATACATCATACGCACATTGAAAGTTAAATAAAAGCATGTAAAAAAAACGCAATTAACTTACATTTCGAAAGTCGAACTGGTTTCTGTTGCATAATCATCGTGCACTCGATGTTACTCGAGTTCTGAATCAACACAGCACCGCTTGGAGTGTATCGCAGAGAATTTGTTTTTATTCCCCCGGACGAGCTAAGGTCACGTTTCAATCTAGAAGGAATATTAAGTCACGTTTGAAAGCATTTCTGTTTGCAGGTTTCAAGTACGGTCGAGAAAAAAGTATCCATACACTTTTGCAGCTTGTTTCAACAATATAAAGTGAGACGGACTTGCACGCAAAATTCAACACTGAGTTAAGATGAGACTTAAAGCCACATGCACAAAAAAATTTACACTGCGTTAAGACACTAACTCGAGTTAGTAAACGTCAGATTCATACGAAAACTGTCATTTTAACTCGAGTTACTGCCACACTCAGAGAAGTTAATTAAATTTAATGGTAGTTTAGTGACGTGTTGTCTTATTCTATTGCTATAGGAAAGAATGTGACAGCAGCCACTTTAATCAATCATTTAATTTAATTGACGTCTCTGAGTGCGGCAGTGCAAGTGGCAGTTAGTAAACGTCAGCTTCATACGAAAACTGACATTTTAACTCGAGGAAGTCTTAACCCAGTGTTAAAGTTTTCGTGCAAGGGGCCTTTAGTGTATACTTTGTACTCGACTGCTTGAACTATAGCTCTAAAAGGTCGTTTGAGGGCAAAAGCTCATGTAATTAATAAGTAGCGAATTTATTTAATACTTATTGGTTTCATACAAAAACTGACATCGATACATGGTTTTCAAAATCGTAATCGTTGAAAACGTTTTACTGAAGAATATTATCACAAGATAGGAACAAGAGGGGCTAAACCAGAACAGGAATCAGGTCCAGAAATATACAGGATGTAACTTCGGCTAAGGATCAAACGAAGCTGATCGTTATAGGACACCAAGATCTATTGATTTGAAATTGAATTTGTAGATTCACATAAATACATACATTAAATCACGCCTGTTTTTCAGAGAGGTAGGCAGATACCACTTCTTTCCTTTTCCTACGATCTTGACAAATTTCTTTCACTTCTTCCACATTCATACATCGAGTCATGCACGCACGTCGGTTTCGGGTACTTAAGATTCGGCCCTTTTCCAGTATTTCTCCTATTTGACTCGAAAAAGTACGCCTAGGGCGGTCCCTTCCGACCCGTCCACTCACTTTCGATCTGTATATCTCTTTCGTCAATCTTCTTTCATCCATCCTTTCCAAATGACCGAACCATCGAAGCATGCCCTTTTCAATCTTAGTCACTACATTTTCTTTTATTCCACATTTCTCTCTGACTTGATATTTGTCTATAGGTATATAGGTATACTTTACAGTATGTCATACGCTTTATATGTTAGATGTACAAGCAACTCGTAAACGTATCGTTACGAGCCCGAGAGCGTGTTAATGTAAGATTTCGTGTAAATAAACAGAAGTTCATCAAACACGATGTTTTCACTCTGGCATCTCCCAAAACAAACACCGAAATCGACCGGTGGACTTAGCAAAGTTATAAGTAAACATAAATTCTGTAAGTCGTCGTAACTTGTTCACTCTGTCATCGGAGGGTTCGATTTTGCGATGTTTTTGTAATCATCCTATAGGCATGGGCTTGATTTTGACGTCCTGGGTAGTGTGATTCTCTCAACAACGACGCGTGACGAACGAGTGAATGTCCAAGCGGCGAGTTTAAGTAGTCCCGTCAGTGCGAACAAAACGTATTTTAGCGCGTGCATTTTCAATTTAGCAGCATGGTTTCTGCCGATGGATCGCACGTATGTATAAGGCTGCTTAAGTGAAAATGCACGCGTTAAAATGTGTTTTGTTCGCTCTGTCTACTTAAACTCGCCGCTGCTCGTCCGTCCGACCGTCCGTCGTTTTTGATAGAGCTGATAGCTTGATAGAGCATAGCATGTCGATGCGGCTTGACGTGTTTCCGTATGATCAACGTGTTGATCTTATTTACTTGACGGAGGAGGACTTAGGAATTGAATCAATGTATTAAACGTGCCAAGGTATTAAGTAGCAAATAAAATACCACATCGGGTCCATATTGGCTCATATACAATTGGTCTTTCGATTTTTTATACAAATAACGATTTGTGACTATGCAAAATTTTTGTTCATACTTTTTAAGTCATATTTATCGTAACTCATAATGCATTTTTTCAAAAAACTTACTTTTTTAGATTTTTATAAATCTAACCTAACCTAACCTAATTTTATCTACACGTAAGATAGGTACTAAAGAAATTCTGAAAGGTGTACGGTTCCATGAATATTGGCGTTATAAGTTCAGAGTTTTTGCGGGTGGTCGGACCTTGCGCAGGGTCCGTCCGGATCGCTACCGACATCTTATCCATTAACCTACCGCCAAACAGCAGTGTTCGCATTGTTGTGTTTTGGTTTGGGGATAAGACAGCCGGTGAAATGACTAGCATAGAGGCATTCCATCTTAGTCCTCAGGGTTGGCAACGCATTTGCAGTCTTAGGATTGTATTGCAGTCTTGTGAATGCGAATGTCTATGGGTCGCAGTTTCCACTTACCATCTGGTGGCCTGTGTGCTCGTTTGGCTAAAAAAAAAAGAAAAAAAAAAGATGATTATAAGTTCCGATCATTAGTATTAAAAAAAAATGAGAGTGGTTAGGTTGTAAAATTATATGAGATACATTTTCGGAGTTCCAATAATCTAATTTGCAATTATACAGGGTGTCTTGAAATCAATCGAAGAAATTTTAACCGTAGATAGGGTGGATGATTTGGATCATCTCTACATTGGTAACTTTTTTTTAAGTTAATATTTGACTGAGTTACAGACTGATTTATCCTGACGATGCTCTCAGTGTGCTCCATCTTAACTAATTCATTCATAACCCATACACCGGATTGACGGGGGCAAATATGTACCAGTGCTAGTGATTCATTAAATATCGATTAAGTTTATCGACAATTTTTTTCGTGACATATGGATCTTCCATTACTTACAAAATAAAGTTGTAAATACCTTTATCTTCTATATCTAAATGATCAGCTTTCCATGAAGATAAACGATCTTTTTCTTTCGAATCATTTTTAACCGACTTAAAAAACGAAATAGTTCTCAATTCGTCGGAATACTAAAGAATATTGTCGTACTGAATTAATTTGTTATTCAATGTAATTTCAACGGTTGTCAAAAGTGACTCGAGTCCAGAGTCAATGTCAGATACCGGTTGTTTGTATTATAAGATGTTTGCACATAATTAAAAGTCATTCAAACTAGGCCATTACTTATTTTAATGATGATCAAAAATTGCTTTATATCATTGTCGATAAATTTTGTCGATATTGAATCACTAGCACTGCTACATTTTTGACCCCGTCATACCGGTGTATGACATAACATGTGTCACAACGTAATGTAAATATAAACAAGTTGTTCCATATCAACAAACTTTCTAATCACGGTCAAAAGCTCCACGGTGTTTAGAAAACTGAAAATAGACTGAAACTGAACTATAATATGAATGAAAAGATGATCTCTGATAAGGGCTATTATGTGAAATAATTTAAAAATGAAACTTACGATTACGATGTTTACTCACACTCTTCCCACACTCGCACAGGTAAAATAGCACTTGTACTCGTAGGTACATTAAAGTTATTTTATTAGATCATGAATCATGGATTTATTTCATTGATTTCTACCACCATCAGGGATAACTATGAATACAACACACAATAATTAAAACGAATCAATAAGATGTTATTGTCCTTTGACAGTTCAGCATAGTATTTTTTTAAATCTTGTACCATTGAATACTTTTTATGAAAAGAGGTTTAGGTTTAGGTTTTGTAAAAATAAAATCGTCTCTACACGTAAGTTTATCCATTCCATGGCCTAGGAAAGGTTGGTATTTTTTGTTCTCTATGGTAAGTGTGACATCATAATAAATTATAATCAATTATGCGACGGCCTTTATATCCATGGACAAAATATTTTGCATTCGGGCTGTTGGCTACTGCCACAAATACCACGCAGATCAATACGGAGGGCAATAATCGGATCGTTCAATCCATGTCTATCTGAACTCTATGTCTGAGTCTATGAATTTATGGCTGTCATTATAATATTATGTCATTGTTATGTTATTTTGAGATATTCAAGTCGTAATTATTTTTGCTGTAAACCGGTTATACGGGCCACTTTAGAACAGAAAAGAATGGTAAATGGTTAGATCTCGACAATAATATAAGAAGGACGATAATATTATGATCAGTCTTGGCGAAGCGTGAACAAGAGATCTAGTGAATTCACATTTAAAACCAGCTAGTGTTCAAATTGCAAAAATGAAAATACAGTAAGTTGCACTAATGAAAATACAGTAAGTTGCACTAAAATTTATAATTATTTTAAAATGTTAGTCAGATTTCTGCTTACATGGAACGAACTGTTTGTTTACATACCATGTAAACAACGTATGGTGTCAGGTCATTGACCTTTAGAATTTTGACGTTAGTTACTACGAACGTTTGTAGTAGTATAGTATCAGCGTCAAAATGTCAAGGTCGAGATATCGGCTGCGATACATCAAGTAACAAAATTAATATAATTAATCCTTCTTTTTTTTTTACATTAACAGAAACAAAAATGAACCATACCCCCGTGATCAGAATCGTGCGAACTATTACCCCGCCAAATATCTCTTATTCGATCCAAGACACCCTGTATATGAATTTTGGCGCACATCATTAAAACATCATTATTACATTTGAAAGTCATAGGTACGTGACAGAAACTGAGATCTAATGAGTTTTGAAAGCCACTGGGTCCAAATAGACCTCATTTCTTTTATCAGCGAACCGTTGACAAACTTATTTTGCCATATGCCATTAAAAAAAAAAGATTATAAGTTCCGATCATTAGTATTTAAAAAAATTATGAAGAGTATGATGAGTGATCATTAGGTTGTAAAATTATATGAGACACATTTTCGGAGTTCCAATAATCTAATTTGCAATTTTATAGGAATTTTGGCGCACATTCATTACAACATCATTATTAGATTTGAAAGTTATACGTGACAGAAACTGAGATCTAAGGATTTTTGAAAGCCATTGGGTTCAAAAGTTCAAATAGACCTCATTTCTTTTATCAGCGAAACCGTTGACGAACTTGTTTTTTCACATTTATGTTTTTGATGGGATTTTTATTACAAACCTGCTTTAAAACCGCTTGCGGTTCCTTTTAATTTAAATTTATTCCTGTAGCGAAGTTGCAAGTCGCCGTAAACCTCTTCGTGAGCCAGCGACATAATTCTTAACATCGTTTCAACAAAATTATGTACTTAATTGAATAATTCCCGAGTTTTCTAAAGAAGGGAGAAAACTTGTTAAGACTCGCGTTTGTATTTTTGAGACAGAAAAGTTTTACTGAGACCGTGTCACGAAATAAATTTGTTTTTTTTTGCTTTTGTTACTTGTCAACTTTAAATGAAGCACCAATGTTTTATCGTGACAACGAAAATGTTGCTATGTGACTGGGAGATAAGAAAATTAGGATATACCGGGTGGGTTTCTTAATAACTCCCAAACCATTTAATATATTACTAACTTCAAAATATATTCGTATAACCCTGATGACATGACGACATGATGAACCGTATATACGTAATAAATAATATCGAATATATACCTACTAATATTATCTGGATCTACAGAACCGATTTTGATAATTCTTTTACCATTAGAATAACACGTTTTTTGTAAATGTCATAGGCTATATATTATTATGAAACAAAAAAAAATGGCCGACAAAGACCTCACAACAGCCAGACCTTAATAAAAAACATGTACGATAAACGTGTTAATGCCATGTTTTTTTGTATTTATTTGTTAATTTGAACCCCCGACGCAAAAAGAGAGGTGTTATGAGTTTGACCGCTAAGCGTGTGTGCCTGTGGCACCGTAGCTCCTAAATTTAAATAAAAAAACACAATCACGAAATGGTGACATAAGCTGTATTGAAGTTAATAAATTGGCGGTAGCAAGGTCCTGACCGCTAAAGATAAAAGGTACTTTTCTAAACCGTTATATTTACATAAGTACTGGGCCACCCTGTATTAAATGACAAACGGAACCTTTAGAAGTTAACTTGTAGTCCGTCTGTCCATCTTTGAACTTTAAGTGGTAACTCCTTGAACGAAATTGCTGTTTACAAAGTTTCAACGACTTCTTTTTGTTTGAAAAACGATTTTATTTACTAGCAGTTTGTAAGTTTAAGTTGATACTGGTCAAAAAAACATTGATTCAAATGAACACCGTTATTTTGATTCTCCAAAGCCATATACATATACAGAGCTCAACTCTACCTAAAGAGACAAATATTGAACTCTTAAACCAAAAGGACGAATGTGCATTTTAATTGCTAATTCAAAAATAACCTTTTCTATTAGTAATGAGGTTGCACGTACTATAAGAGTTCTACAGAAAATACGGCATTTTTGCGTATATGGGCTGTATGCCGGGATGAAAAAAGTTGTGGTAGCCAAGTCACGTATCGGCCGTTGACCTATGGCTTTATTGGGTTTTCTTCTCTTTCTCGCGTGTTTTCCGTCGCTGAAAGCGAATCGAAAACCCTCAGAGATACGAGTAAAATGGGTAATGAATGTGTACGCCACGTTTTGTGTGCGAAAATCGAAAAATTGACGCTTAAGAGCTTTGGAAATGTGATAAAATTTAGGATGAAGGCAATTTTCTGTTTTGCAAAGATGTTTCCATCATTATATTAAACTAGCTTCAGCCCGCGACTTTAACGTAGATTTTGATTATCGTTATTCCCTCGGGAACTTTTAAATTTTCCGGGATAAAATGTAGCGTATGTGTTAATCCAGTGTATAAGCTATCTCCATTCCAAATTTCATCCAAATGAGTCTAGCCGTTGCAGCGTGAAGGAGTATTAGTGTGATTTATGAGTCCAGGGTAATCATACGTTTTTTTTATTTTGGGTGTCGTTTAATCTGCATAATAACGTTTAGCATAATTTTATTAAATTGTGCTTCGTTCGCTCGAAAAGTGCTTTGGACGAATATTAGCCTTAACATTCGTAAACTTAAATATACCCTTACAAAATACTGAAATATTCATTATTAATCAAGAATTCAATCGTTGACACATCAGTAGCTCCGGCAAGCGTCGAAGCGACAGTAAAACAGCGCTGCGGTCGAGGGTCGACCACAGTAACCTCATCCACACACTACATACACCTACCTAATACCTATGTCCTATACCCTCCACATGAATTTGTCGTAAATCACCCTTACGACCATGTAATAAGATTGTGATGTTTGACTTTGATTTCGGCTTGTTAATCTACTGTAATAATATCCTTCGCCTTAAAGTTCTCGAATTAGATTAAAAACCCAATTCCTTCCAGTGAAGGTTCTAACTTTGATGTTTATCTTATTACGCCGGTGTTGTTTGTGAAGAATGACCTTCTAAAGGTCATACAGATTTTTGCTACAGTTAATACAAAATAAAGGACACGATCTGAAGGCCTATTCAAGTTGAATAATATTCAGTTAGCGATTATCGAAAATCGAGAAAATGTATAGGATTATGATAGAAATTACTAAGAATTTCTCATAAGAATATTTCATAATTTGGGAAGCGTCTCGTCGTCGTTAGGTACAGTCGGCTTTATAGCTACACATCCTAACCCCTTTTTTTTAATTTATTTAATTATAAGAAGTAAAGAAATACAGTTTTTAACCATAAGGGCCACTATTAGAAACCTCTTAAGGTTTATACAATAGCAGGCGAGATCGCGCGAAGCGGTCAGTAACTAAACAAAAGGGTCAGTAAAGAAATAAAAGTACATTTTTGGAGACTTGCATTAGGTATGTGCGGAAACATTTTCGATATAATGTTTTTTTAGTAGTTTCTTACATAGATTACTTATGGGTTAGATTAGTGCAGTAGTTCAAATATGATGTTAATATAGCAAAGTATTAACCCATGCAGTTTACAAGCCCAAACGTACATTGCATTGCCAGGTAATCCCTTTCAATGCTGCAGCTCTTGAGATTGTACATCTTCATCGTCTAGGAATTAAGATTGTTGTCGCATTTGAACAATACATGCTGATTCAATATTCCTTCCTCCAACTTGGCGAATACCAAAACTATTTCTATAAAATCCTGTGCTCCTGTTGTTTGCGCGGTAGTTCCCGCTCGCAGCGACGCCACGAAGTCATTAAAAGATTACTGCATGCGTGGAATTTGTTCAAAACTTAAAATTGGATTTTGCGGACTTAAGACATAAAGGGGGCTACAACAGATAAGACAATGGAGATGGTATTTGAACAGTTACGGTTGGGAACTTGAAATCTTCACATTAAAGGGTTTTACTTTATGGTTGGTTGTCGTGAGTATTCAAATTGAAACTGTATCGCTTAATTTAATATCGAAAATAAGTAAATTTCATTTTCGACCCAACGAGGTGAGGACTAAGAATCAACTGAGATGTCATCCTTATGTTTGTATGTTTTTCCAACAGTAACATATTGAGCATTGTTGATTCGATCTTCATGAAATTTTGTCGAGGAGTTCTTGAGGAAAATATATTTTTTAGATTCTAACATAAGCAGGATTGGTTAGGCGGTTTAGTTAGGGGCAAAATCAAGAGATCTCTATCCGAAGTAGGGAATGCAAATAACCGTTGTAACCGGTTATAGTCATACAAAAACCGGGCAAGAGCATGTCGAACCATGCTCAATATAGGGTTCCGAATCTCAAAAACAACATGTATGAACTAATTTTCTATTCAAAGTTACTTGAGAGTTGAGACAGCACGTCTTTGATGATTTTTAGTAGGTACACACTTTAGTCGCTTGTATCTCAGGAACTAATTAAGTCTACTTAGTCGTGATACTTTTTCCTTTTAAATTCCTTTCATTAAAGATATTTTTCAGATTTTTCGTAAGTATTTTTAGTTTTGGATGTAGGGGGGGGACGACGACACAGCACTTGTGTCTAACAAAAATTAGCGCTTTAAAGCTTAATATTTCATAAAGGGATCCATTAATCGAAAAGTTGTTGTCGCAAACCCGCAATATTTTTGACGACACCCCAAACTATGGGGTAGACGAGAATACATATCCTGGGGAGGATACGAGTAGGGGGGGCAAACTAAAAAAAATTTTATTCTACATTTTATTTTCACCACTTTGTTGGCGTCACTAATTATGTATATTCATGCCAAATTACAGCTTTCTAGCTCTAAGGGTCTCTGAGCTAGGACGGACATGGCGAAACTATAAGGGTTCGTAGTTTGACTACGGAACCCTAAAAAGGTCAATAACCGATTAAATTGCATTCCCTAGTCCAAAGCAAAACTAAAAAAATTAGTTTTGGCTAAAAATAAACACTTCAAAACTCCAATAAGGTGCATAAAGGTAAAATTATCGAGAAAGTGATGATTGTGATGAATAGGTTACTAGGAAGTGATTCTCTCAACAACGACGACGGTTGACCGGACGAACGAGTGAATGTCATGGCGGCGAGTTTAAGTAGTCCCGTCAGTACGAACAAAACATATTTTAGCGCGTGCATTTTCAATTTAGCAGCATGGTTTCTGCCGATGGATCGAAAGTATAAGGCTGTTTAATTCAAAATGCACACGCTAAAATATGTTTTGTTCGCTCTGACGTGACTACTTAAACTCGCCGCTGCGATTTCGCTCGTCCTTGCGAGCCAGTAATTGATTGATTGGCACCATTACAGACAAAAACTGTCGTCAGCCAAGTCCATATCGCACCTTCGGTAAGACAAGGGCTCAATTGCCCTTACAATCATATAGTACATTGTGCCCTTGTTCGACCGAAGGTGCGATATAGTCAAGAGCACTGAAAAACGGGTCACTTTGTATTGAATTAAGTACCATGAAAAGTGACCCGTTTTGATTGCTCCTGAGTCTAGACAACGTGCAGGCTTTTTTTCAAGGAATAGAGAAGAGAAACGAGCATACAGTGACATGGGATCTTAGACCCATAGACATTTGCCTTCTCAAAACTACAATACAAAGTCTACAAATACTATAAAATGGAATGCCTCTAGCTATGCTATTCATTTCACCAGTTGTCTCCTACGATACGAGTAATGTTTTAGCCCTGTTATTTCTTATAGCGCTGTTATTTCTTATAGCGACCTGCATCAATTCACTATTTCACTTTAATATAAAATCCAGGGTAACCCGTTAGCGTTACTCCTACGATATAAGGTGTACGTGGGTTCGTATGTAAAGCAGGTGTCTACGTTATTAAAATAAAATCTCTCGGCTGAGGCGTCTCGTGTATAAACTTGATTTTCTTTCGCCCTGATCGATAGTTGTCAGATTTTATATAATAAAATGGCGTTAGGTTGGCGGCATTTTTTATCGTTATAGTCAACATCTTTAACTCTAATATTATATATGCGAAAGTGTGTCTTGTCTGTCTTAAACCGCTGAACCGATTTAGATGAAATTTGGTAAAGAAATAGTTTGAGTGCCGGAGAAGGACATAAAATTGTTTTTATCCCGAAAATCATCTTCTAAGGAGGTGAAAATAAAGGGTGAAAATTTGCATGGAGCTACGATATAAACGAGTTCTACCCGAACGAATCGTCGGCAGAAGCTAGTTATCAATAAAAGCTTATGGTGGTTTATATTTAAAATTTAAATAACGAGAGACCATCTAACACAATCATACAAATTGACCTAGTTTCAAACTACACTCAAGGCTAGTATTATGGGTACTAAGGAGACAACGATATAAATACTTATATAGAGAAATTAATACGTAATTTTGTATAGAAAATATCCAAGTTTCAGAAAAAAATACTCACACTTACGTCGTTTTCAACAAACATAGTCACATTTGTCTTAATCCAATTAATTCGAATTTAACTTCCAATCATTACCTCGTAAATGTTGAAAGCGTGAAATGACTTCATTAATTTCATTGAAAAGGTGTACCATTGCACCAAACGTCTGCTAAACTAAGATAAGGTAAATAAAGGGGTAATTAAAGAGGTAAAGGGGGGTTACCGGCGGCAGGGTAACCCCAATAATCAGGGCCCTTCAGCCGAAGGAAATGATTCTAGAATTTTCGCTTCAATTTCGTTTGGGGGAACTCGATGGGTATGAAATAGAATTTGAAATGTGTTTGAGAAACGGATTAAGTACGTGTTTTTGCTGCCGTCTAAGAAAATTGTTAATTTACTGCTTGTTTTAATAGATGTTTATTTAGATAATGTAAACGATATTAAAGTTTGACATGACATCCCCTCGATTAGCGTACCGTAGTAAAACGCCAAAAACGGAAAGCTAATATTTTTCATGTAAGAAATGGATATAATGTCTGTATGGAAACTCTTTATTGCATAATAATATAAATATTACAACATTGCTATTGAGTAATGTCCAAGGCGGTCTAAATGGGATATCTTCCAGCTAACCATGAAGTAAATGAGTAAAGACACTGCATGGGGATGAACAAATACAAGTTTGCACCAAAAGTAGCAAATATATGTAAGTATTTAATACAGTGAAACGGAACCCTGGGCTGAATCATTTTGTCCGCCATTGATGTTTTGTATAAGTTACCGCTGAATGGGCTTTTTCTCGATGATTAATGACCCGGTGCGGTATCTGAGCAGCGATCGGATCTGCGCTAACGACTTCATATCGCGTTCTTTAAAGATGATATGAAATACGAGTCAGAAAATACATTATGAAGACATAAACATTGCGTTAACAGAGGCCCTAGACAAGATGCAATCGGCGTTCGTTATCGTTATCCGAAATGTATGGGATTGACGTCAGCTGTCAGACGGTCGCGTCGAGCGCCTACGTCAATTCCATAATTGGTCAGTTATCGAAAATCGTTTACGTTAGCGTTAAGCAACCTGTCTAGCCTCACAGTCCCCATACCCTTTTTTCTATCCGATTGATTTTATGTTTTTGTATATTGACGATTTTATTAAAAAAACAAAATCAGTACCGGTTAACTGGGGGGTTATTATGACGTGGCTATGCCGTTTATTTTAGTTAGCATAAAGGACGGAGCTATAGCAGTTAAGTAACTCTGTCCTTTTCTCTCAGCGTAAAATGAATTGCATAGATACGTCATAATAACCCCACTGGGGTTATTTTGAGGGGTAACATTGCTCACCCTTAAAACGATAACAATTTTAGTGGTAATCTTCTTAAATTATTAAAATAATTGTATAACTGTATAAGTAGCTTGCTCCTGGTGAAACATTTAATAGAATAATTGAATATTAAAACTAGTTTTTGGGGTGGGCAATGTTACCCCGTAATGTAGGAAGTTGACGGTAATGTAGGAAAAACTGTCCGGTTGTGAGAAAAAGCCTTACATAAATAAATACGGTACAGAAGCATATAGCAGTAAAATAGCTTAGGTCCTATTTTCTCAGCGTAAACTGCATAGCTATGTCATAATAACCCCCCAGAATACTACAGTCGGTGTCAATTGAATTGGGTAAACATGTAACCAAATTAGTACTGTTTGACTTATAACATATTTTTTTTATTGCACGTGGTTGTTTTTAAATCTTTGTCTTCTTTATTATATAACGAGCTGTCCGAACCCGGCGCCACCCGGCCGTGTTTTTTTTCATAAAATCCTTATGAAATATGCTTTGGAACCTATTCTTAGACCTACTTAATATGCACACAAAATTTCAAAGGAATCGGTCCAGCTTTTCGGAGGATTATTGTTAGAAACACTGTGGATACTACAATTTTATATATTAAAGATAAAACAATAAAGTCACTTTCCGCCGTCTCTCCCTCTGCATGAACGTTATGATCTTTCTAACTATGCAACGGATTTTAAGGCATACTTTTCATGGTGAAAAAATAGATAGTTCCCAGATGTAACAAGACAAGTCGCGTACTTATATCCATTAACCTACCGCCAAACAGCAGTGTTCGCATTATTGTGTTCCGGTTTGGGGATAAAACAGCCAGTGAAATGACTAGCATAGAGGTATTCCATATTAGTCCTGAGGGTTGGCAACGCATTTGCAGTCTTAGGATTGCATTGCAGTCTTGTGAATGCGAATGTCTATGGGTCACAGTTTCCACTTTACCATCAGGTGGCCTGTGTGCTCGCTTGTCTTCTCTATACCATAAAAAAAACTTATATCTCGCTCTTGCATTTGTTCCATTCGACTCAAGAACCAATGAACTGTGTACGCAGAGCTGAGGATCAAGAAAATTAGAATGTTCTCTTATTCACGAGGGCCAAGACCTGCATAGTATTTGCGGCCCGCATGTTTAAGTTACATGCAATCAGCTTTGCGAATTCCTAGAATTTCCGATGCCCTGTGCGTCACCTGAAGGATTTGCTTCGTTGGGACAAAATTGGTGGCGTTAAATTTAAAATGGGGTATTTGTTTGATAGTTTGTAATTATAAATAACGTCCCATGTGGTTGCCGGGTTAGAATAGTGCTACTCTATGTCTTCCCGTGGATGTCGTAAGAGGCGACTAAGGGAATAAAGGCTTGTAGTACTGTCAGGCGATGGGCTAGCAACCTGTCACTAATATACTAGTAAAAATCTTAGCCTAATTGTGCAAAATGTGGTTACAGAGTTATCAACAAATAATAAGAGTTGTTGGTAATTCTGTAGCTCTGCCTACCCTACTCTGGGAATGACGGCGTGAGTTTATGTATGTATAAAGAACGGTTTACGTCGACGCGATAGCCTAGTTGGTAGTGACCCTGCCCACGAAGCTAGCGGTCTCGGGTTGAATGTGTGATGACCACTAGTATCTGTTTCTGAGTATTGGATGTTTTATATGTATTTAAGTATGTAGGTACTTAGCTCGGCTCCCCCGTCCGTCCGTCTGTCTGTGTTTGGTAAATTTTCACAGAATACAAGGTAGAAGTAACGTTTGTGGCCACTGTACCCTTTTTGGCCATTTAAGGTTAAAATAAGTATCAACATTGTAAAATTAAAAAGAATATTCTTAAACAGTTAAGACTGAAGATGAATATACCTAACGATAAAATATAAAAATATGTTTGTAATTTCATAATGCATTACATAATATTAACTACCTAGTTAAAATTTAGAGTGGCCAAAAACGGTATAAAGATGGCCAAAACCGGTAACAATATTTATTACTATAACCGCTATAATAAGAAATAATAAAAATAAAAGAAAGTCAATTAAAAAGCTTTCAATTCAAGAAATGTGTTTTTTTTCACAGTAAAAAAGCTGTTGAAAACGTTTCCATTTTTAAAAACGTACATATGTTTTTGAATAAATTACTGAATAATACCTAACTTATATAATTTCAGTAAGTCTTCCCAAATGAACTCTGCTCCCCAAATTCGCTCATCTTTTATTTGCATTAAACCAGTGGAGCAAGTGCAATGAGCTTAAACTTCAATTAGAGCTGCATGCAGCTTTGTTGCACTCGAGGGACGACGACGAATGCTCCGGTCGCTAGTTGCTAGCTGCTAATTTAAAATTATTGAGTGAAAATAAATGGATGTAGTCTCGTGTCTTGTCTCTCGTGTATTTTTTTTTATTAAAATGAGAAGGCACACGAGGTCAGGCTATCTGATGGTAAGAGACGCAAAGACATTTGAGTTCTCAAGACTACTACGAGTATCTTAAGCCTGCAATTCATAATTCATAATGATTTATTTGCTAAAAAGGGTTAGTAATTGGTGTTACATAAAAGTTATTCCTCCTTTTCAGCCGTTGAGAACATTGCACATGTTGTAAGCATTTCTTCTATAAATATCAGTTTTACAACGTGGCTGATGCAAGAGATCCCTATAATGCTCTCTTGGATTACCAGAAAACACATCCGAATGCTTCATAAAATATTTCGGAAATGTTTTAACAAAATTACAAATCTTCCAAATGTACATACAAGGCAAAGGCAAAATGTTAATTTTTTTTTAAAATGGGCCTACAGCTGCAGAATATCTGAGCATTCGTTTATTGCACGAATACATTTTTTTTGCAATCTGAATTCTATGACTTCCAATGCGTTGCCAACTCTGAAGACTAAGATCGAATGCCTCCATGGTAATGATTTGGGATAGAATAGAAAAATATGTCGCTTAATTTTTACACATTTTTACAGTGTGCAAGTAGTGAAAATGGTATCCACTCAGTTATATATCGTACCACCTATTGGGAGTACGACACTGGTTTCTGTGGACGCACGGGCTGGTTTTGCTAGACAAAAAAGTTCTCCCCTCAAGTTAAAATATGGAAAATTATTGTAAATTAATGAACTCAGTACCTAGGCTATAAATATGTGCTTATATCTAATGAATTTTAATTCTAACTTAACCTGCCAATAGTTTTATACCTGTATTTATATTTGTGCCTCAACGCGAAACCGTTTCTATTTAACTTGAATACTCGTAAATAGTAAATGCGCTTTTAAATTTCGCGGAAAATAATGGTGTTTAATGGTAGGTTACAGAGTAATAACGGATGGTTGGATAAGATAGGATGGTGCATGGTGGTGAAGAATCAGCATTTAATGACCGTTTCCGAATAAGTATACAAACCGCGGAATAGTTAAATACAAAGATAAAAGACATTTATTCAGTAGGTATTTATTCACTATCACTTTGTTACTCAATAAATACTGACATAGGCAAAAGGTCTGTTGCCACTAAATGGTTCCAACTCAGCGTTATGCTGGCGTTCAAACCAGCGCTGGTCTTCCGTTGGAATCATCCCGAGAAATCACGGCAGATTACACACACACCCACACACACACATAGCAGACACGCTAAAGTAAGCTAAACGTAACAAAAAAAAAACGATAAATAACAGTGGAGTTATTTATTTCGAAAGTGTGTGGAATTGTCGCAAGGGGCAGCCCTGGAGAAATACAGGAAAAGGGCCGAATCTTAATTACCCGAAACCGACGTGCGTGCATGACTCGATGTATGAATGTGAAAGAAGCAAGATCGTAGCAAGTGGGAAGAAGTTGTCTTTGCCTACCTAGGATACAGGCGTGATTTAATGAATTAATGGAATTAAGTTTTGATTTGAAATTACGTTAGCTCCATCGCCTCTTGACCGTGTCAAGAATGACCAATGAAAGAGACGCGATATCTGGCAACACCTCATAAATCCTTTCTTTACCCTAAATCTCTATCAAGAATACAGTTTCTCTTCATGACTGTTTTAACAGTTTCAAACGTCATTTCCTTTCATACGTTAAAGCGAGTCATTAAAACTTAATGCTGATTTAGTTGAGGCCCTTATTACGACCGATTACGAGAAATAGGTCAGACGAGTAACATTTTCAGTGCCAGGCCCGACGATTTCCATGTAAAGTGGACGCCATATTGATGGCCGTGGTACTCAACGTGGTAAACTACATCCAAAGGGTCGCGGAATAAATTTAATTATCTCGTGCGTGCCTACAGAAAGGAATGGAGTCGCGTTCTCCAAGGTTAATCGTGAACAGATAGCATGGAACTGCTTTTTGCAACAATAGGGAATATCGCATTACTTAACAAAATATGAAAATACCGTAAAAGAGATCACTACAAGTGAAATTGAATTAAAATCGGTCAAGAAATACACATGGTACAAGCATTTTAAACTGCTAATTAGATAGAGAGATGTGTGTGAGTGCACTGTGACGTCATTGTAACAGTTCTGCCATATAAACTCCATGTTAAATTCTGTTTTGCTGGAAAAAGACAGGAACAAATCTTTGTTGGCTATTTATCTTGGTTATTTTTATAGCTATTCAAAACAGGTTTTTTTCATCTGTTTGTTACATGAGTGAGCTTTTATTGAAGCTTTGAAAAAATAACATGAATATTCCCTATTTGCATCATTGTTAAAGAAATGGCTAACAATTGTAAATTCAGGAATTTTTAAATTAATAATTACATTTTTCAAATAAAGTTTAGTATGCAACAAACAAAAACCAACCTTTATAAGCATGATTTTTTCAGAACATCTTTTAAAACAGTTCCTGCTGTCAAATTGACGTTTGTCTCACTTGTAAAGTTAGCCAAGGTACAAACGCCGCTAATCTATCAACTCAAAAGGCATGGAGTTGACATAAGCGGCCGACGTAATCGATCGACAGTTAACGTTAATCCTTTAAATAAAAACTAAGCGTTATGCATAATCACTAGGCCTAACCTTCTGATGGTAAGTGAACCGGTCGAACTTAAGTAACTGAACATTTTAGTACCTAGAGTTATTGATATACTAAATTCAAACTACTCTCAGTTTAATACATTACTGCGACAAAGTATTAAAGTGAACAGGTACTTTTAACAGACAGACCGCTTCAGTAACGGCCTATTCACTCTTGCCAGAAAGAAACCCAAATTAATATAAGTATCCGGGAATGAGGATAGAAAAGACGATTAAAGAAGCCTTACCGGTAAGCATTAAAGAAAAAGCAAAATGCTTTGCGCGAACGTATAGAATTTCAACAGCGTAATCCTGGACTTAATACATGACATGATACATGAATGATTTTACTTGTATATTGCGACTTTCTATATTAATATTAGATAGTTTTTAATAGTTTAGTTAGATTCAGTAATTGTATACTTGGAAAAATGTATTCATGAAATATAACTCCATAGTTTTTTAAATTAATATCACAATTTTCAGTTCAAATTTAACAATTTATTTTGCAACTGCTAAGCAAACTCTTTACTCATCTCTAGATTTAGCTAATTCATGCCAGACTCTCTAATCGTCCCGCCATATTTAATTATTAGTTGTTTTAAAACTTATCTAATAACCACAGACGTCTGGCCACTACACGCGTACTTGTATTAGCATAATGGACGCAGTATCTAATATAAACTCGGCCCCTAACGAGCCCACATATTGCTAAACGGAGATGTTCCCATACAATTAGCACCCTCATTCCACGGATTATATATAAGGCTAGTTGCACACATTCCATTGAACGAATGAATGATTGAATGGACGAGTGAATGAACATTTATTTGTTAAAGGGCATTGGGTAAATTTGTTTGAAGAATACTGTCATATTTTTTTTCAGCGGCCACGTATGATGTTAACATGGTTATTTAGAGGATGTCGGAATACACATAGATATATATAATTTAAGTGATATTTAAGATTTAAGTGTTCAGATTTTTGTACTAAAAGTACCTACGCCCAGGTAAGAATATTAAATGTCTCGGCTCCGATGCACTTTAGACTATTACATTATTTAACAAAACATGTTTATTTTTAATTATTCTATCATAATTTACCACTTTTAGGTACTAATGGCCGCTCACCTTGAAAATGTATGACTTTTACCCAAACCTCATTTATTTATACATTATGAATAGCAATGAAAATATTATCTTCACAGTCACTGCTATACTAACACGGATGTGTATTGAGACGTTAACAGTAATTAAATACTGAACACACATTTTGTCTGTTTATTAATATTAATGGTGTATTTATAGGTATGTCAATTTCAATTACTCTCGCTCACGCATCTGGAAATGTATTGGTAACTCGTGATTATTACGAACTTATATACATTGGTTTATTTGGTGTTTATTTATTATTATTCATAGAACAATTAGCATTTGTCCAGGAATCCAACCGTAAAGCACTTCGTGTATCGATTTTCACTACAATAAGTAATAAGTATCCTTGATTTTATAAGCATAGTTTATCTATATATACCATTTTTTATGAGGCAAAAAAGACAAACGAACAAACTGTTATTACAGGTATATATAAAAAAAATATACAAATCTGTTAATCAATTCACGTTTGATAACAAAAAAAAAACGTCCCAACAACCAAAACATCTAACCATTCCCACAAGCTTCCAAAATAATAGTATGGGTGAATATATGAGTTTCAAAATGACCCTATTATAGCATCGTTGCGTTACACGTGCGGTGAATGTGTACCGCGCCTATATAAAGCACCCTTCTTAACTGAAATTACTGGAGATAAATCCTCTCGCCCCTCCACAATGGCCGTTAGTACTTCAGCAATTAGTGCTAAGTAAACACGACGGCTCTGGTGATTGTGTTGAGTAAGCCGGCGCAAACTATAGCCGTCTGGATTACGTCGGGAAGATATTCTCTTTAAACGAATTATGCACGCAGAGAAATGAAAAAACGGAAAATGAATCGCTAGAGCATGCCGACGCTCAGTTGTTAGTGGATTTGACAGTTAACTCTTTCAACTAACTTAAAATTATGAAGTACGTTTTCAATTTGCCACAGATAATTATATTGTTTGAGAATATTCCTGGATTAGTTTAAAATTATTCCTATAATTCTAAAATGGCCCTGTTGAAGTAAAGGTTTATTCATATTGTACGTAATAAACAAAATTATTAGTTTTTTTTTTATGGCATAGAGAAGATAAACGAGCACACAGGCCACCCGATGGTAAGCGGAAACTGTGATCCATAGACATTCGCATTCACAAGACTGCAATGCAATCCTAAGACTACAAATGCGTTGCCAACCCTGAGGACTAAGATGGAATGCCTCTATGCTAGTCATTTCACCGGCTGTCTTATCCCCAAACCGGAACACAACAATGCGAACACTGCTGTTTGGCGGTAGGTTAATGGATAAGATGGTGGTAGCGATCCAGACGGACCCTGCACAAGGTCCTACCACCCGCAAATAATACGCAATAATATTGTACCTACACAATACTTTTTATTTTTTTTTGTTTGCTTTCTCCTCGTAATGAATTTGCCCTCTTCTGCTCAATCAGGTAAAGTACTGACTGACGGTGCCTTTCAGGTCTATGAAAACATGTAAAAAAAAAGTGTCGGAGAAATTTCAGAAACAAACTGTTAAAAAGCAGACTTAATGCTACAAGCACTCTCTACCATGTTCTCTATTATGTTTAAACTTAAAAAGTAAATCCACACACAGTAAAAAATGGACACGAACACATTAATCACATAGCGAAAACTTTCACCAGCTACCAAGGTATCATAAGCACGAGAGGCTCGCAGCAACAGTATCCCAGCCACTCGGCCTTGTCTGCCGCCGACGCCAACACAATGCGGCTAAGACTTCTCAACTCGCTTTGAGTCTTCCTTCAATTAATTCCACCAGTAATTAATCATGAACTCCTAGTCGATTCGACAAAAAGATTAATGGAATATTTAATCGAAACGCCTACTCGAATATTCCTGTTTTCGTTCGAGTCAATTGAAATACTTTAAGTTATACCGTTAAGTTGCGAAGAATCGAATTTTGTAACGAGTGAATTTCCGGCTTTAAGGAAATAAAATGTTTGAGACTTGGTAAAGTTTTGTCAATTTTGTGGAGAAAACAGCTGTTAAAATATCCATGAGAAAGAATACAAAAGTTAAAAACAACATTTTATTTCGTTTTAGATAGATCGAGATTGAAAGAAAGACAAAAACAATACCACAAAGTAGGAGTTTTAATTAAAAACCAGTATATACCCGTACTTAGTATACATAAATACATTGAACTTGAGGGTAAATTGTTAAAGGGTGTTCGTGTATTATTATTTGCGTTCGTTGATATCTTTAACGGCCCGATGGTCACGGGCAGTATTAAATTAATCCGTTCAAACAAGTTAAATTCTAAAGTAATCAAGAAAGAGCAGATGCAATTTCCATTGTGTGAGAACTAATACAATTTCGAACACCATACCATACCTACCACATACCATACCTTTATATACCTTTAACCATTAGCTAAGATGGTTAATCATTGCTGAAAAACTTTCAATCAATTTGATTAAGTAGTATATGATACGTAGATATACTTGCGTTACTTTGGCTATTGCAAAAAATAACCTTTTTTAAATAAAATTTAAATCAATATTAAATAAATAAATATAAGGGGACAATCTCACACCAATTGACCTAGTCCCAAACTAAGCTCTAGGCTTGTACTATGGGTACTAGACAACGATATAAATACTTATATAGAGAAATATATACTTAAATACATAGAAAACATCCATGACTCAGGAACAAATATTCGCGCTCATCACACAAATATCTGCCCTTACCGGGATTCGAACCCAGGACCACTAGCTTCGTAGGCAGGGTCACTACCCACTAGGCCAGCACGTCGTCAGTCCTTTGACACTATAATTGATTAAACATTATTCGGTCAATATTCGGTACAAGAAAGGGAGCATATTGAAAACCAGCGTTGTGCAGCAGCCCCTGAAGACTGCAGCACCAGCTGAGTTTGCTCCCTTTGCTGCAGCTAAAGAAGTTGTACGTAACAAAATTTTAATTATAAAAATAATAATTTCATTTTACTTTTGCCATCTTTCATATGTCTTCATTAGAATTTGTGCTTTATTGTTATTAATCCTAAACACCATTACAGGTAAGTAAATAAGATCTACTTAACATTATAGCAATACGCTAACATGTCAAACATAATTGGGTTTTACCGAGAAGAATAAACAGGAAAAATTAAATGGACCTCAAATTTTTGAAATTTGATGTTACCCTAACTGACTTAATCCTTACCCAAGCGCTAGATTTTTACAAAGGGTGGTAACAATAAACGTACGTTATTATATGGTGAAATAATTACATGCCCTTGGAAACAGGACCCAGGAGCTAGGTTCGTAAACACTACCATCTAGGCTACCCACGGAGTCAAAAAAGTGTACTAAATAGGAAGAGCAATATAGAAAATATAAAGAGTAGATATATCTTTTAAACTTTCGCGACGTTCATACATACTATTATTAACCTAAAACGGGACCTGATCGCGGAAAAAAACAAACACAATATTTCAATCGTGTAGCGACGGTCGTACCTACGTGCTCACAAGCAAACGCTAATGGCACGAGACATGGCAGGTACCTATATAGTAATGTTTTACGCAATTAAGTTCCATTTTGGATAATAGAATATTTCTCTTTGTTGACTGTACATATCACAGTGATTTAACGAGGTTGAACGTCAGGGTCACTAATATGAAAAAGTTTGGATAAGGCATCCGTCACCGTCCGACACGTAAGTAAATACGAGAGTGACGGATTCTTTATCCACATTTGATGCAGCCATAACAGGCCCGCAGTTGCGATACTTGTTTATTACAACATGAATATTTGTATACCAGCGCTAGAATCAGAAAATAATAGAATACCTTTACATCTAATAATAAGGCCTATAAACTAAATTGATTTAGATATACAATTTCGGATTTCCTGCCTTTGCAAACTTTCTTTCACGTTCCCGTTAAAACAGCAAGCCAGCCCGACTGAAGCGCCCTCTAGCCGACGTTCATTAGAGACGACACGTCGCGTCGAGTGTGTCACTCGCGACCCTTATTTTAAAGATGGCCGCGGATTTCGTTTGTGTCACGTTCGAATTTTGAAAGAGTGAAGTCTCGATGGCCAGTCGGAAGTGAAGTTCGTTTCGAATGGTGAAAGAGATTTTTCAACGTCAGTCTCAATTTTTTTTGGTACGGTCACAAGCGTTAATTTCGGACCCATTTCAAGAAAAATATGCTTGAAGCCGTCAATGTCATTAGAGATGTCAAGTCATATGTAATTTTTAGGAAAGTCAACCTTATTGTTGTAGAATATCAGATTGACTTTGGACCTAAGGTGGGTATCAAATTAAAACTCGTGACTGTACTAGCGTCTTCCCGCAATATTTTAGATTTCGATTATCGACTTTTAAAATTTACTGAGATGAAAAGTATAAAAGTGTGTTAATCCAGGGTAAAAACTATCTGAATTCCAAATTACACCTAAATCCTTTTAGTCGTTGCAGCGTGAAGGAGAAACCAACTATCACACAACTTTTTACTTTTTACTTTTTTACACAACTTTTTATTAAACTCAGAAGTAGCTGTACAATTTGGTACCTTGCCGCAATTATTATACTTAATTCAAACCACTCAGACTTTAATACGTTATTGTGACAAGGTAATTAAATGTACAGCTATTTCTAAGTAGGACTGTACGTATAAAGGCTAAGGTTTCGTGAAGTATAAATGAAATACAATCTATTTGATATGCCACCTCTATTCTGCTGACCTATCACTTATGTGGAGAAAGAGACAAAGTTATGGAAAGCTAAAGCTACTCTACGTTACGGTACACAAAAGCTGATGCTCGTTATTCGAATGTTGATACGAGCACAGGATATAACAGCCTAACGATATAAGGAATACTTGTATGTATACACAAGCGGCGAGTGGAGCTGGCAACGAGCCATGAAATATGGCTTTGCACAATCCCTATCGATTTGTGAAGACGTGAGTTAAACTAGCACTATAAAACTACGATTGTACTATTATTGGTATCGCAGTAGATATGATAAACTGAAGCAAGACTGCTAAACCTATCTGTGTGGTTTTTCTGTTGCCACTTTGAACTTTATTCATACATACATTAAATCACGCCTGTTTCCCAGAGGGGTAGGCAGAGACCACTTCTTTCCACTTGCTACGATCTTGACAAATATCTTTCGCTTCTTCCACATTCAACTTTATTCATATGTAATAATACTAATAATCCAGCAAAAGCGCGTGGTAACAGATAGAAACCACCCAAAAAAAGGGCATATCGTTATTGACCAAGTATAATTAACAAACTTCTGCTGTTTCTTGCGGCGGCGCTTCTTCTCCGCAATGATGGTCTTGTCCGAAACGCTAGTAGATTCACTCAATATTACCGACGTGTAAAATTTATTAAATATTAATTTAGAATTTTGTATTTCGAAGGATTTTATGTATGTTTGTATGTACATTACATTATATCTATATTTACTAGTAATATAAGGCTGAAGAGTTTGTTTGTTTGATAACGCGTTAATATCAGGAACTACTAGTCCGATTTGAAAAAATATTTCAGCGTTAGATAGCCCATTTATCGAGAAAGGCTATTGGCTATGTATCATACTCACATAAACAGAAGCGAATCGAGGGCGGGTCGCTAGTGCTTTATAATTGTGTAAAGATAACACACCTTAAGAAATGCACTCGGCTGCATTAGTCCCGTATCAATAGGGGATATTCATGTTTTTTTTTTCACATCTTCAATATAAGCTCATTCATGTGACAAAGAGGTGAAAAAAACACATATTGGATAGCAACAAAAATAACCAAGATATGAGCCAACAAAGATTTGTTCCTATCCTCCTTAGGCCCAACGAAAAATTCATCTTGTAGTCACTACAACCCGTAGTCCTACCAGTAGTACTATTATTTTGTACTCATTCAGGCCCAAGTACTTCAAAGACTTACTTAGAGGACACGCCATAATTCGCTATCGCAAAAATTTAAAGCGAAATGGCGATTTTTCTATTAAGTCCTACTGGTAGGACCGTGGTACGCTATGTCTACACAATTGTTGAAGGAGCTGGGTGTTAATGACAAAGCTAATAAGTACTACGGGTAGGACCTTGGGCCTTAGGAGCATATCTTTCTAGCAAAACCGAATTTTACGTGGAGTTTATATGGGCGAACTATTACAATGACGTCTCAGTGCACTTGGGATCTCTCTGTACTAATTACCTGTTTAAAATGCTTGTATTATTGGTATTTCTTGACCGATTTGATTTCACTTTTGGGGATCTATTTTACGTTACTTTCATATTTTGTTAAGAAATGCGATCTAAAAAAACCATTCATAGTCGAGATCAGTAATAGGTACTGATCTCGACTTTAGTGCCCGTGTCAAGATGTGTCAAAATAGACAGTTTTCTATGACTGGACGTTTACTTTGACGTATCTTGTGACGGACATCTCAACCAAGATGAGTTTATTAATACGGCTATAAGAAACGTTGTCAAGTCAAAGGGTAAAAGCCATGTAACGACACAGTACAATAAAATCACATCTATTAGTCGGAGTTCCCTAAGGGCGCTTACGTAACCCGAGTCTACCAATTTCTCGGCGGTTTGCTATAAATATGTCATTTTGATTCCGGTCCATTCGCCGTCGGATACTCATTTGTTTTGTCGAGATTTATACCGGCGAGGCACGAAAAGGGTAATTTTTAGGGTTCCATACCAGTGTCTAATACTAAGCCTCAGCTGTCTATCTGTTTGTTAGTCTATCAGCGGGCTGTATGCTATAAACTGTAATGGTACTGTTGTAGTTGTATTTAATGTAAAATAATAATTTGTTCCAGGTACTAACAACAATAACGATTTACAACAACGACAGTGTGAAACTTTAAAGGTTTGTTGACTTGACCGTCCATTATGCCAAACGGCAAACAACCGAACACCATAATGCTAAGTGATCTTTAGATTAAGTTAAAAACCTAATAGACTTCTAGTAAGAATGTTTACAAATTACTATTTCGTTAATACGTAGATGAAAACTCCCGATGTATAATGATAAGTCCTACTTTGAGAGCTGATAACTTTTAAAAGGCTAAACCGATTTTCATCAAATCTAGTTAAAAACAACTCTGATAATATCAACTATTCGTTAAAAAGAATGCGTCCAAATTGGTCCATCCATACCATTCTCTAGTTAAACTTATACCAACTTTTACGTTTTTCTATCTGCCAATGGATAGCTGGAACAGATCCTTTAAAGGGATTAGTTCGCCGTTGTATATGTTTGTATTAATTGTATGGTTTTCCTTTAATACTGTCAGGCCAACGGAACCCTGACCCACCATAGAACGGTGTCACAATGACATTATAAAATATTTTTTTTGACACTTCTTATGACTAGAATTATAAACGTCACGGTAACACAGTTCTATGGTGGTTCAGGGGTCCATTTGGCTGATAGTACATAAAAGCGTTTACATATTCAGCACCAACCTTTTTTTGTTCAAATAAATAAATACAACCAAAATTTAAATAAATAAATACAACACAAACAGCAATCTTGAAAATAATGACGGCAAGTTAAAAAAAATACCATAACAGGTTAAAAACGATCTGGTTTTTACCTGTTATCGTATTATTGCCAAGTAAAAATGAGTTATCAAAATATTGGCAATACACAGAGCACTGAATCATCAACGAGCGCGGTTCTGTGCTCTGTGTCATCAATAGCTCATAAACTATATGGTTTTTACGGGTTAGAATCTTGGCCCTGGTTTACGTTTCTTCTAATGAGTAACTGGTAAATTGAGACACAACGTCAACTATTGCTTTATCTCTTTCCGTACCATGTAATAAAGTTTAAGCAGATAAAGCATAGTATAATGTAGTCGAAGCCGTGACTCGACTACATACTGTAAGCCGACGTCTACAAACGGCCGCTGGCTCGAGGAGATTACACGACATAATATGTTATGTCTCTTCGCTAGTTCAAATATTGTTACGCTAGTCACTGGCTTGTTATTGTAAGGGTTTAGGATAATACTTTAAGAAAGGACGGTTTTCAGGTTCCATTATTGCCTTTGACATGTTTGTTTTTAACATGGCCGCCGTCATTACTGTCAAATTGATGTAATACATTGGCATCGGGTACATAAGTGGCTTAATTCTGAGACGGATTTGTGTTGACTCAAGAAATAAAGTTTTTGATTATCCAAGCTCACAAAATTAAAAAAAAAACTTATTTTCCTTCTTATCACCTCAAAACTAGGAAAACCTCTCTTCTCCATATATAACGTTCCTAAGTTAGTTCTTCATATAGTTTGAATTAGACATTAAACGCTTCGGAGCTGTTACTCCACTTCAGAATGAACACGAAACTGCTCTTTAAATGTTTTAACAGAGAGACATTAAATATTTTATCGCCTTTGACAATCCCATTTCAACCATAGACATAAACCTTCCAGGAAAGGTCCAAATCGAGCTTAATCGAAGCCCAGGGCGATGGCGACCTTATCTATCGCTTTACGGGTCCGATTCGGACCGGATCAAACAGGGTTTACTGTTCCAATAGACGCAGTGGTTTTACCTTAAACGTTCGAATAAATCAGTAAGGTTTAAATGAGAAACCCGGGAACGCACGGATATTTACTGGAACGACGCGGCAAAACTAAATGGCGACTCTGTTAATATGGTACAGTCAAGGAATTTCATTCCTAGTCCACTTTGGACTATGTTAAAGTGACGTAATCAATCAAAACGTAAGAGAAATCTTATGAATCTTTTATTTACAGTGTCTATTTGACACAGTCCAAAGTGGACTAGGAATTCAATTCCGTGACTGGAGTGAAGCTGTTGTTTACATTAAAGATCGTTTGTTTAATCTAGAAGTTGTAATAAATATAGTTTTTTTTTAATTATTTTTACAAATGTATGTGTGTAATGATCTGCATAAAATCGCGAATATTTGTTCCTGAGTCATGGATGTTTTCCATGTATTTAAATTTATTATATTTATCTATCACAAATAATACACTAATAAACATCCTAGCCTGTTTGTGCAAAATGTGGTTTCAGAATTAACACTAAGGTTTTAGAGTTGTTGATAATTTCGTGGTTCTACCAACTACACTTTGGGAATGAAGGCGTGCATGTATCTATGTACGTACTCGTATGTATGTTTCTCTATGTAAACATTTATATCGTTAACGTTATCTTTATCTAGTACCCATAGTACAAGCCGTAACCCTCTGAAACACAATACACTCAAGACTCAAGAGCCCTCTCAATAAATCTCTTCTCTTATTTATCAACGTAGTAACAAGTCAGAAATTCCAATAAGGAAAATAAGCAGCAACGATTTCTCTCATGGAAATTAATTTATCGCGAGCACATGATGTCGGATATAGTAACCAATTTAGTTACAAGGAATGCTCTTCCGTCTTCTAAGTATACATAGTCACGTTGGTCCATTGTATAATGAGGCCGCCTCCTGGCTAAAATATATATATTAAGTTCATACAGTAAAGGTATTTTCCGTGTGGTTGTCGGGTTATAATAGTGCCACTCCTTGTCTTCCCGTGGATGTCGTAAGAGGCGACTAAGGGAATAAAGGCTTGTAGTATTGTTAGACGATTGGTTTACAACCTGTCACTAATGCACTGGTAAACATTTAAGCCTGAGTGTGCAAAACGTGGTTGTAGAATTATTAATAAGTTTTAAGAGTTGTTGGTAATTCTGTAGGTCTGCCTTCTCCACTCTGGGAATGAAGGCATGCGTTTAGTATGTATGTGTATGTATGTTTGTATTCGATAGTAGATATGTAAACACTTTAATTAACAAAATAAAAATAATACAAAGAAGATAAAAAAAAATGTACCAAGCCTAACTTGTCCCTTTAAGGTAACCCTTTTCTAGGTAACCCTTGAGAGATTAAGAAAAGTGAGCATCGAGTAGGTTAGTGTACAAATTTATTTAGGACTAGCTGTTGCGCACGACTCCATCCAAGCAAAAAATAAAACATAGGCTATGCCACTCAGGGTGAATGTAGCTTTCTAATGGTGAAAGAATTTTTGAAATGGGTACAGTAGTTTTTGAGTTTATTCATTACAAACATTCACACACACAAACCACAATGTTTTCCTCTTTATAATATTAGTGTAGAAAAGGGCACAAAAATGTAACTGACCAATAAAATCTAACTTTAAAAACAATTACATTCAAGTGACTACTATGAATCTAATCTAAATGAATAAAATAATTATACATGTATATACATACTTTAACTAACATTACCTACATATAACACTACATTTATAACTACTTTTCTATGTATTTAAGTTTGTATTTCTCCATATAAGTAAGTTTATCGTTGTCTCGTACAGTCACGAGATTAAATTTGGTATCAACCATAGGTTCAAAAAGGTGACATTCTACAACAATAAGGTTGAGTTTCCTAAAAGTTACAAATGTCTTGATATCTCTAATGACATTGTCGACTTCAAGCGTATTTTTCTTGAAATGGGTCCCAAATTAACGCTCGTGACCGTACTCATAGCGATAAAGCTAGACCTAAGTTTGGGACTAGGTCAATTTGTGTGAAATTTAGCCCTATTTTATGTAGAGTTGATAATATATTTAGGAGCTAGAGTCAAGCCAGAACTTCTTCAATTTATCATTTACAGAAAAAACTGATTGTTAATGTCCAATGCCAGCCGGTTGCCGATTCCACAACCTGACATAGCATAACTAAGTTGCGAATCATTTCTGCATTTTTATGTATAGCCTATTCTGGCTTTTGCAATTTAGATTAGGTTCTGTATGGATGAATACAGAACAGGAACTCGTTATATAACGAAGAATATTTGATTGGTCCAACCAATTCCATTTCGTATTTGGTCCTGTGGTTTCATTCCAATGTCTGCATTTTATGAACACACTCACAATTCTAGGATTTTTTATAAATAAATTTTTGTAAAACAGCTGTAAATTTAAAGAATAAATTGCGATCCAAAAACTAATATGACATATTCTTTAGAACACAAATAAAAAAATTGAATGTGATTAAAATGGACATTATTTTACGATTATTACGAGAGAACTTTAAAATTGTGACTAAATTAGATTTTATCCTACAAAATGAACTTAATTATTATTCACTCATAAATAATTCTTTTTTTGACTTTGTAGCATAACATCATATTTCCTTATAGTATATTTAAACTACGTGCCAAAATCCGAAGGTCCCCTATTTTTGCGAAGGACAACCCCTTCATCGGTATCAGATTTAATGCTACAATATAAACTTAAACGTTATTTGTATAAAGTTATTATCTTTCTTCATAAATAATACTTTTTCACTTTGTAGCATAACATCATATTTCCTTATAGCATAGGTATTTAAATTACGTGACAAAATCCAAAGGTTTTTACAACTGGGTGTACCAGAAAAAAGCTTTTAAAATTGGCTTTAAAAAAGGTCATCCGTGATATCGTTCCCTAAAAGCTATATTAAAAACGGTCAGTTCCAATTTCAGTCCTTTGATGGCACTCAATTCAAAGGCTATTGGTCGCACGTCGTCCAATTGCACCGCAAAATGCGGTTAGGTTTCACCGAAACGCAGTTTCAATAATTGGACCGGATAATTTCACGTGGCAAGCAATTTATAAAGCGTTTGGCACCTTATAAAAGGAAAAAAGATTTAGATTGGTGTTGCTTTATATGTTACTGTAAGGTGAAAACACGTTAGTTGCCAGCGGTGTTATTGTCTCAAAAACAAGGGACGGTCGGACGAACGAACGAAATCGCAGTGGCGAGTTTGTAGTCCCGTTAGAGCGAACAAAACACATTTAATTTTCAATTAAGCACCCTTATACGTTCAATTCATCGGCAGAAACCATGCTGCTTAATTATTTACAACTAAGCAGCATGGTAAAATATGTTTTGTTCGCACTGACGGGACTACTTAAACTCGCCGCTTGGACATTCACTCGTTTGTCCGTCCGATCGTCGTTGTTGAGAGAACCACTGCCAAGATTAATATTACGCTAAGTAACGTTTTTAAACCAATCGCGTCACTGGTAGATGACGTGATACGAAAAATACCAGTGACGCGATTGGTTTACAAACTAATTGAATAGAAACGCTGGTTAGCGTAATGCACTTTAACCTCACTTTATAACAATATGATTGTAGCCTCGCTTGTTCGTGAAACATCTGATGGCTATTTTAAAACGTTATCAACGAACGCGCAGCGGGCATCGGGCTACACTGCGGGATCGCGGGACTCCCGCTTTGTTGCTCGCATTGATCACCGGGATTAGTCTGAGCCGCCGTCCTTGAAACTCACATTTGCTGCTAGAAATTACCATTTTAATCGAACTTTCCTCCGGCCTTTTTTATGCACGTGTTTTTGTGAGATGTGACTTTGATGACACGTCGTATTTATGTTTAAGATGCGTGCCACAGCACAATTTTTAATGGAATACTAATGCCATTTGTGTTTTTTTCTTTCAAGGCTATCAGTTCACTCATTTTGGTGTTACGAGTGTTGGTGTTCATTTAGGTTAAACCGGTTAATTATTTGGGTTACGTTCGAACGAATTGATGAAATGCATTTACCGGTTAGAGAGCGCTTCCGTCATTCATCCTTGTCTCGGCTCACACGGAAGGACCGCTCTCTAACCGGTAAATGCATTTCGCGCCTTGTAAGCGTAAAGCTTTATTATGCGTTAGGCTCGCAAAGTGTGGCGTTAACCGCTACGGGAAATAAACCGGTTTTCAATCCCTGGGTCAGTGATCACTAACCTTTAGGAGTTTCCCAAGGTTCGTTTGTTTGACCAAAACCGCGGTTGGCAAGCGTATCATTTAAAAAAAAACGCAAAACGTAGCCTACTTTATTGAGCTTAAACTGTTTCATATTACTTATGCAGGGTGACACTCAAGAAGTAACACAATATTTTTTGCGGGCCTGTTAATGGCAAATTACATAACATATATTATACCTTTTTTCAAAATATATATTTTTAAAACATACAATTTGCCAAATTATGTTTGGGTAAAACCAAACTGCTTGTTCATTTGATTTTCCCCATATGAAATTTTCTCAGAAATTATTATTTTCAAACTATTGCACAGTAGATACCTATGCAGTTTATAAAAAAAAAACGTGGAATTAAAATATATCATTACTCCATAAGTTTAATATTAAATCGAAGCAATATCATATAAAGTCTTCGTCGGGTGTGCACTTTTCAAATCTGTTCGTGACCCTCGTCAGTGTCAAATAAGGTTTATATTATTTGACGCCGATCGAAAGACCTAAGCTTGTTAAGCTTAGTCTAGTTATAATGAATATTCTAGACGTGACGTTAGCTTTTTACCGGACCACGAAAAAAATCATGTTTTTCACACGTGTCTGTGTACCTTGTATACTTTATTACTTCGGCTAGATCGCTTATTATAGGAAATACGCTTACGCGATTAGACAGAGAGATCCGATATGCACTGTGACGTCATGTAAACTCCATGTTAAATTTTGCTTGGCTAGAAAGGGACATATCTTTGTTGGTTTATAATCTTGGTTACTTTTTATAGCTATTAAAAAAAAACTCAACTATTTTTTACATGAATCAGCTTTAATTGAAGTTGTGAAAAAAGTCATGAACATTCCCTATTATTAAGATATCAATAGATTCAAAATTCAAAATATTTATTCAGTAAATTGACCGTATGAGGGCTATTTTACACGTCGGTAATATGGAGTGAATCTACTAGCGCTTCTAACAAGATCATCATTGCGGAGAAGAAGCGCCGCCAGAGACTCCAGCAGAAGGAATTTTTTTCCAATCATAAAATACAATAATACTTTAAAGTAATATACATACATACACATACATACATCAACTCACACCTTTATTCCCAAGTGGGGTAGGCAGAGCTACAGAATTTCCAGCAACTCTAAAAACTTTTTGATAATTCTGTAACCACATTTTGCACACTTATTTAAGCGATGTTTACCAGTGTAAGTGACAGGTTGCAAGCCCATTGCCTAACAGTACTACACGCCTTTAACGCCTTTAAAGTAACATTACAGGGTAATAAAGTATTAAATAATTATTTTAAAATAAACGGGAAAAGGTGGCCACTTTTTTCCGTTAAGTTGATAACTCGAAGGTGAATTATTATTAAATAATACGTTATAAGTTGTGTTTTCATTTGTAAAACAAAAACCTACCGACCAATTTCAAGACAATACTTTAGTTTATTAGAAAACACAATAATACTAATGAGCGCCCTCATTAGTATTATTGTGTTTTCTAATAAACTAAAGTATAACTGTTCATCCGGCATACGCTCGGCGCAGTCTTAACCATTACGTAGGTTAGTTTAAAAATGCCTTTCGATGAAATAAATCTTCTGCGTAGTAAATTTCGTCGAAAGGTGTTTCGATAGGTAATATAGGTACCCATAAAAAGCTCAAGTTTAAATCGAACCTAACTTATTTAACAAAATAAACGTTTAACCACACAAGAAAGAGTTAGGAGCCCAAAACTGCTTTAAAGTAGAACAAATAACCCAAACCGGGTGAAAGCTGGGAACAACTTCGCTCTCAGAGTTACGAGTTACAAAGAAACTAAGTTAGGAGGAAATAATAAATAGAGGTGGTGTTTATTGTTTTCCTAAACAGTTGGGCTTGCATTTCTATGTGTGGTTTTAAGCGCTTTGTTAAGCTTTTAAATTAAAACTAGAGATGCAAGGAGACTTTTTATGCACTTTATGCATTACACGGATTACAGCGTAAATCGTCTATACATTGATATAGCTCGGCCTAAAAATAAAGGAAACAGAAATTCATCGCTGGTCTGCGTTTTGAAGCCTACCACAGACTTATAACCTACCTGCAGCTCCAAGCGTGTCAGAAAAAAAAGACAAAGGTTAGTTAGCCTTTTTCTTTTACATTGTAGTCGTCATAAAATAAAGTTAGTATGGTTATATCTGACCCTATCTACGAAGCTAGCAGTCACGGGTTAAATTATCTAAAAAGGCAAAAATCTGATGGAGGTTTTCTATGTATTTTTTAAATCAAGGATGCTCTTCTTCGCGTAGGATGAATTAACTACTCCTTCAATTTCCAACCATTGGAAGTTCAACTTCATCCACCCCTAGAAACCCCAAGGACTAGTAATTCCATAGTTCCTAGGTCCAGCGGTTTGGCCTGTCTGTCACTCAGTCACGGAAGAAATATGTTAAGTATGTAAAGATAGATAAGGTACGTACATTTTCGTTATCTACTATTCAAAGGTATAACCTAGAGCTTAGTTTGGAAATTTTCCCTCTAACATACGAGCATATTTATTTGTAATCGTGAAATGTTGGCATCCATTTGCTTTTTTGTTTGCACTCACAATTATTTTATCGTTTGGTCTCTGTTTAATTGACACCTTTCAAGCACACGTTAAAATTTCAAACTGACAAAAATCCCAATGCGCCCCGGGCATGCGACACGTTTCCAAAAAAATAAAATGAAACTACCTTTTTGCAATTTGCTACCCTCGGTTTTCAATCAAATGAAGGAAAAAGGCAAGTCTGGGATTTTGTACCGAATTTAAATATTGTACTCGGCGTCATTATTCATTATTACCGGCCCCGTGGTGTTAATTAATCCTTTTGATATTTCCACGCGAGGCGAGCTGTTATTGAGTGTATGCATTTTGTTCCCGGGTACTAGGATAACATGAGAGCGGGTGGACATGTTACAAATTGTTGTTCGGTATGCAATATCATTACACTCCTCTACAGACGGGGGAAGTCGAGATAGGTCAGTAAGGGTATATCCGTCATAGCCGCAGGGGAATCTTATGAGACAGTTACTTACCAAGTTTTTTATTATGAAATTCGAGGAGAAAATTGCAATTGTTAACTTGATTTTTTCCTTAAAAAAAACTAGTGAATAATAGATATTGATAGGTACAATTATATTTAATGTGAACTGAATATCCGAACGGATGTTTGTTACTTAATTACGCCAACGGCTGAACTTTGCACAGAGATAGATTAAAGTCTGGAAAAGTACGTAGGTCACTTTTTTATCTCGATAAATAGGTCAGTTCCTGCGGGAATAGCGATAAACCACTCCTATACGGACGGAGTCGCGCGTGAAAGCTAGTTTAATATAAAATTTTGTTTTGTTCACATTACACAAAAACACAGTAGTTTTTAACACCTAATTGCGATGCTTGAGCTACATAATTTGATCTTGAAGTTTCCTATTCGTAGTCAAGTCGAATTTCTATAATGTTTTATCAAATCCACTACGGCGTTCCTCATTATTTTAAATTGACGTTTTGATGCATCAATGTATGTTAAATTAAGTAGTGAGCACCCCGTCGTGAATTAAAACACAATCAATTGTGGTTTTTGATTATAATTTATTCAAAAAAGGTTTGATACCATTCAGCCAGTTACCCTAAAGGCGTATTTGGATCCCTGTTTGACTCTGAGGCACTGGCAGACAGTAAATGGGTTCAATGCTGGACGATTTATCCGGACGTGGATGCAGACAGCAAAGCCATGAATCTTGTAGATAAGGCGCTTAGTAGTAGAGCGGAATACAGTAGAACTTGCAGGCCTAGGAGGGTGCATTCTTTGAACTTTAATAACTGCAGACTTGTATTTTTTAAGGAAAGGTTTAGCTCAGGTGTAAGCGCTACTAACGGTTTCTATTTTCTATTGGAATGAAGTGTAAGGAGTTATTATAAGTGGTGGGAAAGCGATCTGTCATCAGCTTACGTCAATCCTATACATTTAGACGACTTTCGAAAATCGATGAATTAGCGTTATGCATGGCAAGAAGCTCTCTTTTAGAGCATTTTGCCAATGTAGAATGGTTTATAGGTAATTGTCATGGGCTTATTAAAGGAATAAGGATATAGATATCATACGCGAGGACGATTGTTCGGTTGAAGAGTATTTTCTCGTGTAGACTATATAATATTTTCCAGTTTCAGCACTAGAGTCAGGGTAAAATTTGGATCGTGTTGCCAATTGCCAAACAGTAACCAATTTTTTTTACAATGTTCAAAAAAGGAGACTCTTTTCGGATGGAACACTGTCTCGCGTTTTTTTTTTCAATGAAATTCATACAAAATTTAAATACCACTTTTTTGGCCGACTGTGTATTGTAATGATTTCTGCAAATGATTCATTAAAAAAAAATTAAATCAAAATTTTTCTAACAGTGAGCAGTCCTACTGTACCTTCTCTTGTATACTACGTTCAAATAAAACTCCTTACACAAGCATATTCGGGCTCCATTTGTTCCGCGGTGAAGCGTGACACTAACTTACCGGTTACGTTTAATCTAACGTTGCATTTTGTAACTTATAGTTATAGTTAGATGGAAAAATATCGATTGGGAAAATCACTAATTTCGAAACGTATCCATATTGTATTTGACAGATAAAACTGCCTCGATAAATAAATATCAGGGGACAATGTGACACCAACTGACCTCCCGAACTAAGCTCTAGGCTTGCACTATGGGTACTAGACGACGATGTAAATACGTAAATAGAGAAATATAATTATACTTAAATACATAGAAAACATGCATGGCTCCGGAACAAATATTCGCGCTCATCACACAAATATCTGCCCTTACCGGGATTTGAACCCAGGACCGCTAGCTTTGTAGGCAGGGTCACAACCAACTAGGCCAGCGCATCGTCAATCTTTAAACCATACAACCAATATAAAATTATAAAACCACTCTTGAATAAAACCAGTTAGTACCTAATCTTGATTGTGACAAGTATCGATCAATCTCCCGCAGCTCCCACGATTGCCTGTGCCCTAAAAACCATAAATATTTATTAATGCAAATCTGTAAATTAATTCATTTCTATCACTTTGCGGACCCTTTTACCTCAGGTCAAAACCATTGACAAGTTTATTTAGCTACCTTGAAATATTCACAAAATAAACAGTCAGCTTTTTAAGTAGCTGTACACTTTAACAGATTAGTGGAGTAGATCAAACATGACGTTATACTTAGGCTGCCTGTACACTGGGGTGGAGCAAAGCAACGGAGCGGTGACCGATGTAAAAATCCACCAATAGGAGAGCTGCGCTGAGCGAGGCTAGGAAACATACTCATACTTTTTAATTTGTTTTTTTTTTTTTAAAGTCTCGTCCAAATCGGTCTACCAGTTTGGAAGCTACGACATTATAGACAGACACACCAGATGTACAGATAAAGAGATACACACATATACACATATACACACTTTAAACACATAACTACTATACTCAGGTTGTCTGGAAGAGATCACTTGTGGTTTGCCTGTGTTGTTTTTAATTATTTCTATGTAAGCTTTTTGTTTTGGTGTACAATCAATTGTTTTGTATTGTATAACACCTCTTCTTTTTTCGCTCGCGGTTATGACACCATTATAGCTTATCCGCTTGTAATCAAAAACGTTTTTCCCGTCGGCACTTTTACTGCCAACATTTGCAATGCACTACGGCTCTACGAGCGTAGCGCACGTAGCAGCTATTTCTCGCTTTGTTGGCTAGTATCCGTTACGAGCTGAGTTTTGCAGAAAAATTGCATCTTGAATTAAATTATGTCTTGTGTAAAATGGAATGGCGTTGTTTTTGAACTGTAATATGATTTATTGCAACTGTTATTGGATCTACAAGGAAAACTACGTAAATAATTATTTATTTATACTGCTGCGCTGGGCTTCTATTTTATGATGTAAAACAATTTAGGTTTTGACCTCAGTTCCTATTCTACGACGTCTATATTTTAATAGGTCTTATTTGCATAACAGTAATGGTGGCCGAGTGAAAAACGATACCATAACCTGTCATGTTAAAAGCAATATTGCTTATCGTCTTAGGGTCTCCCTAGACCTATCGAGGCGGAATCGGCTTGAGCCGGAAAGAAAAAGTTTCATGTCCGTACAGTAAGAGTGAAAAAGGTATCGCTCGGCTCGGCGTTGTGAACGAAACGACGTCGTTTTCGATCTTATTGCGTGGACATAAAACTTATTCTTACCGGCTCAAGCCGATTCCGCGTCGATAGGTCTGGGGAGACCCTTAGAATAGATCCTTTAGGCTAAGTTTCCACCAGAGCTGTGCGCGGCAACGAAGCAGTGTTGCGTGGAAAAATCCACCAATAGGATTATTTTGTATTACTAGCCTCACTATCCTATTGGTGGATTTTTCCTCGCAGCACTGCTTCGCTGCCTCGGACAGTTCTAAGCACAGGTTTAAACCGGTTACTCTACAGAATATGACATTCGCAAAATATCATACTAGCAAAACATCATATACTTACGCATAACATCATACTCGCAAAACATCATATACCTACGACGCATAACATCATACTAGCAAAACACGATATTCGCAAAACATTATATTTACAAATAGTCGGGTTTTGTTATAAAATCATTAGGTAGGTTTAGGTTATGTTAGATTTCATGTATCAGGCCCGGAGGGCCAAACTACCCAGAAATAGGAGCTCCGCCGTAGCGGAGCTCCGTTGACACTATCTAATTCATGTCTTAATAATAGTTAAGTTTTGCTAATGTGATGTCTTGCTACTATGATGATTTGCGAATGTCATGTTTTGCGAATATGATGTTTTGCTCTTATGATATTTTTCAGAATATCATGTTTTGCGAATATGGTATCCAACGACGGAAGGGTCTAAACCTGTGGTTACCGACATTTTTGCCAACCGAATCAGTACCTACTTTAATTTGAAACAAAAAACAGGGGTTAGACAACATGAGGATAACTCGCATAGAGGCATTCGATCTCAGTCCTGAGGGTTGATAACGCATTTGAAGTCTTGAGATTGTCATCTTAGGATCCTTAATGTCTATGGGCCTCAAAGTCCATTTACTTGAGGTGGCTTGTGTATTCTTTGTTAGCCTTCTCCACGCGATAAAAATAAAATCTGTAAGCCTTAATTTATCAACGTCAATCTCTATATCTCTATTATTCTCTATTGCTACACAGCTTCAGCTTTCTTCTATACAGCTTTGAAAAAATAAAGAGCACTGATTCAAATTAGCCCCATTTTTCTTGTGTTGTATTTTTAATACCATTCCGTTTCTTTATGTTCATCGAGGTTATGACAATACTGAATTGGCTTAGAATTATCTCGCAAAAACCGTTTTCGTGAAAGAGTACTTATGATAGATAACATCCTATCGTAACTCTTTTAGATGCCTCGCAAATCTTCCAATATTTTATGGATAATAAAATTTTACAGTCACTCAATTTCTTTAATTATTGTAATGGAGGGAATAAAACTAGGAATTCCTAATCGGTGCTTACCTTAAGCGATCTCTATTGACCGAATAACGATCACTCAATAGCTTCTAGCTCTATAGGGTCTGTATAACGGCTGAGATACTTCGATTTTATTGTCTACTAGCTTCTGCCCGCGACTTCGTCCTCGTAGATATCGACTATCGTTACCTCTTTGCGAACTTTTAATTTTTTCGGGATGATACGTAGTTTATGTGTTAATCCAGGGTATAAGCAATTGGTATTTATCTATATAAGTTTGTTCATCGTAGCCTAGTACCCATAGTACAGTCGAGCTCATAAATATGTGAACACTTACCTTGTACCATGTATATTTAGTGTCACGTTTAAACTGCCATATACGATTTGTCAAATCGATTAAAGCGACAAGGTACTAAAGTGTACACATATTTATGAACTCGACTGTACAAGCCTATTGTACCGTAGTTTACAGAAAAGAAGAAGAAAAAGAAGTCTAGAATATTACTAGTTTAGTTTAGATTTTTCATGTCACTAACTAAAAACCTATATAGTATGCGGGCTATATACATTAGTATCTAATACTTAATGAAATAATGTATAAACAGCATATTAATAATTCATATTATATCTGTATAATATTTAAATAAATAAACACCGAGGGAAAATTACACATGAATTGACCTAGTTCCAAACTAAATCACAACAAACACACCAACGAGAAATATAACAAGTTCGCTTGAATAAAACATTAGCCGGGACAACTGCAGTAAAACTCTCGATAATATCGCGGTACAATGTCCAGTGAAGCACTCCCAGCTCTGAAAACCTACAAAATCCCACTATTTACTGATCACAATGTGCTCTAAAGTACTTTGTCACAGAGTGCTGCGTCAAGCGTCCTTTTTACAGCCAATTTTATGGCGAGCGCATTCGGCTGCAGTCAGCTTCGTCCGCTTTCCCAACAACATGACCCAGCGATTGGGCAACAATCTCTTTTACTTTATGGCAGCCTAAAGTCGAGTCCAGAATTAGGCGTACTAACTTGACAGTTCATTGTACACTAATGTTGCCACAGTTTGGCTAGTGCTGTTAATATCGATAACTAATCGAACACATCGTTCATTGAATACAAAACGGACACAATCTGAAATGAGTCAGTGTTGCATTTTAAATAAGCAGTTGGAATACGATTTTTAATGGAAGAGCAAATTATTTTGGAATGTGTCCGTTTTGTATTCAATGAGCGACATAACGGATTTGGAAATATGATCGACGATATATGGCGTTTGTCTCAATCGTACTTTCATATTTGCCAGGAAGAAAGGAATGAATGCAAGATTGTGCAAAATGTGGTTACAGAATCATTAACAAGTTTTTAGAGTTGTTAGTAATTCTGTAGCTCTGCCTACCCCACTCTGGGAATAAAGGCGTGAGCTTATGTATGTATGTATGTGAAGGAATGAATGCTATATGTATGGTACATGAAATGTACCGTACTAGCCCGACAGAAGCCATCTAAAAGGATCACAATGGCCTGTTGTAATAACAGCATTGTTTTTGTATTTTATTTCTAATTTGAGGAGTAAGTATCGTAAATATCCGCTTTAAACCGTACATTCTTCAGATCATAATATATCACAAAAAATGCTGTAGTTCGTCCCTATTTGGCAAGTATGTATGAGTGTTAAAGTTTCGACGACAATTACTTGATTTATAGAAGGCACAAGGATATATCGACATATTTGTGTCAACATAAACCTATCACTATTTTATTTTTTCCTATGTCTGGCAACATTTTCGGCAGTCAAGTTAGTCAGTTGATTGAAAAAAACGTATAATAAAAATAAAAAAAATCATAAGGTGTGCACATACAATTTAAATAACTAGCATCATAACAAAATGTTTTCGTATGTATCTACCCGACCGCAAATAGCTCAAAGGTATGCTTCAATAAAAAGCCCGTCCTCATTATCTGTTTCTTCAATCATAATATTCTTATTGAACCCCATCGTAAATTTAGACGACACTCTGACATTATCCACAAATAACAAGCAATCAGTCTGGAAAGCAATTATTTTGAACCTATCAGTTTACGATCCGCGCGCCTACGTGCCTCCCACGCACCTTCCAATAACTCCTATTAACAAAAAACCAGGCAAGAGCATGTCGGACTAAGCTCAGTGTAGGGTTCCGAAGCCGTTACTACAAACAAATTAGACCTCGCGACAAACCTAACTTGGCCGTTGGAAAACTGTTATGCCCATACATCGACATAATTAGGTCCGCGGTCAGTTTACCAACATCGTAAATAAGTTTTCGGTAGGTTTAAACATTTAAACCGTTTGTAACTCAAGAACCAATGAAGTCTACTTATTGTCGTATTAATAAACTAATCTCAACTCTAATGCTCGTCTCGAGATGCGTCAAAAATTATATATAGTATTCTATGGTTTCACGTTTACTTTGATGTATCATGTGACGGGCGTCTCATCCAAGATGTGTCTATACGGCCCTTAGTTGTTATAGTTTTCCTATTAAATTCATTATAATGTGCTTAACAACACCCCACACTATAGTTTAGCTAAGAAATAAAAATACATCCCCACGTTACTTGTTGGGGAGAAACACAAAAAAGAAAATATTTTATTTTACCATTTTGTTGGCGTGACTTATGTATAAATATTCATGCTTAAGTAATAACAGCTTTCTAGTACTTATGTTTCTGAGCTATGCTGTGAACGGACTGACGGACGGACATGGCGAAACTATAATTGTTCCTAGTTTGATTACAGAACCCTAAAAATGTCAAATGAAATTCAAACCGTCTATTGTGATTTGATATTAAAGTACCAGGATCACATAAACCGAAACAAATTCAAACCCATTTTCGAATATGGGTCAAAAGAAACAGGACCTACATCGCTTTGTTTTCTAAGCGGGGAAATATTGGTCTGTTCAGTTACTTGTACCTACTTATAAAATGTGGCTTCTAATGGAAATCATTGGTTTTGATTTCCACATTGATTGAAGTAAGGAAACTCAATGATTGTAAATTTCAGGAAATCGTTACGGATAAGTTGACGGAAGACGCCTTAAAAAAAATTTAATCTAGTTTTTTCAAGTATGTATAAGCAATTTGAGAACAGCAACTTCGTTTGATCACGTAATTTTATTTGTGTACTTTATTGATGGCTGGATTATAATTCAAATACTAACAAGTAATAAATCAAAGATTTATATTTTAATCAAACGATGATAATATAGTGTAAATGGCGATTCACGTTTACTTCTGCAAGTTAATAATGAAATTGAATTCAAAAGACGTTAAAATTTGATTCGTACAAAATTGGTTAAAAATAACGTAATTATAAAAACGTAATGACAAGAAGTTATTAAGAATACCTACTTCTCCGCGTGATTTTAAAGTCGCCATTTGTAAAAAAGCAGCAAAAGCAATTCGCAAAGTAATTAACTGTCGTGGTATCTTAGGTACTTGTATGGGCTATGACGTCATGATTGGATTTGGATATCTAATGAGAATATTTATGGATAGGATGAAGAAAGAGCGTACGGTATTTAGTAAGCTGTAGTTAGAGAGTGACAGCAGTAACTTATGAAGATTACAAAGTACATTTGTGGATTTAGGGTATGTTTATGTAGCGAGTGAGGATAAGAAACATTGATTGGATGTGCCAGGTTTGAAGATACGTGGAATACATAGTAAGCTAATAGAGATTAAATTAACTGAGAGTCGTGGACAATAGTCATTTAATCTGTATATCGTTACTACTTTAGAAAAAACTCGTATCTGATATTTCGAGATGTATGAATTTGAATTTAATTCTGTTCAAGTTTAAGTTTAAAATCGTACGTCACGAAATGTGAGATACGAGGTTTTTTCAAAGCAATGACGATATGAGACATTCCACTCTGTTTCTTTATCTTCAATACATAGTATATAACTTAATCGTTAGATCTTTCAAAATCCGCAACGGATTTAGCGGATTTCGTGAATAGATAGAGCAATTCAAGAGGAAGGTTTTTATGTAATTTAAATTCTGGATTATGAATGGGTGTAACAGACAACTCACATAAACCGATGAAAAGAGAGGGCGGGTCGCTAGTAGTGTAATAAAAAAATTTGCTCAGTTATTGATGAAAATAATAATAGGGAATATTCATGACTTTTATTCACAGCTTTTCACAGATTTTTATTCATGATTTTTATTCAGCAGGTGAGACAATTTTTTTTTCGAATAGCTATAAAAATAGCCAAGGTATAAGCCAACAAAGGTTTGTTCCTATCTCTTTCTAGCAAAACAGAATTTAGTTTATAATGGCCGACCAGTTACAATGACGTCAGAGTGCACTTCGGATCTCTCTGTCTAATTAGCAGTTTAAAATGTTTGTAACATCCTTATTTCTTAACCGATTTTCACTTTAATCTCTTTTACCGGCTTTACACATTATGTTGAGAAATGCGATGAAAAAAAATCATGCATTTTCTATATTGTCTAATACGAGAATCAACGTATTTAAAAATAATCCATTTATCGTTAGGCCCAACTTCCTAAATTTAGAACATTTCTCAAAGTGACTTTTGACTTTAGTTGACCGACACCAATTATTTTTCGAAATAACGAAATTCGACGTGGGCCTTACTATGTTATCATTTACTCGTAACAGGAAAACAATTCTTAAACACCCGATAAACTACAGCTTTAAAATACACAATCGTAAACTGTGGTTTCCTCTCAATTGCTCCCAGGGAAGCACGTTGATAGGTCGACGTAGGAAGCGTTTTCCATTTTCTATTCTTGGCAAAACGTTTCGTTTTATTTCAGGTGCAAATGAGTCTACACTTCCCTTGGTTTTATTGCGCGCATAACAGTATTGTACTCTCAGAATTAAAGTGGCGTGATGCAATGAATGAATAAATAAATATTAGGTTACAATGTCATACAGATTGACCTAGTTCCAAACTAAGGTCTTTAAATTAAGGCTTGTACTAGGGGACAATATTATAGTAGGTACAGTCAACCAATTTGATTCCTAGGCCACTATGGACTTTGTCAACGTGACGTTGTAAACCAAATCATAGGAAGTCTCTTACGTTTTGGATGACAACGTCACTTTAACATAGTCCAAAGTGGCATAGTCCAAGGAGTCCAAAGTGATTTCTATCAAATTGGTTGACTGTACGTTTATTTTTGTTTTTTTAACGGATTTTTTTTTTAGTATATTTTTTTTCCTGACATCAGCGCGACGCTACGACAATTTTAGTAATTTGATTATATAATTTTTATTAATTGTGACATTTTTATAATGTGAAAACGTGATTTTTAAATATTTTATATATTCGGCTACTAGGAGAACAAAGGAAGGGAAGTGAACGTCGCATAAATTGTGCTCGTTGAAAAGTCCGTACTGACCGCTATGGAAAAAGTTTGGAGTTAAACGCGCGAAAGTGGAAGAGCATTCACGAACACTTTTTTACGTTGTACTACTTCACTAGGTAGCGTTAGATTTATTTTTATTTAAAACAATGTAATAGTCGCACTTTAGTTTTCAGCTTTTAACACCTTTTCGGTGGCAAAATATTTAACTGTAATTAACCATATCTATATCGGAAACCGTAACGAACGTGTTAAGTGATTAGTGACTGATAAGGTATAAAAGTGATCTCTTACTTATGACAATAACTACATTCTTTGTTCATTATTTACTAGCGCCCTGCCTTCGCTTGGCTTCGGTTTATGTGAGTCTTCTGTAACACCCGGTCATAACCAGAACCGGTGTAACCAGAATTTATTATACACAATGTGTTACCAGCACCCAGGCTTTTTTTAAAGTAGGTTAAAATAACATACCTATACCTGTAACGTAACTATAACATTAATTAAATTAATAAACAAATTTTCAGGCTTTGTTAACTGTCTAACAAAACTTTAATTGCCAGCAATGTAAGGCACAGCCATTCGACAAGTGTAAATGACAGTCGACGGATACTTTGATTATTATGACTTGCCCCCGTACCACGACACGCCTTGTACCAAGGAACAGCGATACTGGTAACGATGAACACGCAGTACATGCACTACATTAAAAATGGACAGTATCTAAGAAAATTAATTGTAAAGTTATTTTAATTAATTTTTAATTGATAATATTTCCAAACAATTGCTAAAGCAACATATTATCGGCAGTTTTAATAAATGCCCGCATGCCGGTAACACACTGTATGTATAAAAAGCGCTTGAAAATACGTTCAACAGTTTTTGAGATCCTCGCGAACCTACAGACCGACAGACGCGGCGGAGGACTTTGTTTTATAATGCCTCTATAGTGATATGATATTCACATTGTCTACTGCTTGTCCTGCTACTAGGTACTTTTGTTATTGCATGATCATATCTGGGAGTTATTATGACATGGCTATGCAGTTCTGTTTACGCTAAGAGAAAAGGACAGAGCTATACAACTGCTATAGCTCTGTCCTTTGCGCTCGCCGTCAATTGAATTGCATAGCCATGTCATAATAACCCCCCAGATCAGATTATATACACCACTAGCTTAAGTTATATCAAACTCATACAAAATATTTGATAAATACAATACAACATAAAACCGATATACAGGATTTGGAAAAGTCGAATCGTATTTTAGTCTCAGTCAAAAAATGCTTAATTATAAAAATAAAAGATTTATAAAAGAAAATACAGGCTTTGGAGTTTTTTTGCGCTGCTTCTTTTCAAGAGTGCTCTCCTCTTGGACAGAGCTTGGAGATTCATACATGAGAAATTGCCTACTTTTGGAATCAAGATGGTAATTTTTTATCATTTTCATTTATGCAGAATTTTCGTTTCATAGAAAGTTATGTTCTGCTGAACCCGTGTGGATTTGAGGTTATCTAGTGATAGTTACAAGTGTAACATAACCTACGTGAATCACATTTAAGATAACTGGAAATCAATACGGGTTAAGCAGAAAATTGCTTTCTATGAATCGAAAATTCTGCGAAGTGACACGTTCCATGAAATCAGTGTCGGTGAAACAAGAGGACACCATTATTGTGACAACGCGTTAACCTAGTGACTCGTACTAGGTTTGATGAAAATGAGTTAGGCCGTTTGAGATAATATCTACTCAGGCGTTTTCTTTTTAACGGACATAAAAACAAAGTAGGGTTTCTCAATTCGACTGTATTTTTTTTTGTTTGTTACCTCAGAACTTTCGACTGGGTGACACGATTCTGATGTTTTTTTTTAAGAAAACTGGTTGTTTTCGTTTAGTCCCATTTTGATCAATATGAAGATCTGATGATGGAATCCATGAGGAATCAACGGAACTCTTAGCGGTTTTGGTATTTTTCATTGTGAGTCGTGTATTCGGAAAGCACTAAGTATTTGGTGAAGCGGAACTGATGATAAAGTTCACAAATGGCCATCGGAACTTATCAACGGTATATATTTCAAGGATGGCGACAAGATATTTCAATTAAAGTTTAAACAAATGACTATGACTTTCCCACGGCGTTGCTTGCGGCGAGATTGAAATGTTCTATAGTTTCTTATTAATTGAGAAGTGGGATTACACAACAACATAATTATTATTATGATCATTAAAAAGTATAAAATAAAATAAAGTTAAAAAAAACAAAAACCCACCTTCAAAAAGTAAAAAATAGCTTGGTTCTTTTAAAATGGTACAGTCCAACTGAAGTTGACGTTCTACAATATTTTAAACCAAAATCATACTTCAGTTGGATTGACCTATTACCTACCATTTTAAAAGAAGTTATTTATTGCTTTTTAAAGGCAGATTTTGCTTTTGTTAAACTTTTATTTGTCCCCTGATATATATTTATGTTATGTGAGAGGTTACAGAACTTTGGCGCAAGGTACACTATACTCGTAGGCCTCGTAGCATAACATTCAGCTATTTTCTCGATTTTCATCCTTTTTGCCATTGCTGTCTTGTTTAAACAGAATGCTCAGGATTTGTTCGTGTAAACGCTAAGATATCCCAGCGTATGTATTATTCATTCTGCACGAGTACCTGTCTGTATTCGCTAACAACCGTATAAAGATTTTCTTGTGCGCATAATGTCGTATAAATTATGGTATTGTTACATTTCTTGACTGATGTGAGTTAAGCTGATAAGTTATCAGTTTTTCCCGCGACTTTTTCAGTAGTTTTTTTTTCCTGTATTTCCATAGTTAAACCAAATTAGACCCAAAAGTGTAGTCGTAAACATCCATAATTCGGAATTGATCAAAATATCTAATTTTCATAATTTCCAATGCAATGTTTTGATAGATGTTTTTTTTTTGATATCGCTTTTAAATCAAACCTAACCTAACCTACATGTAGCAATTGCATTATGCATTTAATATAAAACAGCTCCAACATGACATAGGTTTCGGAGAAATCTAAATTCGGACAAATGAATATTCGCAAGTAATGAGTTTTGGAGTATTTGATGAAGTAGAAGTAGAATTTATAATTTAATTCATAATGTTTATTTAATTATTAGCCGTTATGATGACAGTGATTTTGTTTTGGAATAGCAGATCAACTGGTAATTGTATTTATTAAGCTGACTTGTCTATATTATACTCTTGATAAATAATCAAACATTAATTGAGTGTAACAGTGTACAACGAAGATCTTGTGGCCCCTTTCCGAATCTCTCTTTGTTTTTAGGCACCATAGTTATCGATATAAATAAAAAAATATCTTGCAAGATTTAAACAGTAAACATGTAAAGTTAAATGAAAAGTTCTTAAAATATAACTTTTCATAGCCTATCATGGGTTAACAATGTAGCAAACTCAATACCTTAAAATAATAACTTCGTAGACTTCACAAACCACTAAACTACCACTAAAAACTAACGATATCACCCGCGCTCAAACTATTTTCAATTTAAAACTTTTCCCATCCATGGTCAATGTAACTTTTTCAACCAACACAATTTGTTCGGTTAACGCTTTCTGCCTCATGCCATCCTAGTACCTACGCACTTACTTGAATGTTTTTTTTCATTTTATTGGATATTGGTTTGCCTAAGACCCCCGTTAATAATATGAATGGGTTTTTTTATTAGACTTAAATCTATATCTATACTTATTATAAAGCTGAAGAGTTTGTTTGTTTGTTTGTTTGCATGAACGCGCTAATCTCAGGAACTACTGGTCCGATTTGAAAAATGTTTTCAGTGTTAGATAGCCCATTTATCGAGGCAGGCTATAAGCTATATGTTTATCATATCATACTCTCATAAACCGAAGCAAAGCGAGGGCGGTTCGCTAGTTATTTTAAAGGTTACAGGTGATACGGACTAAGTTATAAAAGTAATTTAGTCCACGTCAGCTCTATCCCTTGCCCTGCACCGAGGTAAAAAAACCATAATGGCGTCCGTCCGAGTTAAAATGAAGCTAAAAATAATACTACTATTAATAATACTATTGATAATACTATTGACAAAGTTCGGATTAGGCATCTCTCACCTTCTGATCCCTAAATAAGTACGAGAGTGACGGATGCTTTATCCACATTTGACTCGCGTTATAGATGCAGCTATAAATAGTAGTCTAGGCCTGCATGACAGGTCAAAGACACAATATGGTTTTATCGTGTTGGATAGAGGCCCTGCTTGTTAACTCAGATTATAAGCTCAGGTATTATTTTTAAGAATTTTAACTTAATTTTAATTCTCTTTTAATATTTACCCTGTACGAGTATAAGCCTAAATATTATTTATAAGAGTGAGTGGAGATGTCAGTAGAGGGCAACCTTTTGATTGATTGATTGTTTTTTTTTTTGATAAATACGAATTTACATGTCATTTTAAAGTACATAAGTACGTACTAGTTCATAGAAATTTATACATTTTTTATTAATCATTTACAACTGAACTTAACCTAGCTGCCAACTAACCATGGTGATATCAAAGTATTGACCCTAGGTGATGGTCAATACTTACACATATTGTAGGCTTAATCAGAAATTATTTTTTGTTGTGAATAAATTTGTATTACACTATTTATATTAAACGCCCTCCCCTTCACAGTCAAAACCGGAGTTACGAGATATATTCATAAAAAAGATACTCGTACACAGAGAGTGATCAGATTTGCGATGAACTGAATAAGGGCCAAATCAAAAGCACCCGAAACCGACGTACAGTCGAGTTCATAAATATGTCATTTTAGTACTTTGTCACGTTAATCGCTGTGACAATTCATGTATGGCTGTTTAAATATGACATTAAATAGACAAGGTAGGTAAGGAACTAAAGTGTGAACGTGACTGTACGTGCATGAAGGGGTTGATGAATGTAGAGAACGCGAAAGTTATATGTTTAGCCCGGTGCACCTGGCGTTCTATAGTCTCTGCCTACCCTATTGGGAGACTGGCGTAAAGGTATGTATGTAGTATACAGGTTGTCCCAGAAACCGACGTCAACCCGCCCAGGGCTGATAAAGCAGTTTATAAGCTATCGATTTAACTCCCATGTATGTTCAGCAATTGCTGTTAGTTTCCGAGATATTGTTCATTCAAATGACTATTTTTCCTTATGTCAGTGATACGAGAATCCCCTAAATTCATGTATGTTTTTTTTTTCAGTGTTTTCTTGCATGATTAGAATCACTGTAAAATAATGAAGTTCTTAAAGCTACATACCATTTATTTTGAGTAAACGCACAGTTGGTTTTTCCATACTTGGTGAAAAACAAACGCGGGGTTCCCTTAGTATGGAACAAGTAACTGTGCGTTTACTCAAAAAATTGTAATGAAAAAAAAAATGGCATGTAGCGTTAAAAACTTCCTTATTTCATACTGATTTGATTGATGATCAATATCTCGAAAACTAAGGTATTTTTACTTAACCTAAAATGTGTTATTCTGGCTGGTTGCTTAATGGGTTGACGTCGGTTTCTGGGACACCCTGTATATAAGACTTATACTCTTCTCACTTAAACCCTATCCCAGTGTGGCTCGTTTTGCTGACAAACTGCACCACATTACCATGTCGTAAAGGTGATTTGTCAAATGTTTGCGAGCGTGCATGAAAAAGAAAGGATTTTTCATTTTTATAGGGCAACACTTGAGATGTCGCGGGGTCGTTACAAAATGTTAGGTGATTTTTTGTGGTATATATATTTTAAGTGAGTAAAATGTTTGGTATAGGTAATCATTTACTTGAAGTAAATAACAATTCGCACTACTAGATCAAACAAACTGACTGAGCAACTGTAGTATTGAATACCTAGTTTTAGCCCTCTTATGTTGTTATGCCCTTGCAGGGCGTCACATGTATACCTGATTATGTATATACCCTCCACCTGTAAACTGTCATGTGATACGCAATAAACTATTTATATTTCTATTTCTATTTCAAAAGTGTATTAACTAAAAATCCTTGCTAGTTTTGTTTCAAGATCATTATTTTTTTATTAAAGATGATTTTAAAATACAGTAGTATTTTGAGTTACTACAGTTTTGATCTAACAGTCAAATCAAACAATATTGCAACCCCTGCTTTCAAAACTGACTTAACGACGGCTGAATCGATTTTCATAAAAATATGTTAATAATCACCTCTAATTTTTTTTAAATACGCGTTCGATGATGCGTTTAGGATGTATTTTTTAATTTCCTTATTGTTTAGTTTAAAATGACATAAAATGGCAAATAGTCTTTATTCTAATTTTCTGTGTTCTTATTGAAAAACGTAAATTGAAACAATAACAAACACTATAGATATGGTAACAGTTATAGATGTTCCAGACTTTATTCCTTGCACAAAAACTCCTTACAAGCATACATGTTTTTTTTTTATAAAAATGTTGAATTGATGATCATAATTTCTTTAAAAAACGTATACGCGAGGTGAACTTTTCGCGGAATACAATTTACTATACTCTCCTGTTTATACTCGTACACAACACATTTTATAAAAAAAAAACTGTTTTTAATTCGTGCAAGGTTAATATTTTGTTCAATTTCACCGGGCTGACGTATCAAGCCAGCTGTCCGAAATTCTCTATTCCAGGTTAGAGCAGAACCCTTACCATGAGTTACAATTAACGTACTCGCTAGCGAGTCGAAGCTCTGTCCCTCGCAGACCTCGCAAGTATTCTTATAGAGTGCAAGGGACAGAGCATTCGACTCGCTAGCGAGTACGGTAACTGTAACTCATGGTAAGGGTACTGAAAAACGCTCGATTTAATCAGAATCGAATATTGGCTACCAAAGCCACATCTGTTACTCGACGTCCGTTTGAAGGATGTTCGCGATAGTGAGCAGTATTTTTGCTCTTAAAAAAACAACGGAATAGTATTGTTAAAGTAAAAGAATCGAATAGAGAGTATTTATTTAACAGAAGAAATTTACTTAACAGAAAAATATTAAGTAAGTATAAAGAAGACATTACGTTGAATAGGATCCATCTCACCATTTACCGCAGTGAAACTGCAATAATATTCTATACTTACATAATATTTTCAGATTACTTTCTGAGTTGTGCGTATATTTATTTAAGAGACAAATTTTTACTGTGACCTTATTTCAAAATATTGCGGGCGTAACAAAACCATACATCGCATCTATTTTTCCCACTAAGTCCCACGTGGAACCGAATTTAACGAAAGAACACAAATTGACAAGAAAAAGATCTTAAAAAGACACAAAACAGCCTCTTTGGATAAACCATGACACCTTCGTTCAATTCCATTCTAAATTTGAATATCTCAAAAATACTGGCAAGAAATGAAGTGGACGTAAAAAGGGTACGCCATTTCATTCACTCAGCACTTTTTCTTTTAGGAATAAATGGCGGAGGCTAGGTTATTTTCGGTCAGTATTTTAGGCGATGCCCGATGCGGCGATTCTCGTGTGGATCAATCTAGTAGATTGATAGCTTTTAACAATATTGTTGTAGGCTGGTGAGTGGTGACGTATAAAGCCTCTAGTCTACGGGGTAAAACAATTATTGCTTTTGACGTGATTGGTTTTGTTTTTACCTCGGCCGCCAATAATGCAGGGTTCGAAAAATCAAATATCAAATACTCGGATATTTATAATAAAATTCGGACGCTTAATATTAATATTAAAAATGTCAAAATATCCGTCATTTTGATAGAAATCGCATAATTGAAATGAACCATGAATTTCAATTTGTAAGTACTACCTATTTGTTATAAATCTTATTCAGTTGTGATAAAGTTTAAAATTCAATATAAAGATAATAGAATACGAACAAAACTAGGTGTTTCCCAAAACTTGAGTTCGCTAACAGAAATGAAAGTGAAACCTTTTACTTTAGTGTTGCCTATGTAACTATGGGAAAAAACTGATTTTGAAATAAATATCCATTGATGTATATCAACGTATATATCAATGGATTTACAGGGTGAAAAGATAAGTCGGGCCCTGGAGGCCTAATTTGGCTCATTTCACTTAAAGGAGACATTCCTTTATTTTTAAAAAGAAACATAATCGCATTCAAAGATTTTCTTAAATTTTCTTGTCTCTCCCGGGAATCGAACCAGTTAAAAATAAAAAAATTAACACTCACTATGATTAATGTTAAATTTGATGATTTCACGTTTTTTTTTTGATTTCTAATACTAATGTGTTTCTTACAGACATTTAATCCCGAACATTAATCCTATCGATTAGAAAAATAAAATAGCAAGTTTTCATTTTTTTTCATTTTTAGCTGGTTCGATTCCCGGTTGAGACAAGCGAATTTAAGAAAATCTTTGAATGCAGTTTTGATTCTTTTTAAAAATAAAGGAATGTCTCCTTTAGGTAAAATGAGCCAACTTAAGGATTTAAGGTAGTTTCCCTCCAGGGCCCGACTTATCATTCCACCCAGTATATCATTATATATCATGATACTGATTACTGTCAAGTAAATGAGATCAATACAAGGTTGACAATACGATAACAGGTCCAAAAGCCATATGGTTTTATCGTATAGAACCTCGGCCCAGTAAGTTTGCTGTTAAGGGTAGTAAGGGAAACTAACCCGAGGTAAAAGGGTCCGCAAAGTGTTAGAAATGAATTTAGCGATTTGCATTAATAAATATTTATTTGGGGTTGTTAGGGCACCAGGAAGGTTGGGGTTGTGGCAGATACTTGTCACAATCAAGATTAGGTATTAACCGGTTTTATTCAAAAGTTTTATACATATTGGCGAGCCGATGGGATTGCAACCTGTTAGTAATACACTGATAAACATGTTAACCTTATTGTGCAAAACGTGGTTACAGAATTATCACCAAGTTTAAAGAGTTTTTGGTAATTCTCTAGCTCTGCCTCGGCTGCCAGTAAACGTTTATACACTCCTAGTATTTGATTTATCACCAAATCGTTTATTGTTTTTTTTAATATGCATAGTGGCAGAATGTCATGATGCCTGTGGCACAAATTTATGTAAAATGAAAATTAAACAAGAGGACTTTGCCGGCCTATGCCTGCAAGATTTGTATGAAATTCCATTAACGACCTCTTGTCCTAGCCGCACCTGAAACGTCATACTTCGCAGCTTATTACAAGGAACATAACATAATATTTCAATGCATGTTTGAGAAAATGTATTGATTTAAATGTTAACTTAAATTAGTATGTAATTAAGTCCACTCGACCCTTCAATTTAAAGACAAAACATTTTTTATGAGGGTTATATTTACTATTACCTAAGTAAGAGTGACGCACGTGTGCCCTTCCTTTGTGTTACTTAAAGAGGTCTCAAAGCAAATTGTACATAAACGCTTCGGTAACACAATAACGCCAAATGGAATTATCTTCCCTTTGCTTTCTCATCCCATTCACTCATTCATAACAATAAGATAAAACTCTAGCAACACCGAACGAAATGAAAAACCGTTATTCTTTGCGAATAATGAATTGAGTTGATGTCGTTTTTTGGTTATTTGTCTATTCTACATTTTTGCAATTGTACCAAACATAAGAAAGCGGTTATCACCCAGTCGTAGAAACGTTTATTAGCACTAAGGTCCGTCGTCCGCCTTATAAGTAGTCCACTTTTGTTTTTTGTCGTTTTAAAACCTTTGACAGATTCGTGCATTTTAGTGCAGCGGTTCAAACATGATGTTAAAGTGACAAAACTCTGATGTCCGTTCTCTACATTGAAACCGTGAACAGATAAGGTTACTTCAGGTTCATATTTGACACATTTTGTCTTGGCAAATGTCAAATCTTAACTTGGATTAATCAGGGACTAACGCACTCGCAATCGCAATTGTTTTCATTTTGTAAATCGAAGGCTTGTTTGCATACAAAATGAAAACAATTGTTCCACTTTGAAGCCCACTGCGATTGCGAGTGCGTTAAGCAATAGCCTCTCAGGTTAAAATTGCATATAGGATTGCGGGTGGTAGGACCTTATGCAGGGTCCGTCCGGATCGCTACCACCACCTTATCCATTAACCTACCGCCAAACAGCAGTGTTCGCATTGTTGTGTTCCGGTTTGGGGATAAGACAGCCGGTGAAATGACTAGCATAGAGGCATTCCTTCTTAGTCCTCAGGGTTGGCAACGCATTTGCAGTCTTAGGATTGCATGGCAGTCTTGTGAATGCAAATGTCTATGGGTCACAGTTTCCACTTACCATCAGGTGGCCTGTGTGCCCGTTTGTCTTCTCTATGCCATAAAAAAAAAAAAAAAAGGAACGGACAATAGTGTGCAGCTACTAAAGGCCGACCGTATAGCTGCGACACTTTTTAATTGGCCAAGGTGGAAAGTGACACACGTGACCTGGATGACCTTACATCTAATGAAGGTCTGTAGAAATGGATTTATATTGCTTCATACGAAATAATTTATGCGAAAGGATGATTATGCATAAACATTATTGAAGCGAAGGAGCTCGTAGTGTGTACCAGTTAAGATTGGGAGTTACCTTGGGGTTCGATGGGGTAGATCCTCGCCAGGTGAATTTAAATCCTTTGTGGTGAGAGTACCAACAAAAGGTTTGTTGAGAAAATATTGATATGATAAAGATTCATATATACATTTATTTTGTTTTAAATCTGTTCTTTAGTTTAGCTGCGAAAGTGAAACAGACAAACAGAGTTACTTTCGCAGTTATCTAAATATCGAGTAATGCAAATAACGGTTTAGCAGTAATGAAACATCTACAGTTTAATATAACAATCCATACCTACTATAATAAATGTGAAAGTGTGTCTATATCTATGTCTGTTACCAATTAAGGTGAAATTTGTTGCAAAGATAGTTTGATAGATAGTTTGTTTGGTGGTGGGAAAGGACATTGAATAGTTTTTTTTTCCGGATTTCCGAAGGGGGTGAATTTTTTTATGGAGCTACAATATAAACGAGTTCCATGCGGACGGAGTCGCGGGCAGAAGCTAGTAGCCAATAAAAAAAAAACCGTTATATTAACCTTTTGAACGCTTTACGTCAAATACAAAAACTGTCACTTACACGCCCAACATGCTAGCTTTTTTTTTTATGGCATAGAGAAGACAAACGAGCACACAGGCCACCTGATGGTAAGTGGAAACTGTGACCCATAGATATTCGCATTCACAAGACTGCAAAGCAATCCTAAAACTGCAAATGTGTTGCCAACCCTGAGGACTAAGATGGAATGCCTCTACTACGCTATGCTTACTATGCTATGGAAATTACAACTTAATTGATTTGTAACAATATTTTTTTTCATCTTGAACTTGTGTCTGTGGCCAACGCTGGGGTTAGTCGCACGACTTTCAGAGTTGTCAATCAATCAATGTAGTATTTTACAAATGTTACCGTTAAAAATCAAGGTTGTGTAATAATCTTTTTTTGTTTCAGGTATGAAAAACGATAAGAAGCAGCCAAAAGGATTCATAAAGGTAGAACATTACGTGAAATTATATCGACTTAGAAATGTACACCTGGAATCTGTTTTCCTGTTTCGTTACCAACGAGGCCCGCTCGCAAATTAACCAGTTGAAAATAAAATGTTAATCTGCCCGATGACTGGCGAAACGTGATCAAGATATCTCCCCGACAACCGTTCTAAAAAAATAATTAATCCCCAAGCTAATTAGAGTTAGTATAATGACTTAAGTTGGAAGAATCGTGATGATAATACCGCTCCGTTAATGCTGTGAAACTTCTTAACTTTGCAGACTAAAGAAATAATAAAAACAATTAATTCTTAGAGGGTACTGATAGATTTGAAACTTTGTTGTTTGCTATGATAAAAACTTTTTACGTACTAATCAACTTATCCAACAAAATGCTGTTTTGCTTTAGTTTTGTGAAATCAACATTCAAATCGGAAAATAACGTTTAAACTATTTTAGTTGCATATTGTTACCGTGACCCTTTTGACGATCAAATAAATAAAATTAACAAAACGTAGATACAGTCACGAGATATAATTTGGTACCAACCTTGTGTTCAAAGTCAATATGACATTCTACAAAAATAAGGTTGAGTTTCCTAAAAGTTACAAATGACTTGACATCTCTAATGGCATTGAAGACTCCCAGCATATTTTTCTTGAAATGGGTCCCAAATTAACGCTCGTGACCGTACAGTACCCCATAAAATAATACATTTCAAACTGAACATAAAATGACAAGTCTGCTCTAATTTTTTAATGTTTTGTTTTTATTGTACAGGGGGGTTATTATGACATAATTTTGCAGTTCAGTTTACGCTGAGAGTAAAGGACAGAGCTATACAAGTGCTATAGCGCTGTCCTTTACGCTCACCGTAAAATGAACTGCAAAGCCACGTCGTAATAACCCTGTAGTACTTACATTGCTACTATCAACTGGCTAGTGCTAGTCTAACCACGTGATGAGAATTTAACAGTCTTTTAAAGTTTCAGTTAGTCTTTTTGTATGTCCCACTGGTGGGCAAAGACCTTCCCTCTCTTCAGCCACGTTTCCTTTGTCAATGCTCCTGCCAATCTCTCTCGAACGAGTGTAGATGGAAAAAAATGAATAAAATAAGGAAAATACAAATTAAATGTTGATTATTAGCAAGGTTTCTAAAGTCAAAGAGCTCTTATTAGCTCTGTGGCTGCTATTATTTATCCTAAGCCCTTGCACAGTATAGGCTTGACGGCTAACGTCGCTGCGGCGGACGGGCTGATTGATGCGCGAGAGGACCGCAGCATATACTATGTTTTACTTTATCTATATCATTAGCTCGAGTAATTGTGGTATAGAGGCTGCTAATTGGTTAAACAGGTAATGGATATCGATTGGTCTTTGTATAATTAGGTCTACACATTGTTTACCAAAGCTACATTGTAAATTAACAATTTCGATAATGGCTCTAGTGTAGGACTAAGTTTTAATAGACGTAATTTTTTGTATCCGCGGGAGCTGTGTAATATTTCCTGATGAAAAGTAGCCTGTCTCTCTTCGATCCTTCAACTATTTCAAGTTGCCGAAAAGCTTATGATTACCATCACATGACCATTACCCGGATTCCGGAGCTGGTCCGTTTTGTAATGAATTGAGCCCGGATTTATTGCGGCAAAACAAAAGATTGTCGCAATCTAGCCAGTGTAAGAAGTATTTATTTATCGATATATCCATAATTGTATGATAGAAAAAAAATAAGGGGCCACGAAATAAAATAAAATTAATAAAACATTTTACGTGAGGTTTATATAAAAATATATAGAAACAGATGCAATTGATTTTTTGAAATCCACCTCAGTACACACAGCAGCACTTGACATTTTATTTGGTTTGTGATAGTGATAGGAGTGCTCATTTTCTTGACATTTTCTGACACCGACGCCTTTAGATTAAAAAATACATTATAGGTATCTTCTGTTCTTATTCAAATTCCTGTCCTCTACTGGAAGTCGGCAGTCAGCTGCTTATATCTCGCCAAACCGCGGCGACCCCTGTTCTTAACATTCCCCAGCCATGACATCTTATGGTTGTATTAATGAACTCGTCTTGACTGAGATGCCCATCTCGAGAGACGTCAAAGTAAATGTCAAACCATAGAACACTGTAATTTTAGACACGTCTCGAGACGAGCATTAGAGTTGAGATTAGTTTATTAATACGGACCTTAGGGTTGCCAATGCCATAATTTCCCTGATTTTTGTCCATGATGAACCTTCAAAGCCGTGGTAACGCTTGTTTTGAGAAACCTTTATATAACCTTGGAATGCCCTAAAAATAACGGATTCAAGTATCTATTACGTTTACCTTCCCTAATTTCAACCCTTCTCATCGCAACATCAAAACACTTTACTAATTAAAATATCAACAGCGAATAAAGGTTCCCAGATTCGTTATATTAAGAGCCACTCTAAGGGTTTTGAGGCAGAAGGGTAACAGAATGTTGAACCTTCAGTGCCCGGATCACTAAATTCATTACAAAACGGACTAGCTTTGTAGTTCTGGGCACTGGTCGTGTTTACCGCGTTTATGGCATATTGACTGGCAAAAATGTGCCACGATTCCATTACTATGTAAACCTTAATAAAGAAATCCTTAGGAGCACTGGGACGGGAATAGCGACATAAATAGAGTTACCCTTTTTATTAAAAGTGAAAATGTTGGCGGAACGTTTGCATAAATTTGTTGCAGGATGTTATTTTGTACAGGGTTTAGCTCGTGGGAAAGTTTTTATTTTAAACAAGATTTTCTTGTAGTTTTATCCACGTTTTTTTCATTGTTTTATGATCAATAACTATCTAATAGGGATACAAAAATCTAGGTACGCTAAGTTGGGACCATTTTGTGATAACATTCTTCTTGTGCGTCTTTTTCTTTGTTGTTGTTTTTTATGAATATTATTATTTTCTTTCTTTCTTTCAATATAAGGCTTCTAGATCCATACGAAATTTTGTTATTATTGTTCCATTGGTATAAATGTGAAGGTGTTAACAAACTGACAGACAGAATCACTATTATGAATAAGGAAGTAAGTCGAGATTGGGAGTTTAACAGATCATACCACTTTTTTTTATCATAACAGCAGGAATGTGCCAATGCACACGCATCTCTATTTTTTCCCAACACCATTAACTTATCAAATCCCGTAGATAAATGCATTAAAACAATTTATAACTTGATGCTAGTTAAATTAAATCTTATTCGTTGTACTTATAAGAAAAGTTTCCTGAAAGCATAAACAGTTTCCTTACTCCATTATTCTCTGTTCAGTTTAAAACGCGTGCAACTGACGTCTTAATATTTCAAGTTAGTTGCGACCCCGTTAATTGGCCTTTATTGTGAGGGGCGGTAGGGGGTTAATTAAGGTAAAAGAAGGGTTAGATCATCTAACTAGTTAGTTTATGTCGGCTTTTATATAAACGTGCATTTTAGGTGGTGGTATCCCAGTTGGTAGTGAGAATCCGTGTTTGTTAGCTAGTGGTTCTGGGTTCGGTTCCTGATAGTCAAACGTTCGTGCAATGAATACAAGTACTTGTGCCAAAGCTTAAGGATGTTTTATGTATTTAGGTATGCTTATCGAATAGGTTTCTTTTTGACTTCATTTCATTATTGTCACTTGTGACAGTTGTGACTGATCCAAAACTGATTTTCAAAATGCCTATAAATGTCCATTTTAAAATGCAAAAAAAAAAAGACAGAATAGTAAAACAAGCAGAAAAAAAGGTAAAAAAAAAACGTTCCCAAACATTTGACACTTTTATCTTAATACAATTTGCTTACACATTTTTCCTATTTCAACACAACATAACACCTTAAACAAACCACAAACAACTCCTAAAATCGTCCAAAAATCCAAACAAAACGGTCCAAAGCGCGTCCCCGCGATCATTTAGCATTATATCCGACGATTCATACTCATATTTTATTCTGCTCCCCGCGAGACTCCCCCGAGGATCTTTATCCTTCGGGGCGTTCTCGGATACTGCTCGAGAGAATAATAACCTTTTGGTATGATTCATTGATGTATGGAGTTTTGTGTTGGAAATGGTAAAGAATTGTGGAGGTAAAGATTATCATATAAGTCTTGGCTGTTGAGTATTTATAAATATGTATACGGCACCAATGGTGGACACTTTTAGCTGACAGGCACCAGTAATGGACAGTTCACTCCTTATTCAAATTTTAATACGATCCTAAATTGATTGTTGCAAAACAAATGAATACGAGTAGCTTTCTTCTGTAAAAAAAGAATCAACTGTCTGTCACTGGTCCTTGCCTATTACTGGTTCCGTCATCCTATGTCAATCGTTGTTAACAGTACTAAATTCTGAAAATTGATGACAGCAAGAAAACAGTGCTGCAATGCACCACACGCAACAAATAAGTTTAGCATTGTTTGAACAATGTCAAGATAATCAAAATTCAAAAATTTCAGGTTTGTGCAATGTGTTAGGATTAACTTCTTTCCTTCCTAGCGCTATTATAGTACCCATACTTAGAAGCTAAGAGCTTAGCTTGAGATTAAGTCAATTGGTGTCGGATAGTCCCCTGATATTTTTGAAACCCGCCTATCCAATAGCCAATAGAAGGGTTTTTTTACACTTTACAGTTAAATAATTGTTTAATACGGTTATTTCAGTAGCTGTTTTACCTTATCTTAGGAAATAGTGCAAAATATTCATGCTGCCTATTACAAAATTTTTGGACACCAATTTGAAAACAAAATAATCAAATATATTTTGTAGTAAATCCTTACTAGGTGGTTATTATTGCCAAAGTATTTTTATTCAGTTTCAAAAAATAAGTTATGTCATCTGCAATAACATTTAAGCCAATATTGGGCCTAAAAATATCTTCTATATTATTAGAGGCATAACAACGTTTCAGATATATTATATTTTTTCAGTCCAATCTTGTATAATATAGCGAAGGACTGGTATTTACCTATATATAGCACCAGACCGCTGGTATAATGAATAAACTCTTCAAACTTTACATTATTAACTTCAAAGCACTGAAAATAGAGAATAAACCGAGCTCTCTCCTTAAACTTTGCCCGCGAGTTTATTTGCACTTGATTGATAATTAGTTTTTTAATCGAAATTGTTTCACATTGACCATTAAACATGTAGTCGTTAATATAGGTTGGACTGGTTATAAGTAGGACATGTTGGGACATTGTCACGCCAATTGACCTAGTCCCAAACTAAGCTCTAGGCTTGTACTATAAGTACTAGACAATGATATAAATATTTATTTAGAAAAATGTATACTTAAATACATAGAAAACATCCATGACTCAGGAACAAACATTCGCGCTGATCAATCAAATATCTGTCCTTGCCGGGATTTGAACCCAGGACCGCTAGCTTCCTAGGCAGGGTCAGTAACTACTAGGTCGCTTCGTCAAGTTCTTCTTGAGTCCTTGATCTGAGGATGAGTGCAATTTGGCATGGTGGACAAGGCATCTATTCAACACGGTGTACGAATTTTGCTTTGGGCGTATTATCGTATTGTTAGGGTTCCGTATTCAAACTGGGAACGCTTAATATAGTTTCGCCATGACCATCCGTACGTCTATCTGTAGCTTAGCTCAGACTCTTAGTTCTAGATAGCTGTTATTTGGCATTGATATACATGTTAGTTACGGCTGTGGTTACGGTGACGGAATGGTAGAATAAAATCAGGAAAATATTTTTTTTAGGGTACCTCTCCTACACGTAACGTGGGGATGTTTTTTTTATTCTCGCCTTCCCCATGGTGTGGCATGTCGTGGAATAGGTTTTTTTTTAAAAATTGCTGGTTTTGAAATAATATTTCGATTAAAGGATTCGTTTGTGAAATATTAAGATTTAAATTTTTTTTTTTTTGCTAGAGCCAAGTGTCCTTAAACCAGATTCAATTAACTTGGTGTTCGTCTTTCACACATATAACGAATATTAAAGAAAAACTTTCACGGCTAAGATTTGATTAGTTAGTGATATACAGACTACTAAAGTGTTTATACCTTCTAAAATTATCTAAAACAGCACCAAATAACTTTAAATAGAGAATTAGATCATACTTGTTGATTTTTTTAGAATACTTTTTTTGTAGTAACGGTTTCGGAACCCTACACTGAGCATGGTCAGACATGCCCTTGCCCGGTTTCTTTTAACTCGACTGCCTTTACTGTCAAGTAAATAAGAGCTATCGTAACGTTGACGATTCGATAACAGGTCAAAAGTTATGTTTTACCGTGTTGAATAGAGGCCCTGGGGGCCAAATATGGCTGCGTTTATCGCGTGATAAATCTTGGATAAGGCATCCGTCACCGTCTGACAGGTAAATAAGTACACGTGTCAAAAAGTGACGGATGCTTTATCCACAGTTGACACGCGATATAGACGCAGCCATACTAAACCCGCTAAGCAGTTTTTCTTCAAGGATAAATCTCGTTACCCCGACACAGATGTCATCCGTCTCCAAAGTACTAGGCTATCATAAGTTGGCGAGAGTCCAGTGGACGCGGGAATTAATAATCCGACTTTAGTCTAATTAATCGCCGGGTGGTTCAAGCCAATTGTTTACAAATGAACACCACTTAATTTTTTTTTGATGATGCGTATAATTGAAATTGTTTGTGGATTTAGAGTTAACAATGAATAGGGTGAGTACTTTTTGTAGACTAATAATGCAAACGCGCTGGCAACTTTTTGCTAGTAATTTCAACGGTTGTCTTATCCTCACACCGGAACACACCAATGCGAACCGCCGCTTGACTTGACTGGATAAAAAAAAACAGGGGACAATGTCACACCTATTGACCTAGCCCCAAACAAAGCTCTAGGCTATGGGTAGACAACTATATAAACACTTATATGGAGAAATATATACTTAAATACATAGAAAATAAAAAAAACATAAAGTTCCAAAAACAAATACATACAAACACATAATACATTTCTTAAATACATAGAGTTCCCCGTGTGGTAGCCGGATTAGAATAGTGCCACTCCGTATCTTTCCGTGGATGTCGTAAAAGCCGACTAAGGTAATAAAGGCGTGTAGTACTGTTAGGCGATGGGCTTGCAACCTGTCACTACTCGTAATACACTGGTAAACATCTTCGCCTAAGTGTGCAAAATGTGGTTACAGAAATATCAAAAAGTTTTTATAGTTGTTGGAAATTCTGTAGCTCTGCCTACCCCACTCTGGGAATAAAGGCGTGAGTTTATGTATGTATGTATACATAGAAAATATTCATGACGTGCGTGCATGACTCGATGTATGAATGTGGAAGAAGCGAAAGAAATTTGTCAAGATCGTAGCAAGTGGAAAGAAGTGGTCTCTGCCTACCCCTCTGGGAAACAGGCGTGATTTAATGTATGTATAATTTAATGTATTCATGACCCAGGAACGCAAATATTCTGTCCTTACAAGGATTTGAGCCCAGGACCGCTAGCTTCATTCATACGCAGGGTCACTTCAACGAGGCCATCGCGTCGTCATACCACCACTAAACAATTCTGTATGCTTTATCTTTTTTTTTTACGAATCCTACGCAAACCGAAAATTATGCATCGTTGTAAGTTGTCCAGTTAATGAGATCCTAATTGAGGCAATGTTTCAATGTTCTTGATCGTTGTGCGGTTAACATTCAAGGATCATTAGCATTGGAATGATTTACGAGCGGACGCACTTTGCCGCTGTTTCTTGAAAGGTACGAAACTAATTAATATAGTTGTAGAGCAGCGGAGTCATTTATTTAACAGTTATATCTTTAATATGCTAAATCATTTTACCCTATAGAAGAGAAGCCCATGATAAGCAACTGTTATAAAAAGATATATTTACGTTTCTGTAAAAAAAACAGGTTTGGGACAATATTTTACTGCCGACTGCACTTTTTTTTGCACAGTCGCCATCTACTTGTCAAGACAATTCTAACAAGCCCTAACACGACGGGTTTATTATGTGCAATTTAAGAGTTCCTATGGCCACCCTGAGTCTCCATCATCAGACCAGCTCGATGGTACTATATTATTGTCATCAGACAGAACTATGCAAATTTTCAGCTTCATCGGAACCCGGGAAGTGGGTCAAATTTAACTTGCAAGATCCTTACATACATACTTACATACATTGCAAGTTCAATAAAATCTTTTAAAAATTTCCTGTTATTTCGCCTATCCTCGTGCGCTTGCCCTCTTATATTCCAAGGTTAATTGGAAGAGAACCCTTGAAGAGATAGTTTTACCTTTGAACAGAACTCAGTATTAGCTGCATTTATTTCCTAAAGATTGCAGTTGATGCAGGTAATCTATAAGCGTCTCGTTCCTTATCATGAATCAAGAGTAAGACAGCTATTGTTGCTGGCAATAAATTGCCCTGAAAAATTGCTCGAGTAACTGCATTTTAACGGGAAAAAATGGCGGAATGGAATAGCAGGAAATGAAATAAATTTACTGCGTGCGAAGTCGCGGCCATCGTTCAGTGATATAAGGGTTTACACGTGAATAGTGTGATCTTTCTTGGAAAAAAACGTATTTGTCTTTCTTTCTCTGTAAGATTCAGAGGCCCTTGCCAAGATGCACTACGCTAACTAGCGTTTCTATTCGTTTCGTTTTTAAGCCAATCGCGTCACTGGTAGATCACGTGACTTTTCGTATCACGTGATCTACCAGTGACGCAATTGGTTTAAGTCGATGAGCTAACTGAAAAAGCAAAAACATAAACTTGTCCGAGAAAATACAATGTCATTTGATTATTTACTACATTCGGCCTCTATTTTACTGGGTAAAACCATATTGCTTTTGAGATGTTATCGTATCAACTTTATAATAGCTCATAGACGCACTGTGTGATACCAGGCGTACCTGGTTGAAATTCCGCCTTTCCAAACGAGCTGCTTTGCATCATCTAAATATATAAAAGGAGAAACTGACTTACTGACTGACTGACATATCAACGCACAGCCTAAACGGCTAAACGCAGGCACTTGAAATTTGGAAGGGACGTAGCTTAGGTACCGTAGAGGTGTACTAAGAAAGGAATTCCCGAAATTCCCACGGGAACGGGAATACTTATATAAACCGAAGCGAAGCGAGGGCGGGTCGCTAGTCGTTTATATACGTATTGCAAAAAAGTGGAATGCGAGTCTGTATTTTCGAGTGCATACAATTTCAACCTATTTAAAGAACAGCCCCCTTACTTATAAACGTGGAATAAGCTTGGAATAGTTTATGCCATGTTTTGTCACTTTCTGTCAGATGCAAATGTTACAATTACTTTTAGTTTCTGCTCGAGGGATTTCTCGCATGTAATGCAAAATTCTTTAAGGAAGTGTTTCTCTTTGTTCCTTTCATTATATTCTACCTCTATCTGTGAAAACCTGTTATTGGCTTTATGTGTCTTATGTTATGTTTAAGGTAATTTATCAGATGTTGGTTTTCCTATAATAAATAAATAAATAAATTACAGATAAGGACAAAGCATGGCATACACTATTCCAAGCTTTTGACACGTTTATATATAAGTAAGGGGGCAGGTGAATAGACATCTTCTGGGAGCTCGCTTCATCGTTGACAAAATCTTCGTCCTCCAAGGGTAAGAGTTATTCCAGAGCAAACTGATTATCAATAATATTAATAAAGTTTATTTGACAGTAATGGGGGCCGAGTGAAAAACAATATCATAACACGTCAAAGGCAAAATGGTTTTTCCCAGTAAAATAGAAACCCTGTATTAAGTTTCACAAAATTTCGCACAAAGCAAAGAAACATAAATCCCCCGTTTTAAAAACATCAGTAATCTCGTCATCGTGTAGCAAAACATTGTACGTGTTACGTTACTCGCTCCGTAATGAAAGGATTAAATCGGAATCAAACGAAACGCGCATTGCATGATAATTGCACTCTGACGGTTGATGTTTACATAGGTACTGTGTTTATGTAACGGTGAATGTTGACTTTGTGTGTGTGTGTGCGCGATAATTGGAATGAATTCGAATTTTGAATAAGCGAAACGTGCTCGTCACTGAATTATTTGAGTTATGTCTGTATTGAATTCAGAATGAGATTAATGTGTATCTTTCGACATTGCCTAAACATAATTGGTTTTCGATCGGTTTTTTTATTGTTATTGTTTCTATCTTTTTTTTCTTTTCCTTTGGCACGCAAATCTCGTCCATTGGTCTGTTACATTTATTTTATTGCTAAGGTTCCGAGCTTCCAAATAAAAAAGGAACCCTTATAGGATTACTCGTGTCTCTGTCTGTTTTTCACAGCCAAAATGTTCAGAATCTATTGGACCGATTAAGTAAAAACTTGGATATGTATTTATGTGACCCAACCTGAACGCGGACGTATAGGTACTTAACGTAAATTAATGAATTTTGAATATAAAAATTAAAAAAAACTTTTTTAAATGTGACAAAGGCATATCAAATGAAAGGACTTGTTGTATGGGTTACAAAAGTAGAAAGTATATTATTATTTGAAAATCGACTATTTATTTTCGAAACAACAGCCTAAAATTTTGAAAAATACTGATATTAATTCCATACATTATAGATTTCAGAAAAACAGTTCAACTCGTATTTGTCTAGTTTTTATTTCAATAAGAACAAACTATTCACTATTTCACTACTTGCTTTTTCCCGCACTCGTTTCTCTGATAGCAAAGATCTATGATGGCGCAACTCTTAAAATCCGTAATACACATATCAAAGTTAGTTTGGCCCCCACTCAAGTGTTTGTATAACTACACATAACCCCCTCCCCCCCTCCAAATCGATTTGGCCGCAGCCGTCGCCTCGTGAATATGCAGCGACACTGGCTGTGACATTGTGAGCTATAATTGCATAAATAACAATAATTGTTTTGGCTTTGGGCCCAGTTTATTGCAAATAAGTGTCTATTTTTGCTGCCGACTGTATAGAGTAAGTTGCAAGCTAACGATTTTCCGAAACTGACAAAATGTATGGGATTAACGAAGGCTCTCGACGCGACCGTCTGACAGCGTACGTCTATTCTATACGTTTTGTTTAACGATAACAAAAGCCAAACGCATCTTTCTAGCGCTTTAGTTTATTAAAAACAAACGAACGAGTTCAATCTAAACTAGTACTTTAGCTTATTTGAATTATGGAAAGCATTTCAATTTGTCTTGTAATGTTAAAATCATTTGTTAGATAATTTTCACAATGAGCATTTTTTATAATAAGGATTTTCATAGCAGCGAATTGTCTTATTCGCTTTTTGTCATATGGCGTTATTTAAAGTTCGCGTTTATTTTAATTGCTAAAATAGGAGTAGATTATTTTATAAGTCGCATTTTTCCCATTTCGCAAATCTAATTTGACAGAGTCGACGGAGCTCCACCTGGCGGGACACCTATTCCTGGGTTGAATGGGCCTGATATAGAAACAAACCTTCGTAAATTATTATGTGAAAATTCGCTACAATGAAAAAAAGTGAATAGTAAAAATCACCGAACATAAAATAACGCTATTTAAAAAAAGGTTACATGACGAAACGCGATTACAAAATTTACTTGTGATTTAGTTGTGAAAATGATCTAACGAATCGTCAGGGCCGAGAATCTGAACGGTAAAAACCATATTTATTGCTTTTGACGTGTTATGGTTTTGTTTTTAACCCGGCTGCCATTTCTGTCAAGCAAATAAGAGCTTTTTTTTATGGCTTAGAGAAGACAAACGAGCACACAGGCCACCTGATGGTAAGTGGAAACTGTGACCCATAGACATTCGCATTCACAAGACTGCAATGCAATCCTAAGACTGCAAATGCGTTGCCAACCCTGAGGACTAAGATGGAATGCCTCTATGCTAGTCATTTCACCGGCTGTCTTATCCTCAAACCGGAACACAACAATGCGAACACTGCTGTTAATCGGTAGCTTTATGGATAAGATGGTGGTAGCGATCCGGACGGACCCTGCACAAGGTCCTACCACCCGCAAGAGCTATCGTAACGTTGGCAATACGAAAACATATCAAAGGCAGTATTTTTTTTACATTCTAGAATAGGGGTCTGTATGTACGGTTTTAATGAAATCGGGTTGATTGAGGTTCAAAGAGAAAAAACCTCTGCACTAAAAGTTCACTGAAAATCGTGAGTTTGTCGATTTGTTTGGCAGTTTGTCAACTCGACCGGTTTAATTAGAAATTAGTTCGAGCTTTTTAATTGCTTGTTTTTTTAAGACTTTTTTAATGGTTGGAATATTGAATTGAAGTATTTATTGAAGCGGAATAATCCAGGAGTCTCAAGTGTTTTTCCATATTTACACACGTCAACAACATTCTACCAGCGCTTCGCAAGAGACCACTGCTGAGAAGAAAAGCCGCAAGAAACTCAGTCAGACGTTTTTTTAAATATACAATTATAAAACTTAACCTAGCATTATACAAAACAATGACAAGTAAATAAATTCACGCGTAGTAGAGCAGGAAAATGTGTCAAAGCTCAGGATTTTCACCAGAACTAATCAGTAGTAATAGAAAAATCAAAATTATAAAAATTAAACTTAACGATGATGGTGCAAGACAAGTACAAAAAAAAGTTTCGATACATTCTGCTACAGAAACCGTGTCCCCTAGACAATATACAATGTTTACATATTTTTTATGACTAAGTTATTATTAAGTTATTTGGCCGTTTAGTTTAGCCCAAGCAATTTTATTGCTATGTTCTGTCTTGTTTTTTAAAGGCGAAAAATGTTGGATGACAAAATACCTACGCTAAGCTATAGTAATAATATTTAGAGCATTATAATTGGCTTTGTCATAAGCTTTGATCATTTTGGACCCCTAATCTCAAAAAGAGGTTTTTTTTTGTAATTCTCTATGTTAGACAGCAAAAATCGTTTCTCAAGAATACTTAAGAAAAAGTAAGTAAGCAATAAGTAAGTAATAAGTTCGCCTTTGTACATATTTCTATATTAATTGTATTGTTATGGTTTTTCTTTTGTACAATAAAGTGTTTACATACATACATACATACTTATGTGAAAGTAAATTATGTACCTACAAACACAAACTTATCCCTTTAAGGGGTCTTTTTCAGTTCATCTTGGAATGACTTGACTTCGTCTGTCTGTCTTCGTCTATCTTTCATCGCCTACTGGCCAAAACTATGTCAATGTTATTTTCTATCTAAGAGATCATAATTACTTGAATTATTTTTAGGTAATATCTTGTTCAGTAAACTTGTATAAGAGACTCCTTGCTTACTGAAATGTTTTAATTATTTTTTTATCATCTCCGGATGACTAAGGGTCAGAACAGACGTTAGTTATATACTTCTACATTCAGATAGACGACCACTTTTTTCTCTGTTCTATAGAGTTTAGTTTATGTTTGCCTACTTTATTGAAAGGTCACAAAGACAAAACGATTGAAAACAATATCAAGTCTTTTGGCAATAAACACAAGGCCTAAAATTACAATAAATTTTTATCTGGTCGTGAAGCAAGCCAAGCGCTATCGCTATGAATCAGGCGCCGTAGATCAAGGGAACTGCGCACACGACGCTAGCCAACAGCGTCGTTAGTTTTCATTGAGTGTAACGTCTTATGCGTAGGACAATGCACAAGCCGAAGCGGTACAACCCCATTATTCGGCTGTTCTAAGCTAAAAGGCAGTAACTAAGATAAACCTCCTGTAGTAATATTATCCTTATAATTAACACCATAGAATTTAATCTGCTTTGGTGATTTAATTTAAGATACTGCTTATTTGCTAAGTATTATCAAGTCAAATTGTAAAATGGTCTAAACCACTGGCTGCGTAGGCCAATGCACAAGCTGAAGCAGTACAACCCCATTATTCTGCCGTCCTAAGTTAAAACGCAGTAACTAACATAGACCTCCTCTAAACGACTTACATCTGAAACCAGCTACGTTTTAGACAAGATGATACATGTCATCTACTTGCACCATGTACAAGCACCATAAAGGATTAATTAATCAGAAACTGGTTTGAGATAGAAAGCTAGTTTTACGAGAATGTTCTTGATAGAAATGGATAATATGGAATTCACATTAAATTTCAAATGTAGAATGTCCATAGGTTTATAAATTATGTTCAATATTATTATTAAACGCTGCTTTTATACAATTCTGCTACAACTCAAAAAATGATGACATTTGAAAGAAAACTTTAAGTAGAAAGTTCTGAATTTAAATGCAACAGCAACTCATTTTGAGATGCTACACTCTTGCATAAAAGCAATGTATTTATGTGTTACAACTACATACAAAAGGTCCTTGACTTAAGTTTTTTACCTATATCTATTTAATTTATATATACAACAACGTCGTCGTTGAATGCCAGTCATATACATAAGCTTAATGAACTTTAGACTGAGTTTTGACATGATGTACAAACTTGGTTAAATCATTTTACATGGGCTTAAGTTTATGACTTGGACCGCACCGAAAACGCTCCCGCTACAGCGGCAGTACCTAATGAGCCAGCAAAGCGCGCTCTCTGATGACACCTGATTTATCCTTACTATGTTTTAACGAATCTACTCCGTTGGAACATTAAAACCATTTTATTGAACAGTTTTTAGGGATCTGTGCAAAAAATAAAAAACGGAACCCTTATAGGATTACTCGTTCGTCTGTCTGTCCGTCCGTCTGTCACAACCAATTTGCTGCGCATCTACTAAAACAAATCAGGTGAAATTTGGCAGGATGGTGTCATCCTGTGACCCAAATACAGATGTTAAAAGTAAATAAATATTTTCGAGGGAGGATTTAAGAAATTAAAAAAAAAGGGTTCGTTATGAGGATTATACGTAGGTTATAACTCTATCAATCCATGTTTTTTTCACAAAAAAAATAATAGATTTCACTTCTATCTGTCAAATACAGTTTATTTACTTCATAACTAACAAATATTTTTGATGCTATCACGAGTTACAGTGAGCGTCGACTACTTACTGCATTTTTGGCTCTCCCTCCCGCGGGACCACGGTAACCCGTTTTTTTCTGTAACTGTAATATTATAAGGTCATGGTTTGGGTATGTCATGAGGAGGGATGAAAGTCATGTTACAAGGAGGTTTGAGTATGAATGTGGAGGGTTATAAAACAAGAGGAAGACCTGATGATATATGAATGAATGAATATTAAGCTCAGTTACAAAACTATTTAAAAAAAGTTTCAATTAACACTCGAAGTTTTAATTTAACTGTGCATTATAAAAAGAAAAAACACGTTGCATTTCAGAATAAACGGAACCTCGTTATTTATTCGTTTGCAACTTTTCCACGGAACATAAATAGCCCGCGCAAATACATTGCAAAATAAACCTTACCACAAGCTACCAAGGTCCCCTATAATGCGATGTCCAGTTTAATCTTATTAAAGTTGACCTCTTCAAATAAGCGCCACTCAATTTGTGTATTTTAAACCATTCAGTGCCTAGAACTCCGTGATGAGCTTATTTTGCATCGAAAACGAAAACCGCGGTAAATTATGATCAAGATAAAAGGATAACAGTTATTTTGTTAAAGGTATATTGAAATATTCATTTCGAAACTGCCTGAAAATTGATTAATGATATTGTTGATGTATTTAACGTAGTTTGTTTACATTAACGAGGCGGCTGCCGTAGTTGAGTGATGACCCTGCCTCAGGTTTATTTCCTGTAAGGGCAGACATTTGTGAGTTGAGCACGAAAATTTGTTCCAGAAATTTGGATGTTTCTATATATTTATATACATACATTGACGCCTCTTTCCCGTAGGGGTAAGCAGATACCACTTGCTTCCACTTGCAACGGTCCAGAGGGTCCAGACAAGATGCACCACGCTAACTATCGTTTCTATTCGCTTAGTTTTTAAACCAATCGCGTCACTGGCAGATCACGTGACTTTTCGTATCACGTCATTTACCAGTGATGCGATTGACTTAAAAACGAAACGAAGAGAAACTGTAGCTAGCGTAGTGCATCTTGTCTGGTCTTACAGATACACTTCACTCGCTTCCTTCACACTCATAAGTCTCTTCATACACGTGCGGCGGTTTAGGGTGCTCCTCTTTCTTAATATTATGTCCCCGATTAGATCGTGGAACCTTTGCCTTGGCTTTCCCTTTCCAACATTCTTATTTACTCTCGCCTTATATATCTGCTTTGTTAATCTCACTTCATCTCTTCTCTCCACATAACCAAATCGCTGTATTTAAGTATTTTAATCGTCATCTAGTTTATATAGCGTCATAATATAAGGTAACATTCAAAGTGCTCAAATAGTTCGGTACACCATAAAATTGATATGGTATATCGAACGTTAACCTTGTCACAATGAGAGATAAAGTCAGAGCATATTTTAAGCATACTTAAGCCGTTACGTGTTTATAAATGGGATGGTTAAATTGTACAAAGTATTAGCGTTCAAATGAAAATTCATCAAACATAAGTATTCTATAATTGGATTTGTGTTCTACACGAAAATATGTAAGGTTGCATTTACTTTGTGGTTATTACACTGCTTATATCGTTTCGAAGTTAAAACATAGTAATTTAATTTAAGAAGATTCCGCTTCCTTTTAATTGGTTTATAACAACTGAACAAAAAGTAACATTGAAAATACATCCTTGTTTTAATGGGTTACGGTACAAATTGAAACTAACAAAAGATTAACATATGGCAATTTGGAAGATGTAAATTGCTTTAATGTACCGCGAAAGCCTCGTTACATTTTATCGTTTTCCTGGATCGAATTGTTTACTGAATCTTTTGGTGGGATCTTTGCTATCGATTAATTCTGCCGAACAAAACAGAGCCCTATTTACATATTGTAAACAAGTGGTTCTTTTGAAGTGGATGTTATTAAACATCGAACCCTTTAACCTTCGTTATTAAGCATTGAGTTTTAATTTGAAATTGGCATTCATGTAAATATTGCACGAAAATAGAACGCCTTTGTGATTGCTGTAGGTTTATCATGAATTTTGTGATTTCCCGACTTTCATTTTTGTGTGTGCTTTTAAAGTAGGATTAATGCAGTTGAAATGAGAGCTCTAAGAAGTATTTATGGAGTTAGAATAATAGATAGCGTAAGAAATAGCGAGAAAGAAGATGTAGTGACTAAAATCGAAAAGGGTATGCTAAGATGGTTTGGTCATTTAGAAAGGATGGATGAAAAAAGAGTTACGAAAGAGATATGGCGAGCGAAAATGAGCAGAGATGTCGGTAGGGGACGTCCTAGACGGACGTACGGTGATCAGATTCGCGATGTACTGAATAAGGGCCAAATTAAAAGCACCCGAAACCGACGTACGTGCATGAAAAGATTGATGAATGTAGAGGAAGCGAAAATTGTGTGTTTAGATCGGTGCACCTGGCGTTCCATAATCTCTGCCTACCCCATTGGGAAACAGGCGTGAAGGTATGTACGTATGTATGTAATTTGTGTATTGTTTTTCCTTTGGGAATTGAAGCTTTTTCATGAAGTGGTAACCTGCCAAGTTCAAAACAGTAAAAGGGACATAAATATATGATTGCCATAGTCTCAGAAAGAAGCTTGGCCAGTATTAAAACGTTATAATTGATGAACTATGTATTGGTTATAACTATGTATATACGTGAATATATTGGTTGAGTCCAGTACCAATGATGATGTGGACGCCCGGCTGGAGCAGGCGAACTCAATCGCTTCTCCAATCATTCCTGTCATAATAAGTTCACTGCCTTTAAATAGTATAAGGCATAAATTTCGAACTAGTTGTTTATGTGAGATTTTCCACTCATACTATTTTTATTTATTGTGGAAGAAAATGGGAAAATGCTTGTAAAATAAGGCGCTTCTCTTACGATTTATTTTTCTTGCTCCATTTGACTTGTAAACACCTGAATTTGTCACGCAGCGCCGTGATTTACACTTCTCGAGTTTCAGTTGGAAAGGGTTTAGGATTCCTCCAAATGTTAGAGAAATCTTGCTGTTTTGTCGTAATGGTTTTAGCTATTTTTTTTTTACTTTCTTTTGAATTTTTTACAGCTATATTTGACAATACGTTTGGTATGCAAATATTTAGGTATTTTATAAATTAATTTTAATATTATTGAACGGCATACAGTGCTTAATTAGTTAATATGTACTTATATAAGAAAATTAATAATTGTTTGTTATTTATTCCCTTAAAAAAGAACTATGTACCAATATTTTTGTACCTATATTCATCCTACCCGAACGTTTTCAGCTATACCGTTATAATGTCAGAAATTTGCGGTAATTTTGGGATGGCTGCAAAATTTCACCGAAATTTACGACACATAGAATAAAATCAGCTGTAACTTGATTACAGCAATAAATTGCATCAAATTTTGATTGCCTTGGTGGTACAAAAAGACAAAGTTGTGGAAAGATTTCTCGAGAAATACTTTAGAGGATTAGAAAGCATAGATTTATTTTGAATGAATTTATATTTTGGAATTATGGTATAAGTCAATACATTGATACGTTTTAGAATTAAGAATTAAAGCTAATTTAGTCAAAGGTGTACCTCAAGGTAGCGTTCTTTGCCATCATCTTTAAAACCTTAATGGGTGAATTGCAAAAATATTGTACATAGTTAAGGGCTTAATTGAGGCAACGTTAACTTTCTTCAATTATTTTTCCTTTGTGTAACGAAAGTTATGCATATGATTATATGACTAATCTTCGTTACACAAAGGAAAAAGTTAAGGATTGTTAAGGGTTTTTTAATTGAGCCCTTAACTATGTACAATATTTTTGCAATTCACCCTAATAACTCCTAAACTGATTGAATAGTAAAAACTATATTTTGGACCAGTATCACAAGGAATTTTTTATCCCCTAATATATACGTCAAGTTCTAGGATACCCTCTAAATACGCCACTCGAGTACTCTCATCGACCATCTTCTGCGAGCGATGTGCCCCGCCCACTGCCACTTAAGTCTAGCCATTCTTAGGACTATGTACGGTGAGTTTTTCTCATGCGGATCTCCTTATTTCTGAGGCACTAGACAAGATGCATAACGATATCGTAAACTATCTTCGAAAACTGTCAAAATGTATGGATTTGACATAAGCGTTTCTTCTGTCTTAACTTTCGTTTTTTTAAAGGTATATGTAACTCTGTGATCGACGTTTTCCGCCATATCTGCCGCCAGTTTGACTGTCATCCCACTTATTAACTTATCTCATGAAGTGTCACGTGAAAAAGCCATGACTTCTGAAAGAGGGGAGGTGAAATTGGCGTCTTTTTGACATCGTTTTCGCTGTCAAATTAGTAAGAGCTACCATAATGTTAGTAAAGTATACGAAGTAATTGACATAAACACGGCACTTACTTATTGTATTACAAAATGTAAGAAATATGAAATAAGTATGTTTTTTTTATCAGGCCTATTTTATAAATTCTACAGTGTGTTGTTTAATAATGCATGAGTTGATGCAATATTACACAGAACTAACTACACAAAAGGCATTTTTTACATTTGGAATTTTCATACGGTTTCCAACATTCAAGCGTGAGATTAGAGAATATAGCCGCGGAGAGCTAAATTTTTGATGAAATGAGTACTTGGCTAATTTGACAAATAAAACATTTCACCTCTGACTAGACTGAAAAGCAAAGTTAAAATCTACTTATGAAGCGAATGTGTGCTAATCAGATTCTCCTAACGGCATTGGTCCCGGCTTTCACAATTTAATGTTCCAGTCTCAACTTCGGGGCTCGGCGAATGAGTAATACTAGTTCTGCACTTTACAACCAAAACGACTCATCTACACATCAATGCTTATGCAATTCAAGAACTAGAGTCACTAGCGATTAGTTCCACAGTGGTCTGACACATAGAATGGTGTTGAAACACTTTAGCTCTGAAGCACGGAGTTGGTGGTTTGGCTCCGCCGGGTTTTTCATGTCGGTGCTGGATTCATTTACAATTTAGCAGTTTGGCGAGAATTTTCGTGGCGTGTTTTGACACTTTTGGTATCGAGATATGCTTTAAAAGCTAGTTACAATGATGAGCATGCAACATTGCTTTGCTTTATTATTAAATCGATCGCCATATAGTCCAGCGTCAATTAATGTATTTTAACGTCATTGAGGTAGATCGTTCTGGCCATAATAAAAATTATAATGTAGGTTTTGAAATTATTTAGTGCTTTTAAATCGTTTTTTTATGTGCCATATTCTTTTTTCATATTTCTGACGACGCGCTGGCCTAGTGGGTAGTGACCCTGCCTACGAAGCTAGTGGTCCTGGGTTCGAATCCCGGTAAGGGCAGATATTTGTGTGATGAGCGCGAATATTTGTTCCTGAGTCATGGATGTTTTCTATGTATTTAAGTATACATATATTTCTCTATAAAAAGTATTTATATCGTTGTCTAGTACCCATAGTACAAGCCTAGAGCTTAGTTTGGGACTAGGTCAATTGGTGTAAGATTGTCCCCCCCCTTATATTTATACTTATATTTATATTTTTTTCACTATACGAGTAAACTAGCTTCAGCCGCGACTTCATCATTTTAATTCGATATATGAGCTATCTCCATTCCAAATATCATACATACTGAAGAATACTAACTCACTCACACGCATATAAACTTCACCTCACCCTCACCCATTGTCCATACTCATTTACTTCAGGGTTAGCTGGTAGAGATCCCATTTAGGGATAAGTTTGCCTTTGTACATTACTTTAATAAAAATGTTGTAATATTTATATTTTTGTGAAATAAAGAGTTTACATACATACATACATACTTTCGCATTTAGGTATAATATAAGTGTAATGTCATTGACTAACTAGTTCTTGTAAGTCTATCCTATATTTAGTAAGGAGTTTGATATGACAAGGTCCTAAAGCTCATAATTTTTGTTGGGTTACTGTAAAGTAATGCCTCAGTATAAATGGCACTCGGCTAAAGAGAGTGCAGTGATAGATAGAGGAGTAGTACCATTAAAATTCTAGTCTTAGCTCAATCGAAAATAACTTGACAATAATCAGTTTAAACGAGAAAATTTGTTAAAGATAAATATTTCCTTAGGGTTGCTTTTAATAAATAACGAAAGAAACAAATAAAAATTCACTCTTTTACAAATTTTTCCAGAGTTTCTACAGAAATTACTTACTAAAAAGAATTAATAATAAACTGAGTCGTAGCCTCAGGGGTATCTGTGGTATGCATAAATTTAAAATAATTTTTACTGAAAATACTTGCAACATTGCCACTGTCTTAGCAGACAGTAGAATTATCAGGGTTTGTATTTCTGTTTCGCAAGTAATTTAAGTCAGTGAACTCTTAAATACCGACTGTAAGTGCAAGGTTGATTTTAAGGGAACAGTTATATTTTCTCCAAGTAGACGCGTTTAGTGATTTATCATAACGTCTCAAAACCAAGTTCGGGGAGATAAAAAAAAATAGCACACCCTTGACTTTTTCTTCAGATTTGGGAAAAATTCTACATGCTCGTTGTGATCGTCATTCTAAACAATAAAAAATAATACTACCGATATGTCCCCAAAAATATGTGTGGAATTGTCCGTTTTGTTACCAAGAAACGTATTGGATTTTGATAACAAAACGGAACAATTCCATACATATTTTTGGGGACATATCGGGAGTACTACTTTTTCCAACGTGCATGTTTTTTCCCAAATCTGAAGAAAAAGTCAAAGGTGTGCTATATTTTTGCAACTCCCCGTTCACGAAATAGAGCTATGTATGTATTGTCTGCCCACGATTAGAAAGGGAGTACAGGCGACAGTTTTACCATATACTAACGTCAAAGTGCATATGAATGGGCAGCTATTCTAATTCCGCACTCATCGCGGTTTCACAATTATTAATTCTGTTGTTGTATGTGTTGTTGTTCCATAATTGTAAACACCTGAAATTAATTCTATATGCACTATTATTTAAGTTAAGTATAATTGTATGTAATGTAACGTGTTAACACTCCCCACTGTTGTTTCTATGCCCTTGCAGGGCGTCACATGAATACCTTTTTATTATTCCACCCTACAATGCATGAGTTTTTTTATTTGTGTGAAAAAAATATATGTGGTTTTATTTAGGGCTTAGTTAAGAGAAAAAATAATGAAAAAAATATATAAGTAATATTTCAGGAGAAATTAACTTTTTTTAATCCGTTCCATATGTGGTACACCATGCAATTAGGTGTCGGTTACACTGATATTTAATTATGAATTCGATTTTTAATTTAAACTCTGTAGACTCTTAACTTAGAGAAATAGTATTAGTTTCCATTATTTAAACCATTTTTATTAGTATTTCTCGCAGGATATGTAAATAAACCGTTTTATGGCACACCATGATATTATTATAAGGTTTGGGTTACATTATCGTATTATTATGGAACAATTTCTTAATTTATACTTCATTACACTTTAAACTTTTAGAAATAATTGTTGTATTTGTATGAACAAATTTCTCTTAGTATTTTCACATTTTTCACATTATGTGACAGTAAAATATTTCATGTACCTACTATGAAAAATCCATAAAATTACTGCATGCAGTGACATATATGGAACGTTTGGACACGCCGTCGATGCATGGTGTGACAGATCTGGAACGTTTGGAAAAAACCGTGTATAGGCGTATAGATTATCATTGACAGTATATAATTATTTACAGCATACTTACGCAAAGATTTTCACACATAAAAATATTTTTTTCTTCGATTTTTGATTATATATTTTTTTTTTATTGCAATATGTAAATGAAATAAATCCATTGTACACGGAGAACAGCAACATTTGTATAAATCCCTTGGTAATTTCAAGTACAATGCCATCTAGTGGATTGTTACTGTGTTACACTTATATAGTGCCCTCTAGGTTTGCTTTTATACAAAAAAGATGTCGCTGCCTTTACATTATTTTTAACTACTAACGATTAAACTGGTTGTGACATATCTGTCACTGTATGCATTGTAGGGTTAAGACAAACTTTCAAGACGTTTAAGTAGTGTGTCCAATTTACTGATTATATGACCAGAGGGCCCAAACAAGATGCTAGCCATCACTCTAGAAAATGTCATGTTACCGTGATGTTTTATTGAGCTCTGTCTGTAAGAAATATTAATTCTTCTAGAGTCTAACATATTTTTTACCGTTTTCGTCCTGTGAAATATAAATAACTATATGTCGACTATGCTGTTTTATTCGTAAGAAAGCACTCCCATATTCATTAAAAGTTGGATGTGACAACGGGATACGAGTAATAAGGTACTGTTCCACCAGTAGAGTTAGGCGGGACGAAGTGGCGCAATTTTTTTACTGTGAAATGATATACAATTTCCACCGAAGATGCGCGAGGAAGGAATTGAAACTTTCAATACAAAAAAAACTCGTCTCGCTTCGTCTTGCTTTGCCAGTGGAAAATCTACTTTATACGCGTTATGAAGAAAGTGCGATTGTCGCAGAGTACATAAAAAAGGGGCTAGATTCAATCAGTTACTTTTTATGTCACAAAACTAGTACAGAGTTGGGTTTATTACAAAATACCCAGGCGTGACGTTACGGCTTGGTACTATTTTGATTGATATTGCTAATTTTACTATTCTGTAGATACTTATTTTTTTTGTAATTTTTACTACTTTTATGTGTGCATGTAAACACTTTATTGTACGAGCATAGGAGATAACAAAGATTTATATTGACGATCTTATTATGAATTAATTATGATTAGGTACCTATGTGATTAAGAATAATGTAATTTTCTCCATGAAATAAAAAAAAAAAAAAAAAAAAAATATATAAGTGGACAATTTCACACCAATTGACCTAGTCCCAAACTAAGCTCTAGGCTTGTACTATGGGTACTAGACAACGATATAAATACTTATATAGAGAAATATATACTTAAATACATAGAAAACATCCATGACTCAGGAACAAATATTCGCGCTCATCACACAAATATCTGCCCTTACCGGGATTCGAACCCAGGACCACTAGCTTCGTAGGCAGGGTCACTACCCACTAGGCCAGCGCGTCGTCAAAATATCCTGCTGTTTATAGTTATTAATAAAGTTTTTAATCTATTTACAATAACTTTGTTTCATGGTTTGTATAAATGCAAACTTTATTTGTAATCATAAAAGGGCCTGCATAATTTCGCTCACTCTCAAAATACCACAATTTCAAAATACCAGACTACTCTCTTTCTTTACTAGATTGCCAAATCACCAGCTTCGAAATATTAGGTAAGCATAATCAACGATACCGAAATTTAAATGTTATTTTTTGAGATTCAAGTATATTGAGAATCTGGTATTTTAAAATTCTGGTATTTCGGGAATGAGCGCATAATTTTTCATTATCTTATTCATTTGACAGTAAGAATTGCCGTAAGAACTCTAAAAAAATACCGCAATGGACCATGACATTCAGAAAAAAAGAAGAAGTAGACATATTTATCGTATTGTTTTGAACTCGGCGGCCATTACTGTCAAGTAAATAAAAGGGATGTCCCTCAGAATCTCTAACAACGTTTGTCCTAACACATCGTTTGTCCGAATTTTCATTTGACCTAATTTGGTTTTCAGATGACTCAGGACTCTTTTTAAGTTTTCCAATTATATCTGCGGCTCGGTTAGATTAGAGTTGTATTATAACAACACTAAAAACTTTTAAAATTAAAGTGGAAATGGCTTTAGGATAAACGAAAAATCGGACAAACGATGCATTATGACAAATAACGATTAGGTATTCCATAGGGGAACCAAATAAAAGCTATCGTAACATTGAAAATACTATAACATGTCAGAGGTAATATTATGGCCTTAACCAGTAGGATAGTGGCCCTTATTACGCAGTATAAAAGTTTTTTATTGTAAAATTTAATAGATAAAAGACGTGTCTCTTTCCTCAGGGTCTCAGAGCGCGCGAGAGGTATTGACGTCACTGGCAGGTGACAAATCTCACTCGCTTTGTATCCGCGATCTCAAACTAATGGTTCGGCTGGGTGCGGAAAAATGGCGGACGATAACGAGGGGTCTATTTTCAAGATAGTAATGCTGCCATCATTATTTCATTAACGTTTTCTGATTCTTTCTTGGTTTTACTTTGTGAGCCTAGCAATTTGTCTATCTTCAAATTAAAATACCTAAAACCGACTTCAGTTTGACTGACCTTAATTCATATAATAATATCTTCATTCCTGTAATCCCAGAGAGGTGTAGGCAGAGCTACAGAATTACCGACAACTTTAAAAACTTGTTGATAATTCAGTAACCAAATTTTGCACACATTTGCTAAGATGTTTGCCAGCGTATTAGTGACAGGTTGCAAGCCCGTCGCCTAACAGTATTACAGGGAAGACATAGAGTACCACTATTCTAACCCGGCAACCACACGTGTTGACTAACCATTACTTATACTTACCATTGTTAAAAGAAGTGTTTTTTTTGCGTTTCTGAAGGCTGGTTTAAGTTGGTTAAATCTTTTCCTACTCCTGTACTTTTATCTGTCATTTATATAGTCACGAACACTAATATAAGAACATACATAATATGTCCGCAGAATAATCCAGAGAAAAGTCTATCTTGTCTATGCCCCAAAACAGCACTTGTGCGTTTTTGAGATAAAACGATACGGCCAGCTGCCAAAGCTTAGCGTTGCACAATCGATTTAATCATATTTTAACGATTGTGAAATAGGGACTATAAATCACCTAATGTTTTGAGAAATGATTTCAGTTACCTGATTGGTCGATTTTAAAATAAGTACTTAGCTGTATTCTGGTTGGTTGATACGAAATACAAAGTTTTTTTAAAAGATTTAAATTAGTTAAAGAGAAACACGTACCTAAAATAACCTATCATTCCGTTTGACAGTCGATGTGTATTGTGATTGGTGGATTTAATTTGGTGAAGTATTCTGATTGGTCAAATTAAAATATTTTGGAATTGTAAATAATTCTATTTTCCATTCCGTCAATTTAAAAACAAAGTAAACCATAGACACATATTTTGTCATTTTCTTGTTTCCCGCTCGTTTGTTGTTCTTTACTTCGTTCGTTCGTTTGTAAGTTTTTTCGCTTAGTTTTGCATTTCATTTGAAACCTAGTCGTAGAAAAAGTATTGTATGCAACGGTGTATAACTAAGTCAAAAAACACTCGTGGCGCTTACCTTTACGATGTTCGCCTTCGGCTCACATCGTAACACACGCCACTCATATTTTTTGACCTCTCTTATACAACTATTGCATAAACTACTATAACGATGTTGTCAAATAAATGAAATTCTAAAAGTGGCCGTCTCCGTAGCATAAGAAATACATACATTATGCACTTTGTCAAATCAATAAAGAAAAATAAATATTTAGTTTTGCATAAAAATACGCCTCTAATTACAGCCCTCATTACACAGTGCCTAGTACTAAATAAGGCGAGCTTTAACTCCATTATTATAAGGTCCGGCGCACACGCGGTTAACAAGGGTCGCTGACTTGAGAGCGAGAGCTCTTCTTAGCGCCCGAGTGCTTGCTTAAGCATGGCGCAAGTAACAAGTATCAAGCGAAAAAGATAAATAATGTAAACTTAAGTATAGTAGGGTCAATCTATGATAATCCCTAAGACCGCTCAGATATACACTTACTAAGCACACTGTTTTTAATAAATCCTACATTGATACATTTAGTATATTGATGACTGATTTGAGTTTCCCGTGGCGCTTCTCAGCGGTGGTTTTCTTGTGTTTTTTTAAATCCTGACTAACGACGACGTTGGGTAATTTTAATAATTAGTTACCACTTTAGGTACTCAAACTATCTAGTACTAGCCTAGATTTTAGTTTGAGACTACGTCAACATGTGTGAGATTTTTCCCTTGATATTTTATATTATATTCATGGCTTTGTAACAATCAGGTTTAACCGCTTCGTCCTTTTATTTACACTTCGCAATTAAGAATAGTGCATACAAACCCAAATCTTCAAGCGCGTAGATTTAAATCAGCAGACGAGTGGTCTCGGTGGGACGATTTAGTACAAGTAGCTACTAGCAAGTACTTGATCGCACGGACATTTGGGATGGCTGTAACTACCTCTGTGTGCCGAGGGCTTAATTAGTTCAGAGCTCTGAAACGAAGGTAGTTAATGGTAGATAACATACAAAAGAAGTGATGAATTCACGTTTTTAGCACAGAAAAAAGAATTCGAAGGTAAAGTTAAACCTTGGACGAAGTAGTTATTTATTGAAGTTGGTAGGAATTACAAAAAAAAAGTGTTACATTTCTTTTAATATATTGAAGTTAAGCTCATTTGGCAGTACGTACAATTGGTTAAGTAGGTCACAGAATCATTCAGGAGGACCTACTTAAGTAACTTAAATAAAAAAAAATACAGATATAATGTAGTGGCGCCGCCGGTTAGCTGACATTGCGAACATTAATCATTAAGTACATTAATCAAAGTATAGCCATAGCTTGAGTATAGAGCAAACAAATTTATCCCAAAAAAAAACCAGCCATAACAGCAGTAAGCTATCATACTTTAAGGATAATGTAATAAGGAAAAATAATAGTCTATTTTTACTTATTACATAATTTTGTGATGTGAGTTTACATTTGTTATTTGAGTCAACGGTACAGTCAGGGAAACTGAGAACGATAATTTTTCGCTCTTGTCACAAGTGTATAAGACATAAAAAGATACGTCTTTCAGATTTCTTTATTGTATGTTAGACAAGGTATTTGTAAATATGAGTTGTTGTCACAAATAAAGGTTATGTATTTATTACACACATACCTACATATTTACATTAAATCACGCCAGTTTCCCAGAGGGGTAGGCAGAGACCACTTCTGTCCACTTGCTACGATCTTGACAAATTTCTTTCGCTTCTTCCACATTCATACATCGAGTCATGCACGCACGTCGGTTTCGGGTACTTTAGATTCGGGCCTTTTCCATTGTTTCTCCGATTTGATTCGAAAAAGTACGCCTAAGGCGCCTTCCGAGCCTTCTACTCACTTTCGCTCTGTATATCTCTGTGTATTTATTGTTGTACAAAACATCACATGTCAGTTGTTTTTGATGTGATTTAATATGAAGTTAATTGCCGTTGTATCTCCAAAATAAATCAGATGTTCGTAACAAACTCGACGCTAAACCCGTCGTCGTATATTTAATACCTTTAAGTATTTTTTGCGAAAGCGTCCCAAGGGCTTTTGAGTCGAGAGCTTGCGTAAGGCGAGCTTGAGACTTAATGCGGATCGTCAACTCGTCTAGCGTTCCTAGACTATGAGTATAAAACAAAAGATGAGCGTCGAGTGCTTGAGTATCAAGGGATTGGGGAAGGCTTTCTATTTATTACCCGTCGACGACAAAGTGAGCTCTTCTAAATTCTGTGGCTCTAGTGACAACGTATACAAGTCGATATAGCTATAACCTGTAGAAAATTACATATTTCTTTTCCCAGTTCGACATCGTCCCTAGTAGAGAATTTATTTAACGTCAAACAAATACCTAGCTAAGAACTACATCGATTAAACTAGCTCCCTTTAGCGTATTTTTATATTCTTAGTAATTAAGATTACAGACACACAGACACACAGAAACTAACGATATATTCTGTGACCCTTGAAAAGAAGGATACAAGTCTTCCGAAATTTAGGTGAAAAACGGTATAACGTTTATCCTTTCTTACTCTCGTAAAGCCCACATCAAATTCGTTAGGTCCAAAAATAATGTTGTGTCGGACAACTAAAGTCAAAAGTCACTTTTTGACAAAATGTCCTATTAGACGTTGGGCCTTACGAGAGTAGGAAAGGTTAAACGTCATGTACAAAGTATAGTGGACTTGTACCGTTTTTCACCTAAACTTCGTAAGACTTGTATCCATCTTTTCAAGGATCACAGAATTTATCGTGAGTTTGTGTCTGTGTGTATGTATATCTTAATTACTAAGAATATAAAAATACGCTAAAGGGAGCTAGATTAATCGATGCAGTTCTTAGCTAAATATTTACTTGACGTTAAATAAATTATCTACTTTAAAGGGATATCGAACCGGGAAAAGAAATATGTGATTTTCTACACGCCAGTCAGCGTTCCTGCTCGGGGTAAACCGAACCAATCGGTCTCTGAAGTCACCCATTAAATCCTATTTTGGCTCCCAGCCAACTTGTTAAGATGCATCTTATTGCTGAGAGGCCGTACATAAAAAAGAGATTTGGGTTTGCGATGAATTTGAAATGTTTAGTAGGAATAATATTATACTTAGTATTAGCATTTCGATGAGGATAAAGTGTGAAAAAACTATTAAGACTGCTCCCAGCTTACGCTGAATGTACCGATAACCTATTTGAATCAAACACCACTATGGAACTATATCAAAATGATGTGATGATTCAAATCGCAAGGGGTCTTATAAGAATTTAATTAAAACGTCAATCCATACTAATCCATAGTAGGTATATTATAAATGCGGAAGTCTGTCTGTTACCTCTTCACGTTTAAACCGCTGAACCGACTTAGTTGAAATTTGGTGCAAAGATAGTTTGAATCCTGGGAAAGGACATAGGATAGTTTTTCTCGAAATTCATCCCCTAAGGGGGTGAAATAGAGGTAAAAATTTGTATGGAGCTACGATATAAACGAGTTCCACGCGGACGGAGTCGCGGGCAGAAGCTAGTTTGATATAATTCCTTCTTAGTCTATGAATCAAATCGGTTGAGTGCAGTTGAGTGTTGAGTGGCGCCACTGGCGCATTTTGGCTGACTCATTACTATTATTGTGTTTTATAATAAACTAGCGACTCGCCCTCTCTTTGCGTCGGTTTGTGTGGGGTTTTTGTAACATCCCTTTCTCTTGAATCACTATACCCATTGTTAAAAAAAACATCAACTATCCGTTGCGTAACTTAAAGATCTTAGCGTTAGTACACACATAGGTTCAGAAGGCGGGAAGCGACTTTATGTTACCATATTAATAGCATATATGACTTAGTTTAATGAACTTCGTGTAGGTAACTTAACGGAAAAAGGTGATCACTTTTTCCGGTTTACTCATCGGTCAATTTGTTTTAAAGTTACGTCATTATCTTTAAGTTGTGTTTTTATTTATAAATCAAATAACCACTATTCGATTTATAAATAAGTTTATTAAAAAAACACAATATTAGTAATGAAAGGCTTTACATTAGTCTTAAAAATAAGTATAAAAAATTAACTAACATTTATTTTTTACTCGAATACTTATTTACTTTGATACAATTACTCTGTATTACCAGACGACGAGTAAAACCAATTCAAACAAATAAATTCTACATTTTCAATTCATTTCATTACGGTTTCACGCAGTCGGGTAAAATAAACAAGAAGAAAAAATAACTACAGCTAAATATTTACCCCGTATTGGATATTTGTGTTTATTCAACACACCAAGTTGGCTGTTACACAGCAACCATCTCAGTAATTGCCTGTGATGAACCATTTCGCCGGTGATACTGTTAAACAGCGTAACTAACTTTATTTTTAAACAAAATAAACCTTACCATCTCAGCCAAAAGGTGCATTTAGCTCGTTGTTAAAAATGTTACTTACGCGGATTTTTAGTTTCACCGACGATTTGGTAAATCTAGAATATTATGATACTGCTTGATATTATGCCAACAAAATATAACGGGACATAAAAACACGTAATGAATATCTGATGGCTTAACCGATGTAACGATGTCGAGTATAACGCTATATATAGCGGCTAAAATATAGCTCATTTTTTTTAAGTTTATGAACGCTCTTTTCCGGTGACGGTACATATAATACTTTTATACGAGTATTACACTTGAAGCATAAAATAGTCTATGAATAAGTATAATCAAGTCAACGTTTCTTTGTAATTTTACACACACATACCCACAGTAACGCACAGTTTCTTTTCTACTTACTAAGAGAACCCCACGTTTGTTTTTCACCAAGTATGCAAAAACAAACTTTGTGCGCTTACTCAAAATGTTGTTAGAAAAATAGAGGCATGTAGCTTTAAAACTTCCCTGTTTCTTAGTTAGGTTAGGTTAGTTTTATAAAAATCCTGAAAAAATAACCGTGACTCAGGAACAAATATTCGAGCTCATCACACAAATATCTGCCCGTACCGGGATTCGAACCCAGAACCACTAGCTTCGTAGGCAGGGTCACTACCCACTAGGCCAGCGCGTCGTCAAGTATGTTTATGTAAGTATTTTTACGCTTCCGTACAAAAAATGAAAATACTGAACCCTTATAAGATCACTCGTGCGTCTGTCTGTCACAGCCAATTTAGTCCGAAACTACTGACCGACTGGGTTCAAATTTGGTAAACATTATTATGTAAATTCATGACCCAAATATTATTTTAATTTAAATTAGGTTAATTTTCGGTATGCGACAAATATGTCCGGCCAAGTCCCACTTGAGTCTGGCGGCTGTTTGAGCTACGTCCGCAATTTGGGTTTTGGATCTTAGTATGGTATTCCGGATACACTATTCGGCGTCGGCTGATTTCGCTATTTGCGCCTATGTCTAATAGGCGCAGATGGCGAAATCAGCTTGTCGCTTTCAGAAGGGACTGACACGAGGCTGCACAAGACAGGAATGCGTGGAAGGACGTGAGGGAAGCCTTTGCCCAGCAGTGGGACACTTTAGGCTTACAAATAATAATAAATAATAATACATTTTCGGAGGAAAAATTAGGAAATTAGAAAAAAGTTTTGCAAATCTTACGTATTACATTACATTAAATGACATGGTTGCGTGACGAGGATTTCAATTTTTTTTTCTTATTTTAAAATAAACAGTTATGATCATAAAATATAGTTCATTGCTTGTAGATAACAGGAAAAGCTATAAGAATTCGATCAAAAACGACATTACGTATGTACGGTACGGAACTCCACGCGAGTTCAACGCCTCGCACTTGGCCGGTTTTTTTCTATACAAGTATGTTTATCGTTGCGTTAGTACCTCTAATACTAACTTAGAGCTTAGTTTGGTACTAGGACACCAGAAAAGTCAAGCAGCTATGTAGGTATGTGATCCACCGTTGAGGATAAAGTATTAATAATGGCTTTATGCAGCATGTGATAATGCGATTGTGCGATCAATACACTTGGTTCCCTTTTGTCGACAACCAGCCATTCATGCTCGACACAGTGGCGCCTATTCGTTAGGGTTGCGTAATCTATATCGATTTTGTAATTGCAATAATATTTAATTTGAAAATTTAGAGATAAGGACTGACATGACATGCTTGGGTATGCCTAAAATAATGCGATGTAAATGTTTTTAAATCTTTTATCTTTTATGGTAGTTGTTGTCCGTGCGCAGACACACATTTATAATATTGCCTGGTGGGAGACGACCCAACTCAGATACCTACGCAGGTAACGACGGAAAGTTGTGGGATATCGCAAACTTAAATATAACGTATTACACAGCTGTCAAATAAAGTCGATACCTATCGATATGCTTCCTAAGAATAAAATAATTGAAAATATGATTAATTTTTAATCTCGTTTAATTATTAAGATTTAAGTTCAGAATTTACAGGTTTTAGGGTAACTTAATTCTGTTGTTTAATTTTTAATTGGTTCCCCGTGATACAGGCGTAGCCTAGTGTGGGGCCCCTGGTAATTATTGTATTTGGATTTGCTTAAATAAATGATTATTATTATTATTATTAAATAAAAAACATTTTGTTTTTGACATGTTATGGTATTTAACTAGGCCGCCATTACTGTCAAAAAAATTAGAGCTAATTGTAACGTTGATAGTACGATAAAACGTCAAATGCAGTACCTATTATGGTGAATAAAAATTTTTTGAATTAATTTACACATATTTAGTAACAAAAGTTAAAAGATTCTCTATAACTATTTAATTGTAATAATAACGTAGAAGAGAAAATTTTAAAATAACTTAATCCCATATTTATTTTTATTGAGAGCTATCGATAATTAAGGATCAAATCATCGACAAATCCCAACCGTGTTACCCTCCCCACACTATAAGATAGCAGGAAAACTGGAGTTAAATAATACTCTCTCGTCATTAGAGATATTTACCGACATCGGATCCAACCCATTAAAACTTCAGCGATTTAATAACAATTAATGTATATCCATTTTGTTTATTTTGACTTTCGATCATTATAGTTTATATTTCTTGGGTAAGAGGAGAAGGATTGCTTCTAATATCTTTGGTATAAAGCGAAAATTGGCAACAACCCTCTTTATACAGGGTGTAATCTAAGTCGTGAATCAAATGATCACCTCCACCCACGAATATGAACAACTTTCACTATTGGACCAACTCTGAAATCACGAAAAAAATACAGCTGTTTCATAGAAAAGTTCAAAACGTACTCGACCAAAATGTATGAAGCAACTGATTTCTTTTTTGTGATTTCAGAGTCGGTCCCTTAGTGAAAGTTGTTCATATTCGTGGGTAGAACACATAGGTGATCATTTTATTCACGACTTAGATTACACCATGTATAATATGGTAGTAAAGTGATGGTTTTGCGGGTGGTCGAACCTGTGTAGTGTCCGTCCGGATCGCTACCACCATCTTATCTATTAACCTACCGTCAAACAGCAGTGTTCGCGTTGTTGTGTTCCGGTTTGAGGATAAGACAGCCAGTGAAATTAGCATAGAGGCATTCCATCTTAGTCCTCAGGGTTGGCAACGCATTTGCAGTCTTAGGATTGCATTGCAGTCTTGTGAATGCCAATGTCTATGGGTCACAGTTTCCACTTACCATCAGGTGGCCTGTGTGCTCGTTTGTTTTCTCTATGCCATAAAAAAAAAGATAATTAGTAGCGTGTACCAATAAATCAGCGTGTAGGTACATTCGGGTCGAACTCGCTCATCGAGGGTTTCGTGCCGCCGGACAGTAGGTATTATTATATTCCGATTCGGATTCGATTACGAATCGAATCAGCGCAAGCCTAACTCACACTTGACGATATTTTAGTAGTTGTTTTTTTTCTTCAGAGTTTCTAATGTTATCACGCCAAAATTGCCACAAAGAAAAACCAATTAAATGAAACGGTTTTTGGGAACCCATCTATTATTTTGTTCTCTTTCAAAAAAAATTTTAGCGAAAAAATCAATTCGTTGTCTATTACGTTTCAAGAGAAGCTCTTCAAAGTTAGGATAGACGGACGGATGGACAGTATAGGCATGTTGCGCTTGTCCGTCTTCAGCCCTTTAGAGGTTTCTGTAACCTATTGCCACTCAGGCTGAATATTTTACAGACACCCAACTAAACGCGGCGGTCCTGTTTTGTCCCAGATAGATGTGCAAGCAAGTACGTCGTACTTATGGCTCGGCGACTGTGTGAACTTCTAACGGCAATTACGGGCGAAAAAGATCATCACACTTTAAGTACGCGTACTTGCTCGTCCGTATTTCTGAGAATTTAAGTAGGAGGCACCGCACACGGGTCAAAACTCTAATTAGTTTTTCATAAAAAAATAAGTCATCTTGAACCTTGATTTGTTTTTGTTTCAGATGGAAAGTGAAACTTTAAAAGACTCGCGCGGTGTAAACAAATATATAATGAGGTAGGAAGGAAAGTGGCAAACGTGTAAATACATAGATATCTTTGATAGTTACTTCAGTGACCAGCTTTTAGTGAGTCTGATGACTAGGGAATCATGAAATTGAGTGTGAGTGCGTACCGCGCGCATGCCTCTGCGCATAAGAAGATTCTGACGTCGTCATACCAGCAGCACTATGGAAGCACCGCGGCGCCCCCCATCTGCAACCCGCCCCACCCCCCCAATTTCACTCCACAGGTAAGTAGATTACATCAAAACCTGTAAATAGCACCACCAGCTGTGTATTGCACAGTATTGCCAGATTTTTTTGCACTTTCCCCTCTAGATGTATTTAAAAAACCCCTTGTTTCTAGAGTACGATTGATAAAAAACCTCTGACGATTTTTGTACGGTCACGAGCGTTAATTTGGGACCCATTTCAAGAAAAATATGCTTGAAGTCGTCAATGTCATTAAAGATGTCAAGTCATTTGTAACTTTTAGGAAACTCAACCTTATTGTTGAAGGATGTCAGATTGACTTTGGACCTAAGGTGGGTACCTTTAATCTCGTGACTGTATATCATATTTATCTAAAATGTAAGGATTATTACATACAAGCTACATAACACTTACAGTTACTTAAATACTAAATTGATATCAAGTTTTTATTAGAACTTATTAGGTATTTATTGGTACATTGAACTTAACTACAAAATCGTAAGTTTCCTTAAAATTTGTCCAAAATATCAGTATAGTAGTAGTGTTATTTGACCGATTTTAAAAGAAATTCACGATTGGTAAGAATTGTGAGAATCCTTCAGAAAATCCCCTAGACAGATTTAGTGACATCGAAACCTCGAAAAAACCTCAACTACCCGGAAAAATCTCTAAGTTTTAGGGAAAACCTCTAAATCTGGCAACACTGTTATTGCAGTATTTTACGCGTGACGTATGTTTTTCAGGACGTCCTGATCCATCCATTTTTTTTTGGGGGAAATCTTCGCATAATATTCTATTTTGATGAAGGATGAAACCGGGTTAGGTGAGATCAGCCACTGCATGAGTGAATACTCACTAAAGCCCCCTCGGTGGTCTACTTATCGCATTTTGGGCAGCTGGCCTACTGCCTAACGCACTCATTTTCTATTGTTTTAATTTTGAAAGCAGAGTCACCTTTGGACCGTCAAAATGAAAACGATTGCGATTGCAAGTACGTTAGGTAATAAGCCTACTGGGTTGCCTTTGAATTTATACGCGCCAGTGCTTCAAAGCCGCATTTGAAAGACTTTTTTTATGTCGTCTTCTCTAGTATGAAAAGGTGACAGCTCGTCTAGCGGTGCGACGTGATCGAAACATTTATCAATGTCATTGAAATTGACACCTAGTTACAACGAAGCAAAGTTTACATTAGGCACACTAAGTGTCGTTTCTGCCAGACGCGATCCGAATTCGAGTCGATAACAAATTGGATTTGAGAATGACTCTTTGACGTTTCCAAAAACAGTTTTGACTCTAATTTTAAAGTATTATCTTTGTTATGTAATGATATTTCTATTCCGTTATTAATGGCTTTAAGCGTAACTTGATCTTAGTTTTGTGGTTTGATTTAGAAAGCGCTTATAGTTTTTTGACATGTAAAAGTGCTTGTTCGGTCTTATTACTGTGACTTTATTCTTGGCGGTAAAAACTAATTGGCCTGTTATAGTTTTTAACTCAGCCGCCATTACAATCAAGTAAATAAGAGCTACCAAAGCGAGGACCATGTGGTATTTCCCGCCTAGTTTCTTGGTACTGAATAAAGAACTATCCTTTTAAGACATGTAACCTAGCACGTTGTGGCTTCGTCTACGCGCGCTCCGAACCTAGGCTCATAAAAACCAAGGAAAGGCAAGGCCGTGATAAATCTCTCTTCCGTGCTATGCCGGTTGTTCCCGGCCTTTATTGGATTTGCTCCACATTGTTAGAAACTGCGGTACTAAAGTCTTATTCGACCGTGAGGTGCTTGTTATGTCAGTGTTTTTCGTAGTTTTAAACAGTGTTATTGGTGCATTTTACTTGGCTGTTATTCGTCAAATATTTTCATTGTGTCTTTTTCATTGGAAATGTCAAAAGGAAGAGCTTAAAAACCAATATTTGGCTAATACTACCAAGCAAAGCGCTGGAATTGTAGCAAATAAAAGTACCTATAGATTAAATTAATAATTAATATAATAACCAAACGACATTGTATTTTGCCGGATAAATTCGTATTTATCTTGCTTTCTCAGTTTACTTATCGATGGGTAGCAGAGATAATTTATCATTTTCTTGAATTTGATTTTACCTATATCTTATCTTACCTTATTGGTGGGGTCCTTACGGATACACATCGACCCTATGGGATCTTTTGTCCAATTACCCCTCTTTTAGCGCTTAATCCAATGCAGCGTCCACCCCTTCCAGAAAGCGGATAGTGGAGTGCAATGACAGTCCCTTGTAATCACTTGGTTCTGGGTAGCCACAACCGAGAATTTTCATTCATACCCCGGCGAGGGCGTCACATTCACACAATGCAATGTATGAAATCAACGTCAACGTAACTAAAGTAAAGCCAAAGTTTGGAAACCATTATTATGTTGAAATTATTGCGATCCTTTAACCTTAATGCAAGTTAAAATATTCCAAAAATCCAAGTGAGTTCCAGTAGTACCACACTACGTAACATAATAGCGTATGCGGAACATTAGGCCCAGATGGGGTAATGCGAAGATGATATTATATTTGACGGAATACCTAAAATGGAGCATTTCTTAAGAACCAACACTGAATAGGATGGCTCTATTAGGAGTTATTGAGGCTTAAATGCCAGTCCACTTAACCGTGTGGGAAATATTCGCAGATATTTATTTACCTTACCAGTGTTATTCCCATACTTACCCTAATGGATAAAGACTATAAATCTTTACATAGTATAAAACTCTTTCAAGCTTACGCGACGGATTTTAATGTAGTTGTAGTTTTCATCAATAGATACAAAAAAATGGTAAAACCTATTGTAACGCGGCGGGTTGCTGGTATAAATATAATTTATCGCCATTTATATTTTTTGCAGTTGAAATGCGCTGTTTGCGTATGTGAGGTGTGAAACTGATTGATAGAGTAACGAATGAAAAAGTCAGTGAGAAATGTGGAATAAAAGAAGATGTAGTGACTAAGTAAAAGGGCATGCTTCGATGGTTCGGTCATTTGGAAAGGATGGATGAAAGAAGATTCACGAAAGAGATAAACAGATCGAAAGTGAGTGGACGGGTCGGAAGGGGCCGCTCTAGGCGTACTTTTTCAAGTCAAATCGGAGAAATACTGGAAAAGGGCCGAATCTTAAGTACCCGAAACCGACGTGCGTGCATGACTCGATGTATGAATGTGGAAGCGACAGAAATTTGTCAAGATCGTAGCAAATGGAAAGAAGCGGGAAACAGGCGTGATTTAATGTATGTATGTATGTATATTTTTTGCGGTATTTCCGGGGCTTTATCTTATTTAGATTCTATAAGCGTCTTGCTTCTTTACTGTTCTTTATCATTTTAATGACGTCATAGTAGCTCTAACAATCAAGTGATAAGACCTGTTATAGCGCCAAGAATGTGGTTGACTATGGCTAAGCAAGATGGGTGAAACCAAAGAGAATTGAAGGTTCTTGTCTTAGGGTGAGTAACCACTAGATCTGTGTTGCACTACCTCGCGAAGCGGTCAGCTAGAATAAAAATTGACCAATAGGAGAGCTGCGCTGAGCGAGTTTAGGGAAATTAATTATTCCTATTGGTGGATTTTTTCCTCGACCACCACTCCTCTACCTGTCGCAGTTCTGGTGGATATTCATCCACTGATCTTCAAATGGTTGAGCTCCAAAGCTCGATCGCTTCCAAATTTAAAATATATTTTTAATAGAGTCAAATAAAATTGTAGATCTTACCTAACTCCAACGGTTTACGATCTACATTGCTCTATTAATATTTCGTCTCTTACCTCCCGTTGTCTTCTAAAAAATACAAAAAGTTCAGAAAAAACAACGTATTTTTGACTAAATTCTACTAATCAAATAAAGTAAATATAAATGAAAACTACTGCAAAGTTTTCTGAAAAAGATCCTTCTTACATCATAACTCTGTGCCGTACTGATTGTTACCGAGTGTATCTATTTTCTTGCTATCAATAACATAAAATCTAGCCAAAATCTGGCAAATAAAATAATACTAACATTTACGAAGAAATTCGAGTAGCAAGCTCTAGTGTAATCTAAAAATGATATTGCCTCCAACGGACCAAGACTGTAAGCTTATAAAGTCTTCGCGTAACGATGTATTTCTTTCAATCCCCGATTGAAGTCGCAACGGAGAAAACGAAAAAGAAAAGATTTATAAAGTGTTTCGTGTATCACTACATAGTATAAAACAAAGTCGCTTCCCGCTGTCTGTCGGTCTGTCCTGTATGCTTAGATCTTTAAAAGTACGCAACGGATTTTGATTTTTATGGTTTTTATGTATAATAAACTCTGTTTTATGTACGGGTTTTACAGAAAACACCTAAACCGAAGCGAAGCGAGGGCGGGTCACTAGTTTGATATAAACGTTATCTGCAAGTGGATATGGTTTAACGTAAGATCGTTTTGGGGACTTTACCAAAGAGTCAGAGTATTAAAAAAACAAATGAAATTTTAGTTTTTTTTTCTTTTTTTTTATGAATTGCTTTTGTTTTGAACTGGCTCTGTTGATGTAAAAATTAATATAATAATGATGATGCTTTGTTAGATATAAATGGACACTGTGTTCACTAATGTACGAGTATTAACATATATGGTTTTGCTCCATTAGAGAAGTTACTGGTGTTTGTTTTCCTTCAAGTAAATAAATATATAAAATAAAATTGAATGACAATAAAGTACACAGGGTTTGAGTACTTATCTTATTTCACTTTATCGATTGCACCATTTCATCGAACGCTATTTTCTATTAGGTTGATGGAACCAGTAAATATGGACAAGGCACCAAAAATGGAGACTTGATTTTTACTCTACAAAGATAAGGGTTATTCATTTGTTTTGGAACAATCAACTTAGGACCGTATGAAATTTGAATTAAGAGTGAAGTGTCCATCATTGGTACCGTCAACCTATAACCATGATGTTTTCGCGATATCTTACATTAATTTCGTCCGTTAGATTAGGTATACTTGCACAACAAAAAAAAGTATCTCATACGGTGAGAATTTTTTTACGATAAAATTCTGCACAATGTTACGTTCGTTGAAAGGTGTTTCGAAAAAAGAATGGATACCCCGCTATGCTACTTTAAACACCTTGCCCCAAAAGACTTTTTAACAACTGTATATATTTTTTCGCTCTGTTTTCACATCTAACCGTGCATAATAAATTCACAAAGGTTTCAGAGTGTCGATACAAATAAGGCAGGATATTCTGAAGACAGGAATGAAATAGAAACAATTCGCGAACCCATTAGGATTTAAATTCGTGTAATTTGTGGTGACACAAGGAGTAATGATGTGGCATTTTGCATTTTGCGCTTAAACGATCTTCGCAACTTTTCAATCCATATACTAGTCCATACTAATATTATAAATGCGAAAGTGTGTCTGTCTGTCTGTCTGTTACCACTTCACGATTAAACCGATGAACCGATTTAGGTGAAATTTGGTGCAAAGATAGTTTGAATCCTGGGAAAGGACATAGGATAGTTTTTTCCCGAAATTCATCCCCTAAGGGGGTGAAATAGAGGGTGAAAATTTGTATGGAGCTACGATATAAACGAGTTCCACGCGGACGGAGCCGTGGGCAGAAGCTAGAAAACAATAGTTTTCGCATCTTTGTATTCTGGTGTGGGGGTAAGACAACTAGTGAATTTACTACCATAGAGGCATTCCATCTTAGTCCTCAGGGCAGGCGTCGCATTTGTGGTCTTTATATACAGATCGAAAGCTAGTGGACGGGTTGGAAGGGGCCGCCCTAGGCGTACTTTTTCGAGTCAAATCGGTGAAATACTGGAAAAGGGCCGAATCTTAAGTACCCGAAACCGATGTGCGTGCATGACTCGATGTATGAAAGTGGAAGAAGCGAAAGAAATTTGTCAAGATCGTAGCAAGTGGAAAGAAGTGGTCTCTGCCTACCCCTCTGGGAAACAGGCGTGATTTAATGTATGTATGTACTCGTATGTATGTATATTGTAGTCTTGAGAATACAAATGTCTAATGGGTCACAGATCTCACTTACCATCAGGTGGCCTGTGCACTCGTTCTCTTTCGCTATGCCATAAAAAGATACAGTCGAGAAAAATGATTCCTTGACTATTTTGGACTATGTCAAAGTGACACTGTAAATAAAATCATAAGAAAGTCTGTTTCATTTTTATTGATTACGTGACTTTGTCATAGTCCAAAGTGTTCTTAGAATCTTTTTCTTTTATTGTACCTTGTTGAGTTTCAGCAGAACACAATCAAAAAGTTAGTGGCTAGGCGGAACTTTCGAATGATTTTGTCTGTATTATATTGACAACTTTATTATACTTACTAACTTTTTGTATTCATAATAAATGTGCCAGACCGATGGTGCCCATTACGGACCTACTACATTACAATAATTGCAATAGTTTAGTTTAGTTTTTTTTTAGGAGATAGTCTTGGTTAGACGCACTTGCCTTACTGTACCTTAGAAATTTGTACATTTGAAAATTAAAAGAATGATTGTAAAAATTAATAAATAAAATTCAAAGTTAATTATCCAAATCATTTTACCAATAAGGATTGTCATAATAATCAGTAAAATAAAATGAAATTATAATATTAAACAATACATCACAACAGTCAAAATGAACTCGATGACTATTAAACAACACTCGTCATTTTGTCGAAGAGCCGAGATCTCACTCGCGACCGCAATAGGCCCCTAAATGAGTTTGCCTGTAGCGAAATCCCTCGAGAAAAGAAACGTGTAATTGGATAATTACGGCCCTCCTTTACGAGTCATAAGAACCGTTGGGTACTTATTATTTATGAACTGAAGCACATGATAATGTTACCAACTGAAACGATGGTGGAGAATGAGTAGGGATTTTCCGATTTTTACAGTCCAGCAATAATATTATAATTATCCATCATAGCGTTAGTAATAGTGTCAGATATTTTTAAGCCCAATGTTGGATATATCAATAGTTTATGCCTTCTGTACCAAAATGGTAAAAAAGGAACCCTTATGGTTAGACTTTGTTGTCTGTCTGTCTGTCTGTCACAGCAGGTTTTCTTAGCAACTATGAACGCTATCAACTTGAAATTTGGCATACTTGTACAACTTGCTTGCCCGTATCAGTTTTTAGTAAAAAAATATGAAATTAATTTTATAAATAGGTAATTAAAAAGGTGTCTAGAATGGGGGGTTAAAAAATTAAAGTGGTTTGATGCACATTTCTAACCAATAAATACCTTTGACATAAAACTGGCCGTCGTCGCTTGCAACGATCCAATAGGAAACGGTTGTGTTGCTCTGGTATTGGCACACAAAATAGTCTATTAGTCTTTGTTAACGTTTTAAGCGTGAATTGTTTTTAAATTTTTCATTTATTGTGTAAAATTGTCGCTGTTACCCGTTTAATGTTTAACGTTTAATTTTTAGTTAGTTTTTTAAGTCAGGGTCCCTCAGGGCACAATGCTGAGAATGTCTTCCTTTTTACTTTATTTTCTTTTATATTGTTTTTTTCTTATGTGTGCGTTGATTAAATATTTTCTATTCTATTCTATTCTAATATATTTCAAAACATTTTTTTTTTTGGTGTGTACTTTTTGATTCATAGCTAAAAATTTACATTAAATTACTGTTCCCTATTTGATGTTCAGTTTGAAGTTTATTATATGACAATGCACTAAAGTGCTTAATATTTTCGTTCGGATACATTTCCCAAAAGGCTACCAACCTGTCGCGAATATATTACTAAAAATAGACCTTATTTCTGACTCGATATATCCGTAATTGTATTAGGCACCATCGACTACAAACAACCGGATGTCAAGTTAACTGGGCTTCCGGGCAAATAACCAGATTATCGCAAAGGCCGGTTAATGAAGGCGGCCGTCCGATCCGTCGCCAGACGCGCCATTTCCGCAGAAACCGGACAGGAAAGATACTGGATAGTTTCACTGTTAAGCGACGCTAACCGGTACAGATAGTTGTACAGATTATCACATAATCTGTACAGGTGCAGGCCTAGTATGGTTGCCTTTATCGCGTGATAAAATATGAGTAAAGCATTCGTCACTCTCGTACTTACGTGTCAGAAAGTGACGGGTGTGTGTATGTATGTAATCACTTTATTGTACAAACTGTGGCGACATAGCGACATCTAACGGCAAAAACATGTACCACCAACTCGCCAGCGCCAACAGCTTCTACATCGCGCAAGCGAAATTTCTTCAGTCAGTTGATATTATGTAGCACTTCAACTTCATCCCAATGGACTTCGGTCCCCAGACCTATCACCCGCCTGGAGAGAGATCTCTCTATTGTCCTCTCATACTAAATTGGTGACCCCGACGTGATCAAAGGGGGGCTGGTGTGGCAACATAGCGACATCTAACGGCAAAAACATGTACCACCAACTCGCCAGCGCCAACAGCTTCTACATCGCGCAAGCGAAATTTCTTCAGTGAGTTGATATATGTAGCACTTCAACTTCATCCCAATGGACTTCGGTCCCCAGGCATAACACCCTCCTGGAGAGAGATCTCTCTATTGTCCTCTCATACTACAAACAAAAGAGATGAGAATTATAAAATAGACGAAAATATAACAGAGACTCCTTTTTCACTCACTATTTAAAACACGACTTTTTTATTGTACTTTTTTACCTACCTAGTTTGCTGTATCCAACATATTTATCAGTTTGCGACCGTCCCTCATAGGGACCAGTCTGAAAGCCGGGCTCCCTGCCTAGCACATGCTGAGATTGGGACCCATAGGTTGTAGCGGGCTAATTTCCGCAACTCGACGACTTAAAAAATGCGCCTTTTTTGCGTGTGATTGGGACCCATTGTCCAACCTTGTTTCTTAGTTACTATAAGTTGTTTTTTTTTTGTACTTGTAGATTATTCTTATTCTTATGTACAAAATCACCCCAAGGTTACCTGGAAGAGATCCTTTAAAGGGATAAGTTTGCGTTTATAATTATTTTTTCTGCAATTATGTATTTGAATTTCTGTGTTTTTGTACAATAATGAGTTTACATACATACATACATATTATAAGTACCAGCATTCACCACACAATTAACTGCTCTTACGGGGATTCGAACCCGGGGCCGCTTGTTTTGCAGGCAATTAGCTCGCAAGCTGAAACACAACAAGGGATCTAATCAAGATCCAAGACTTTCGTTAGCGAGATTTAAAAACCGGGCAAGAGCATGTCGGGCCATGCTCAGTGTAGGGCTCCGAAGCCGTTACGACAAACAAAAAACTATCTCATAAAACAACCATGTACTTATCGAACTAATTTTCTATTTAGTAGGTATAACCACTTTAGTCGCCTGTATCTCAGGAACTAATGAAGTCTACTTAGTCGTGATAGTTTTCCTTTTAAAATCTTTATATGTGCTTTCATTGATGATATTTTTCAGATTATTAGTATATGTAAAAAAAATATATATATACAGGGTGTTTGGCAGTCGGGTGTAGGGGTTTTAAGGGATGATAGTAAGGGTCATTCTGAACATTTTTGACCACATTTACTACTATGCTAAGTTTCACGGTTTCCGAGATATTGATCATTTTAATAGGATTTTTTGTCATTTTTCCTTATGTCCGTGATACGAAAAACCCCTTAATTCAAGTATTAATTAAAAAAAAAACAGTGTTTTCTTGTATGACTTGAATCACTATGAAATAAGGAAGTTTTAAAGCTACATGCCATTTTTTTTTCTTTACAACTTTTTGAGTAAACGCGCAAGAGTTACTTTCTCCATACTAAGGAAACCCCGCGTTTGATTTTCACCAAGTATGGAAAAACAAACTTTGTGTGTTTACTCAAAAAGTTGTAATGAAAAAAAATATGTTATGTAGCTTTAGAAACTTCCTTATTTCACAGTGATTCTAATCATGCAAGAAAACACTAAAAAAAAAAGGTATAAATACATGAATTTAGGGGTTTTTCGTATCACGGACATAAGGAAAAGTGACAAAAAATCCGATTAAAATGATCAATATCTCCGAAACTAATAACAATTGCTGAACATACATGGGGGTGATTCAGATGCCCCTTGAGGTCCCCTACCTTTGACCTTCGTTTGATCCACCCCTCCGTATACACCCTGTATATTCATGTATATGTTGTCTTGTCGGCGATGGGCTTGCAACCTGTCACTAATACACTGGTAAACATCTTCGCTTAAGTGTGCAAAATGTGGTTACAGAATTATCAAAAGTTTTTATAGTTGTTCGAAGTTCTGTAGCTCTGCCTACCCCACTCTGGGAATGAAGGCGTGAGTGCATGTACGGTCACGATCGTTAATTTGGGACCCATTTCAAGAAAAATATGCTTGAAGTCGTCAATGTCATTAGAGATGTCACGTCATTTGTATCTTTTAGGAAACTCAACCTTGTTGTTGTAGAATGTCAGTTGACTTTGGACCTAAGGTGGGTACCAAATTAAAGATCGTGACTGTATGTAAAGACTCATAAAAAACTAGTTGATACGGTACTTTACGTAAGTAGAAACAAATAAATAATTTCAAAACGCAACACCATTAAAGCATCGATAATAACACACAATAGTGGAAAAGCAATCGAGTAATGAAGTTAGGCTTAATGGGGTGAAATTGACGTGATTAAGAGTGAAGCGAGAGAGTTGCAGGAAGAGGAAATGGCCATTGTGCTCAGTTGCGGCTCAGTTCTTTTGAACTGTGATGCAATTATTATTTTAAAACAATACGTATAATAAATTGTATTTAAATTATAATTGTGATCGGAATAATTCATATCTTGTTTCGTTTCTACTAATTTTCCTAGGTATGTGTAATACTTACTTATGTATGTTTGTTAAATTGTGGGTTTTGAGGATTGTGTTGTGTCTAACCACGGATAATAGATAGACGGATTTGAATAAAATTAGGCCCAAAGACAGTCCATGTCCTGGTTCGAAATATCACTACCATATTATATGACTAAGACGCGTCTGTCTGTCTGTTCGCGATGATCTCAAAAAGTACTGAACAAATTTTCATATGGTTTTCACCATATTTTAATATTTTTTATTAGGTTTTTACATACATACATACATAAACTCACGCCATTATTCCCAGAGTGGGGTAGGCAGAGCTACAGAATTACCAACAACTCTAAAAACTTGTTAATAATTCTGTAACCACATTTTGCACTTTTAGGCTAAGATTACCAGTAGGTATATTAGTGACAGGTTGCAAGCCCATCGCCTAACAGTACTGTCCGCCTTTATTCCCTTAGCCGTCTCTTACGACATCCACGGGAAGATATGGAGTGGCACTATTCTAACCCGGCAACCACACGGGGTTATTAGGTTTTTATGTTTAATAAATTCGGATCATATATGGGCGGGTTGCTAGTAGGATACAAATGTTTTTTTTAAGGCTCACCTTTGCTTGATCATCACACAATTACATTAACCTTCATTAGTTTAGTTTCGTTTATTTATTCATCAATGTAATATTACAATACAATACAATACAATACAATACAATACAAAACACTTTATTGTACACCAAACAATAACATTACAGAGATACAGCATTATTAAAAACAACGCAGGTAAACAACAGGCGGTCTTATCGCTGATTAGCGATCTCTTCCAGACAACCTTACTAGGGATAAGGTGTCAAATTAAAATATTTTACGAGGTAGGTGGTACAGACTTCACGCGAGCAATAACAAGAAACTATGTTAGTTATTAAACATAAGTATTCAAAATAATAATAGAAAAAGTGATAAATATAGGCTCACTATATATGCACTAATAAATAGATAAGAAAATAAATACATAAACAAATAAATACAATACATATAATATCTTACATAAATAAACAGATAAATATATATAAATACATAAATGAATATCAATACATCCACAACAGGGAAAACAATAAAAAAGACAGCTACACGACAGAGAAATTAACTGAGACAGTACAATTATGACTGCGACAAAAAATGCAAATATTAATTGCATTGCATGTCAAAAAATACGAAATTACATTGAGATCGTCAAACATAAATACTAATAATCAAAGAATACAAAAATAAATAAAAATTATAACAACAACAATTACGCATCTAATAAAATGGTCACTCGTCCGATGTCAATATAATGTACAAAAATTAATGAAGTCAACACAATAATAAAATAAATTTACATTTCCAGTTCCATATAGTCATCCACAAAGTATAGTGGATTATCCAATAAAAGGTTTCTCAGCTGATGTTTAAATGCTTCGTCGGATTGTAAATTATTTAGCACTAATGCCCCATAACAATACCAATACAAATTCAAAGGCATTAAGTGATAGCACGTGACTTAAGCCGGCACTTTTGATGAACGTTTGTGCAGCTGAGCCTTTGTGCTTAGACACTGATTTATATTTATACTTCAGAAATATTATATACTTAAACATTTAAAAAAAACATTTTTTGAATGTAAGTACCTAATTATTTTAATTTAGATAAGTACAGCAATTACGACAAGGCTACAACCCTATCTCTCAACTAAGTATATTATGCACCTTCTCAAACTTTTCTTCTATACCCGACTAAAACAAATCCTTTAACCGAGAAAACGAAGAAGCGTTGTTTTGTTCATAAATTCATAAACAATCTCCGAGGGAAAAAACGGGTGTTTAATATCCCGAGACCCGATGTGTAGAGACGATTGTTAGGATATTTGGGATCAGAGGGTATATCGTTTATATTGAGGTTGATATTGAGTTCTTATTGTATTCTTCTTACTAAGGCGTTTGTAGGTAGTTTATGCAGATTACATACATACTTACTACTACTTACTGCTGCGGCTCAGGGACCCAAAGTGAGTCTTGGCCTCCGACACGAGATTGCGCCACTTGTCCCGGTCCTGCGCCGTCTCTAGCCAGTTGACGGCTTGAAGATCACGCAGATCCGACTCCACGGCATCGCTCCAGCGGTACCTAGGCCGGCCGACCGGTCGTCGTCCCACTGGTTGGCCCAGGCACGCTCTTTTGGCTCCGCGATCTTCACCCATTCTCTGGACATGGCCGAGCCATCGCAGGCGGTGAGCTTTAGTTTCGCCAATAATGTTGGGCTCGGCCACCAGGTCTTCTATTTCGGCGTTCTTCCGGACTCTGAAGCTTCCGTCTTCTCTCTTCACCGGTCCCAATATTTTACGGAGCACCTTTCTCTCGGCTACCAAAAGCTTGTGCTCTTCTTCTTAGATTACATACATACATACATTAAATCATGCCTGTTTCCCAGAGGGGTAAGCAGAGACCACTTCTTTCCATTTGCTACGATCTTGACAAATTTCTTTCGCTTCTTCCACATTCATACATCGAGTCATGCACGCACGTCGGTTTTGGGTACTTAAGATTCGGCCCTTTTCCAGTATTTCTCCGATTTGACTCGAAAAAGTACGCCTAGGGCGGCCCCTTCCGACCCGTCCACTCACTTTCGATCCGTATATTTCTTTCGTCAATCTTCTTTCATCCATCCTTTCCAAATGACCGAACCATCGAAGCAGATTTAAATAAGATAATTAAGTTTAGAACACAAATTAAGATTTATTTACACGATCACAATTAAACTAGTCTCATTGTTAGAACGAAAATGCTCAATTAAATTAAATTCAATCATTTATTGCATATCACATTACAATTCAAGGTGGAAAATATGATCGCTTTTAATCGGTTCATCCGTTAGAAAGTTATGGTGCCACAAACAGACACACAGACACACATAATTATGCAAAAGATTGTTAACCAAGGGATGAAAGTGATCAATTGCAGCCCGCGATATTAAGGCTGCGAGCGTCAGCGAGTGGTTCAAGGGTGCAATTGACACTTCACCCGAGTTAAACACTACTTTTCATTTCGATTATAAGGAAAGTAAAAAAAAAGTAATTTAAAACATTTTTAAGAAAAGTTATAACGTCAAATACTAGGGGTGCATAACCGATCTAAGTTGCGCTACGCACGTCCTAATTTACCCCTGCGCTCCTGGTACTTTATTTAAACATGCAATTACTTTTTTTCCCTAGGGTGGAAATGTATCACTTTGCACCCGCTTCTAAGATAAACAATGGCCTACTTTCGGAGTATGAGACATGAAAATTTACAAATGGTAAACTTAGAGCACAAACACGTACAAAAAAGTGTTTTTAGAGTATTTATCATTCTTCCGTGTGGTAGCCGGATTAGAATAGTGCCACTCCGTATCTTTCCGTGGATGTCGTAAAAGCCGACTAAGGTAATAATGGCGTGTAGTACTGTTAGGCGATGGGCTTGCAACCTGTCACTAATACTCTGGTAAACATCTTCGCCTAAGTGTGCAAAATGTGGTTACAGAATTATCAAAAAGTTTTTATAGTTGTTGGAAATTCTGTAGCTCTGCCTACCCCATTCTGGGAATAAAGGCGTGAGTTTATGTATGTATGTATCTATCTTAGGAATCCAGACAAACAATTCATCTCCCCTTAAACCCCTTAAACCCCTTAAAACCTAAAATATTCACATTTCCAAATCACTCAGGATTACTGTGCCTCATTGCCTTGAAGAGGAAAAAAGCAATACGAACCACGAAACTCCATACATCAGTGTCTGTTGCAAAATGGCGCGACAATTTCAGCCAATGCCGTCTGCGCATATTTTAGTGATCAAACATAAGCACCAGATTCCCGCGCACTTATGTTTTTACAGCAACCTATAAACCGTTTTTTGAGGGCGTGTGAAGTTTACAACTCGGCGTTCAGTCAGCGGAATTATGGTAAGCACGTTAAGCGCAATGAGGCGGTACGAGTACGAGCATTTTGTAGAAATATCGTACGTGGTTAGTAAAAAAGCGTTAACCAATTGTGTGAAAGAAAACAAATGTAACCAAGATTGTCTCGTTTAATAAAAGTTGGGAGAAAGGAACCTTAAGGCCCAAAATAGTAATTGCTTATTAATAGTACCTACGGCCTACCTACGGGCCGTGAAGTAAGGGATTTAAAGACGAGCTTGGGGTAGTAATGTAGGGAGCCATAAACAAGAAACTTCATGTCTTCATTTCGTTACATTAACGCATACATTTACTAGCATGTTTGAGACAATAAATTATTAAGGCAGGGTGTTTTTCTTCGCGTTTCACGTTAACTACTAAAATATCTCAAACCCTATCAATTTAAAATTAAACAACTAATTATCCTTTTTCATAAACAACTAGGTAGTACGATCATTAAAAAAATAAAATCATAAAATATAAGAACAGCGTGGTCTGGTCTCGTCAAAGCTGACGTCAGATTCGCTGCGTAGGCAGCCCCTAATTGTAATGAAAAGTGCGCCACTGGGCACCCAACGCACATTCAAATCTGCATGAGCTTAACTCGTTAAATGTTTTCAAAGTCACGTACATCGGGTAAAGGGATCATTACATTGACGGACGCGAGCGGTGTAAACCCTTGTCCGAACAAATTCAGTAATTTAAGTCCGCGCTCTGCTCGGTGTAGCTTATCTTTAATTTATAGCGGGCAGTTAATAACCTGTAAAAAATGTTACTTCAGTCACCTGAATTATAATGCTGTAATATAGGCTACAGTCATAATTTGGCGCAGTTACTAGAATACCATTATGGTAATGTGAACATGTAGTGTTAATACTTATACAGGGTGTAATCTAAGTCGTGAATCAAATGATCACCTCTATGTTCCACCCACGACGAATATGAACAACTTTCACTATGGGACATAGTCTGAAATCACGAAAAAAAATCAGCTGTTTCATAGAAAAGTTGAATACGTACTCGACCAAAATGTATGAAGCAGCTGATTTTTTTTTCGTGATTTCAGGGTTGGTCCCATAGTGAAAGTTGTTCATACTCGTGGGTAGAACACAGAGGTGATCATTTGATTCACGACTTAGATTTCACCCAGTATTCGAGTAGTTGACTGTGGATATGTTATTTAAATGTATGATGTCAGGGAAAACCATTGACGTCATTGAAGATCCATGCGGTGGTTAAATTAAACTGATTTGACACTACTTCATCCAATCAGGCTCAGTAATTATTTTATGTGAGTAGGTACTAATAATACACTGTATACCTAGACATAACTACAAATAAGAATAAAGACCGGCGCTCACCAGTGGCACGGCAAGGCATTTAATTAAACCACTAAAGAAAGTACGTTGCACATGCGGCGCAACCAACCAACCAACATCCAACCGTCATGTTTAATGTACTATAGTACTAGGCAAATGAGAAGTTAATTCTGACACATTGCTGAACCTTGAAGTTTCTGAATATTGACAATGTTGACAGCAGTAAAACAATGCTAAACTTATTTATTGCGTGTGAAGGGATAATAATAACAGCATTGTTTTATCGCTCTGAAAATTATGAATATTTTTGACTATAATGTCTTATAATTATAACATTAATTTAAATACAACTTTAATTTGTCTTTGCATTATTCATCGAATTAATTGATTGTAATTTAGTAAATACAATATTCAGGAATGTCGAAAACAACGTGAACTTAACCTTAGTCTGTGAGCACTTAGAATATGCTTAGGGTTTGTACTTCTCACTCACTCACTCTTAATAAGAGCGTATGAGAGCGAGTGAGAGACAAGTACAAACCCGAAGGACCTTCTGAGAGTTGTCGCTCTGTAAAGGCTCAATTTTATTGCTTGAAAACCCGCATACATTTCATGATACATTGCGTAGCTGCAATAGCACTCGGCTGAAAAATTTTAAAACGACCCGTCAATGGATTGCTACATGCATTCCGGCTTGAGCCTTAAGCAATACTCGAAACGAATAAAACACTACTAAAGTAAATAATATACAGGGTGTTACAAAAATACCCGTAAAGCCGAAAGGGGGTTAAATGGTGCCTTATAACAAGTCCATTTACAATATTTGAGAGTCGTATTATCACCGTATGACTTACCGGCAAAAAAAAAAAACATTATTTTTTTCATTCATGTGCTAACCCTATTTCAGTAAAATTAAAGAGTAAACTACGCAGAATGTTAAGTACAATTCGCGAAACGGTAAAGAGATATAAACAAAATGAACAGAATTCGATTAGATACAAATTTTACAGGAACGGCTCAAAGTGAGCTCCGCCTTGCTCAATGCACAACCTCGCTCGTCGGGATATGGCTTGTGTGGCATTTCGCACCATCGTTGGTGTTATTGACGCGAACACCGATCTTACACGCTGCTCCATCTCGAAAACCGTTGGGCAATCGGAGAAATAGACTCTGTCCTTCACATAACCCCATAAGAAGAAGTCCAAGGGTGTGATGTCCGGAGTACGAGCGGGCCATAGCACCGGTCCTCCACGTCCGATCCATCTTCGTGGAAAGCGAACGTTGAGATACTCTCGCACGTCGCGAGCAAAATGAGCCGGAGCTCCATCGTGTTGAAACACCATGTTCCTTTGGTTGTCAAAGTAATCCCTGTCGGCCACAGGAAAGTCGTCAATCGCCTCTTCGAATCCCGTTTGTGAAAACGTTAGGTAGTTGCCTCCGTTCAGACGTGATGGCAAAATGACGGGACCAACAACATGCCCGTCATAAATGCCAGCCCACACATTCAGCCGCCACTGATGTTGGAATCTGCCCTGCCGTGAAGCGTGTGGATTCTCGCGAGCCCAAACGTGATCGTTATGCACATTTGAAAGTCCTGACCTCGTGAAAGTTGCCTCATCCGTCCACATAACATAGTTTACGAAATTAGGGTTCTCCTCTAACTGCCTCAGATACCACTCGCAGAAGTTCCTCCTGGGAGCAAGATCAGAGGGTATCAGCTCCTGTGTACGGCGATAATGATAAGGGTGACGGTTGTCGTCACGAAGAATTCGCCAAACTGCAACATGGTTCATACCGAATCTTGCTCCGGCTCGTCTCGTACTCGTGGTTGGCTCTTCTTCAAAATGCTCTAACACTAACTCAGCCTGCCTGGCATCGACTGTGCTTGGACGTCCAGTTCCAGAAGGCCGATGAAAGGAGCCTATGGAATGTAGGCGTCTTGACATGTTGAGAAAACACTGGTACGAAGGTAGCCGTCGCTGTTCAGCGGGTGGTCTTCCATCGATAAATCGTTGCTGATACAGTTCGCGAGCACGATTTAAATTGCTATCTTCATGGCCTACGCATAACATCATATCGTAATATTCTGAGTTAGAAAACATCGTCATTTTGGAAAAAAATATGGAAAAACACGGAACAATTGTAGAATATCGATAAGAAGTTTTGAAATTGACAACATAATTTTTATTCCGTCTTGACGTTTTTTAAAGCCAGTACTTTAAGCATAATGACATCGTAGTATTGAACCTTTGTGGATGAAAAACAGAAAAACCATTAAAGTTGACAATTATTAAAATTGGTAGGTAGGCCTCTCTGTTAAATAATCTATGCTAACTCCGGTTCCCTGACATGACAGCTTACTAGGGTTGACAATATTTTTGGCTTTGATAATTTATTATATTTTTTACGGGGTATTTTGTAACACGTTGTATACATACATACATGCATTAAATCACGCCTGTTTCCCAGAGGGGTAGGCAGAGACCACTTTGTTCCACTTGCTACGATCTTGACAAATTTCTTTCGCTTCTTCCACATTCATACATCGAGTCATGCACGCACGTCGGTTTCGGGTACTTAAGATTCGGCCCTTTTTCAGTATTTATTTATATTGAATGAGGATAACCAACTGGTACTTTGAACTTGCTTTTGATACTTTTTTTTAATGTCTTAATAATAATATATAAATATTGTGTTTTTTTGTCTTTTATGCACTAGATCAGGTACCAGGATATCAGGAGCCAGCGGTGCTCAGCTCCTCAGGCCATGCAGGCGAAGGAATATGTGCATCCCACCTGTACTCTCTCGCCTCCATGACCTGAGGAACTGAGCTAAATCGTCAGAACAGAACGCGGTCAAGAGAACTTCGAAAGTTGTAAGTTAACTGACATTAATTTTACGTGTGTATTATACGAGTATGTACTATATCGTCAAAATGGAACCTTGTACTTCGAGCACGTACTTTTAAATGTGTATGCCGATTGGAACGCCTCGTGGCCGTGATTGATACTAAAATTTGATAGCTAGTTGACATTTACTTTGACTTATTTTACGTATCGTTATGTACAGAGATTGGAATAGGCTGACTATATTTGCCTGAACTTGACGCATATTCATTCATGCGTGGGTGAGATGGGACTGAACATGCATCAAGTTTAGGTAAATACAGTCTGCCTATTCCGATCTCTGGTAACGTCTGTCAGTTTTAGGGGTTCATATTTCGGATAGATTCAGCAAAAGTTTTCGAATAGTAAAGGCGATTCGAAACCTTGACTTATAATTGAAATGATTCTGCTAGAGCTACAGTTACTGACCTACCTTATTAAGAAATCGTCTTCTTCTTCATTTTATTTTATCAATCTATAACCACCCACTGCTGAGTCAAGATCTCCTTCAAAGCGGGTATTTTTTTTCGTTACAGGTGTTTAAATCAATCAAATAAAATGTTAAATTTTCGTTGTAGCCTAGTTTTAGTTTTAATTTTCAGTTTTAAATTATTTTATATTAATAATGTTACTGTGACAGCGTTTTAGAGGTATTATGGTGGTTCTGATCCATGGTTCCATTTTGCCGATAGTAAGTACTTACAGTTAATTTTTAACATATTCATTATTCTGTTTTTACTTTAAAATTGTTACTAAAGTTTGTGCCGTTGCCTGTTTTTGTTCAATTTTTTTAAGTTAAAATCCTCTGAAACCCAGCGGCACAATGCTGATTACGCCCTTTTCTACGCCATATTTTAGGTTGTACGTTATTTTACAGACTGAAGTTGTTTAGAATTTCATTTCATAGAATTTTTTTCTCGTATTATCATTTCATAGAATAATCAATATGTAGAATAATTACTTTGAAGACTTTTAAATCATCGTTTTTTATTTTAAATAAAATTCAATGTTTCTTTTTTCATATCATAGAATAGCAAATTAAATATTCTTTGTTCTCATATTATTTATTTAAAATATAACTTAATAACAATAAAATCAACTTATAGAGTAGGGTGCAGTTTGTGAAGGTGTGTGAAATGAAACGTTTGAAAAAAAGCATACGATTTTAATTTGCAGTCAAATGGTATCGCATAGCTTATTCAAGAGATATAAAAAAAATAACCTCGAAGGCTAAGGCGGGAGCTTGCTTCGCTTCGCTCCCGCCATAGCCTTCTAACCTAACCTATTCAAGTCGGTTCTGCCCAGAGAGGTCTTGCTCGCTCGCTTCGCTCGCTCGCTCACTCATATTTATATCATAATATAGTATTTATCTTATAACCCAACCTTCTAAAAAATGCACTGACCAAACAATATTCGTTGAAAAATAATTATATTGTTTGATAAGTATGTGTAATGAAAAAATAAAATTACAAAATTCATTGAATTGATTTTCTGTCGAATTTGTTTCTTTCAAGTAAATAGTTAAAAAAAAATAATATACGAAGCAAAAATACAAGGACCAAATAGTATATGAAACATTTTCTGTGAAACAAAATTCTGTAATTTTTCAGTCTGTAAAACAAGGGGACACCCATATTTTAACATTATTTGGTTTTGTGTCATCAGTATTTATGTAATGTAAGCGTTGCATGAATATTTTTAATAGTCTACGCCAGCGAGGGAAAATAAACACAAAATATTTTAATACCGCTTTACTGTCAAAAAGCATAGGTATATGGAATGACGCTAAAGCTTTTTAATAAAGTGACAAAAACTAATGTAGAAATAAATGACAAAAAAGTGTTTCACATTATAGTAAATAACGCTTAATTTTATTTTAAGGATTATATTAATAATATGTTTTAAAATGTTATTTGGAAGTTTTTTTTTTGTCTTTATTTTCATCACTAATCTAATTAAGTAACTACTAATATTGCATACCTCTAGCCATTTGTATACATTATGGCCAACGTGCACAAAACCTTATAATCTGTAATATATCCTCTTTATATCCTATTATGTAACTGAATTGTGTATTGTATTATGTAATTGAATTGAACTATGTATTATTTTTTAGTTTTATCTCCGTCTGTCTTCTTTTTCTGTGCACCCACTATGTAAATTTCTGTTTGATTATTTGGTCGACTGGTAGAGAATGCTATTAGGTATTAAGTCCGCCATTTGTACTTATTTCTGTGCAATAAAGATTAAATAAATAAATAAATAAATCTTATGTTTTGCCACAGACATTTTTTTAAATTCTTTTTGAAATAATTTGCCCTTTAAAGTGGCGTAATTAACGCTAAATCACTCAAGATTGTGTGATGCGGTCTGTCATTGCTACGGGGACGGGGAACATTGTGACATGAACCCATTTTGCTTGTGAAATTGTGAAAATTTTAACTGTCTACATATTACAGTACATGATAATTACAGCCCGTTGATAGACAGGCGGACAGCAGAGGTTTAATAGTAGGGTCACGTTGACACCTTTTAAGTACGGAACTCTAAAAAGAATAGAGCTAAGATGTATCTAGAGATAGATAAATCAGTCCTAAGGGTATTGTTATTTTAGGTTAACTTGTTAGCGTAGTTTTTAGGAATAATCCGGGTTTACCCGGGACTGGGGCAGGATAAGCAAGGGCTAATGGGTTTGACCTTTCAGACTAATATATTTGTGGACTGACAGTCAAGAGAATGGAAAACTTGTGATATTATATTTTTTCTTAAGGTGACGTAACATGTACAGACACGAGATTAAAGGACATGGCCCGTTTGTGCCCCAATTTGTACACGAATGAGACATATGTGAAAAATTATTAAATAATTATTAATTACACGTGTGATTAATTAAATCTCTGTACAAGTAGCGGAAAAAAAGTAAATATAAAAAAGATATTGTGTGCCGGAAACCACCCACTTGACAGTTTGGCATGTACGTAGGCTGCAAAAGTGCATGGACAATTGAGAATTAAAATGCTATGCAGGTGAATGTCGACGCCATCTGTCTGCTTGTGGGGCGTTAGCAGCTATTAGTAAATCTTACTGGTTCAGTCAGATCTCACTAGATGGCGCTGCATTACCTTATAATATGAAAAACATTTTTTTCCACAAGAACCAAGCAGTTGCATAGTTGTCAACTTTATTATTCTTAGTCCACACTTCCAAACTCGGATTATTGATTAGATTATTAAAAAACACATTCAAAATCCATTTTACCCGAGCGGAATCGAACTATGAACCTCTTGTATCATAGGCAATGCCAAATGCCGTTCGACCATCGAACGTTTTGATAACCTGTCAAAATATATTATCAGTTTATGTTTATAGTCGGCTCTGCTTACTTTCTAAGAAATACGTTAGTATCAGAAGAGGGTAGAATGAAAATTTATAAATACCGGTTTCGTTTTTACATTTAACTTATGCACAATCCTTTGTTCACTGTTCCTCGTACGGTTACTGAGTTTTTAATTGCGTTATTATTTCATCAAAATGAGTTCACGTTGTAATATTGATTCAGTTACAAGATCGCAAATAATTGCCTTGCATAACGAAGGCAAGAATTTATCAGATATAGCCAGAGAGACAGGAGTAAACGTAAGTATTTTTGATGTGTTTTGTTCAAACAAAACTTAATGTTCATAGGTTAACTATTATTTTTTTTGTTATAGCGGAAAACCGTGGTTCTTTGGGTACGCCGATTTGAAGAAGAAGGATCTTTGCTACACCGTCAAAGAACAGGCAGACCACGGCTTATAGACGCGCCGCAGCGTCTAGCCATGGTGGTGGATTACGAGGAGAATGGTTTTATACCGACTAACCACTACGCCAGTTTATTTGACACAAGCGTGGACACCGTCCGTCGAGCTCTTCACAGTGAGGGTCTGCATTATCGTAGACACGCAGTCAAACCATCGCTGACAGATAATCTCAAAAGAGCAAGGTTAGAGTTTGCTTTGGAGCTTTTGGATTTAGATTGGTCTAATGTCATCTTTACTGATGAAAAAACGTTTAAATCGAGTCAACATGGACGTCTAAGTCTGTGGCGTCGCAATAATACGCGGTGGAATAGCGGCCACGTAGTGCCCAACATGGAGTCTGGTCGCATCAGCGTGAACATGTGGGGGTGGATGAGTGGAGCTGACCCGGGAGAACTAGTGAGGCTACCCAGTCGAGCCAATAGTGCGAACTATGTGGAAGTGCTGGAGGAGACCATGTTGCCCACTGTTCGGAATGTGTATCCTGAAGAGCAGTTGCCAATTATATCTTTCGTGCAAGATAATTGTCCGATACACCGTTCGCGTATTGTGCGGGAGTGGTTTAGCCAGCACGAAAATAACATTAAAGTTATTCCTTGGCCTGCTAGATCGCCGGATTTAAATCCCATTGAAAATTTGTGGGGCGTTATCGTCCAACGATGGGATAAACAGAATGAGCGAACACCAGAAACTTTAGAGGCTCATTGTTTAAAAATATGGGACAGTATTCGCGGGTCAGATCTGTGTAGAAATCTCGTCGGCTCAATGCGCTCCCGTTTGCAAGCTGTGATCGAACAAGGTGGGGGCTACACTAGATATTAAGTTTAAGCAAATAATTACACTTATATATATATTTTGTGTGATATATTTAGTGGAGACCGGGTTTTGATTAACGTATCACGTCATCATCATCATCATCCATCACTGCGTAAAACATTAATAATAATAAACGAAATGAATGTTTATTTTGCCGTTTTTAAGTTTCTGAGCTATGTTATGATATTTAATCATATATTTTAACGAAATACTTTATTGCCCCCTTTGTCACACGCCCGAGTTAATTTGTTTTTATTTTAAATTGTCAACTTTATTTCTATGTTAACTTTTTTGGTGTGTGTTTGGTTTAATAAATGTGTTTGGTTTATTTCATGGAGCTAGCAGAACTTTTAATTTATTGATGACTGATCATGATCAAAACTGTAAAAGACAGCTATTACAATGCGTTTAACCTTTAGGCACGCGGTTGTTTTATGCGCAGCGCAGGTGCAGGTGTTTAACGCATTTGCGTTGACGTTCCCTATTTTAATTCAATACATCGAAGCAATTACTACGCTTTGTTTTTGGGTCATACGCACGCAGCTCCAATCGCAGAGTTCAATTCATTAAAAAAAAATGTTTACAGTATAAAACAACCGCGCACTTTACGTTAACCCGGTCCCTATTTTTTTGAATTATATTTGTTATTACTAGTTATTGTGGGAAAGCTTCAATCATCTTTCCGATGTCGGAAATGAATACTTAAGCTAAGACCTCAATAGTTAGATGGAAAATTGTTATAATGTTGTAAATAATTAGTCAAATTGAGATAAACTGATTATACTCAAATATTTTATAAGAAGTAAATGATTTTAAACCACAAAAGTAGTATCATTTTTAAGAATGACGAATTTTTCCTGCTTTAAATAATGCATTTATTATGTTCCATCATTGTAAACGTAAGCAAATAATATTTAAAAAAAAAACAAAAATATGCTTGCCACTAACGAGATTCGAACTCCCATCCATTGAGCACACCTACGCATGAAGCTTATAAACTGTGCCACCATCTCATATGGTTGACAAGACGAAATATCGATTCTAGTGCTGTGTAGTTAAGAAATTGCAGTAATAAGCAATTGAACTAGATCAGTAAACTGCGCCATCTAGTTTATTTGTTGCGAACTTGAAATCGAGTGCTCATAGGATTATCGACGTTAAGGTGTCCATGCAATTTTGCAGCTGACTGTACACATACGCGTGCCGGCGTGTTATTGAAAAAGGTGAATCCCTGGAGGCCGTACTACAAATTCTTAAAACTGACAAGTTCTAGGCAACGAAAGGGACAGAGCTATATGACATCACTCTGTACCTTTCACTAGAGGACGTTTAACTTGGCATGCCGCCTTTTTGGATTAAAGACTCGGGATGCAAAATAAAATGAAAAATTAAGGTGGGTCGCCTAAGGTTCGCGCCCTTTTCGCGCTATAGAGCAGTTTTTTTTTTTTTTTTTTTTCTATTTTCTGACAAAGATAACAGTAAGGACTAGAAAAACAACAAACGTTTTACTATCGATATTATTGCACGTAACATATATTTTTCCAAAGCAATTTGAACAATCCGTTTAGGAGCAGTAGGCCTTTAAAGAGAGATCATTATTGCAGTTTGAGGTGACAGCGCCTTGCACGTTATGATGTGGTTTGAGGTTATGTAAAAAACTAAGTATCGAATTACTTTAAAACCGCTGCTTTATATGTAAAATGACAAATACATATTGAAAGTACATAATTTTCGCTTTAATTTGAGATATAAATGATTGCTGTACATTCTGGGGCACAGGGCCATAGTAAAACGGGCCAAGTCCTTTGGTACCCCACCATAAGTCCAAAGTCAATCTGACATTCTACAACAAGTTCAAGTTAAATTCTTTGTTGAATGGCTACTGTCCAGTGGGACAATTCTGCCAGTGTCAAGGTTGGAAGTTACACGTGATCGGTAAAAATGCTTTTCCAGAAACAGATGCTGATTCATCAGTTGGGGCATTCTACAACAATAAAGTTGAGTTTCCTAAAAGTTACAAATGACTTGACATCTCTAATGACATTGACGACTTCAAGCTAGTCTTCTTGAAAGGGGTCCTAAATTATCGTTCGTGACCGTACGAACAGTCAAAAGTTTTAATATTTATACGGTCATCGCACCAGAAATATGTGAACATATAAACCTTATTATCAGTGGCATACGGGATACGTATACAGGGTGCCTCTGACCATGGGGCTTTAAATGCAAGGATCAATTATACTCGCAAAACTGAGCATCTTTTGTTCTGCAACTTTTTAAAACCATGTCGTTTTAATTTGTTTTGTTTTTCATACAAACTAAATGTAATTTTCAATGTATGCGATACAATACTAAATTGACAGCACAATAATAAATGTTTATCTTAATGAGATGTCAAATGTCAAATGAATAAAATCACGTCATTCGACTTTTAATTAATTAAATCAGGAACTACTTTCATCACCAAGTAAGTACAGTCGCGGAATGAAAAGATTCACCGCCTTAAGATCTGTTTTCGCTTGCTCAGTATAAGTTATCAGTATCTGCTTATCGACTCGTCTGTTACACAGTTTAAAAAGGTGACATGTGCTTGCAACGCGTAAATGAATTTATTTGAAAACTGGTCATCCTTTTCATTCCGCGACTGTACAATAAAGGGCCGAGTTCACCAACCAGTTTAACAGACGATTAAGTATTAATCAGCTGTTAGTTAATACATTTTACAACCATCAAACCGCTAACTGTCCGTTTCATTGTTGGAGAACACTGCACTAAGGCGGCAATTATTATGATAACAGTAAAAACAAGTTTCTTTAGTAAAAGATTTAATTAATCCTTTATCACAACAAAAACCAAACATTCAAATCAAACATCTTCTTAATTAACAATTTATTTACAATTTTACACTCACTGTCGATCTCGTATTGAATTTTCAACATGCCTTCCCTCCCGTCGTATGCAAGTTTCGTATCTCCTTAAAATTGATCTTTGAACAGAGTGTAAACTAGACAAACGAATCTTACGAAAACTGTTGATGATCTTTTCTCTCATAGCTTCTATCGTAACAGTATCTGTGGCAAACACGTCATCCTTTATGGCTCCCCATAAAAAAAAATCGAGGGGTGTTAAGTCCGGCGATCTTGGTGCCCATCTATGAGGAGCATATCTTCCTATCCAGCGGTTTTCAAAAATTTCACTTAATCTGTTACGGACTGCGATCGAAGAATGTGCAGGTGCACCATCGTGCTGGTACCAAATTTCGGCATGGCCACTTGGTAAGTTATTTAAGTAACTTACAACGTGCTCATTTAAAAGCCTCAGGTATTTTTCAGAGTTCAAAGTGCCATCAATGAACACGGGGCCAATAATAGTATCGTTAATAATGCCCGCCCATACGTTCAGGGACCAACGATATTGATGACCAGTTTCCTTATTCCAATGGGGATTGTCTGTTGACCAATAATGGACATTTCTGCGATTCCACATACCATTGCGGCAAAATGTGCTTTCATCTGTCCAAATAACACTTTTTAGAAAAGCTGGATTTTGGTGATGTTGTTCCAAAAACCATTCACAATAAGCTTTACGTATTGGGAAATCCCTCGGTAATAACCCGTGTACCTTTTGCGGTTTGAATGGGTGCCGTTTGTTCGTTTTCAAAACTTTATGAACTGCCGAATGATGGATTCCAAAAATTCTGGCTGCGACCCGTGTACTCGAGCAAGGATAGTCAGCAAAATAATCCAAAACTCTGTTTTGGACTTGTAATGGCAAAGGGTTATTGCCCACGGCTTCCACCTGCGTATTGCCGGTAATCGGTCGATCATCTCTAATTCGTTGAACTGCATTTACTATTACACGAGAGTTATGTGGATGCCTACGATTCGGAAACCTTTCTCGGTAAAGTCGGAGTGCTTGGGCTCCGTTTCCTTGTGTTTCTCCGTACAACAACACCATATCAGTCAGTTCTGCTGAAGTGAACACTTAATTCGGCATTTTTAAATTTATTACCTACTTAATTGTTATACTGAATAAAATTTCTTTGACAGCAAGATTTTTGATTGACAAATTTTTATTTTTAAACATGTTCTAAGTGAAGAGAAGAGGTTGTTAAATTATGAGGTTGTAAATTAGTTTCATACCAAAAAAGGTGAAAAACAAAGATAAACCTCTTTATGGTACATTTGACAATGAGTTTGTAAGCGGAATAGAAAATTATCTTTTAAAGACCCCCGTACCAAGAAAATTTTGCCCTCGTACCATGAGATAGCGATAATACCGCCATGTCCGATACACTGATTTAACGATTAAACTTTGAGGATCAATAAATTATCTAAATTCAAGTTAATTGAAAATGTTACAAAACAAAAGTAGCTCAGTTAAGCGACTAGAATCGAACCTTGCATTTAAAGCCCCATGGTCAGAGGCACCCTGTAGATGTTTTTGACGCCTTGGGAACGTATATAGGATATTGTTTGTATGACTGGGACCACACCGTAAAACCAGAATTTTATAGTACTTGGATGTCTATCTCTTCACACTCTTCCGAGTAACAAATATACTGACAGATGCCAGAAAGAGTGTGACAGCTATAAACAGCTAAGGACTACTAATAATAATCAGAGAGGCTATTGCCTAACGCACTCGCAATCGCAATTGTTTTTATTTTGAAAATCGAGAGCTTTTTTGCATACAAAATGAGATCAATTGTTCCGTTTTGAAGTCGATTACGAATGCGAGTGCGTTAAACAATAGCGACGCAGGTTACTTTACTTACTCGATAGAAAGGAAAACGAGCTCGGGGTTCAGAACTGGTTTTTTTTCTAGTTTCATTTAATAGTAGATTGTTTAACAAGGGACTAAAACCAGCCATAATAACACGATATGTTTAGTCACGCGAGCTGAGGTCGTTATGGTTGTTCAGTCTCGCACTTTGAATGCGAGCAAAAAAAAACGAAGTTCTATACAAAATTACAATATTTATCACAACAAAGTTTATTATGAATTAGTTCTGGTTGTGTTTGTAATGTGACGGTTTAAACGCTTGTATATTTAGCCAACAGATTCAAGCTTGAAAACTATTTGAAAAATAATTAAAAAAAAAAAACATTTATTGAATAAATTAAATCTTTTTTTATATTTTTGCACAGTTACTCGTCTTGAGGTTATTTCCACGTCCTTAAAATTGACTATGTTTTATATAAAACCATTGAAAATGGCGATAATCCCCTATCGCAAACACCGTGAGTGATTGTTGAAAGTAAATAAAAAAAAACTTTTAACCCTAAAGGAGCTTTAGTCCCGATGTGCAGAGACTAAAGTAACATTTTAAGAACATGAGAAGTGAAAAAGCATTTTAATTATTAAGGTATACTACATAAAATTATAATAGTGTAATAGCGATAAATGCATGCTAAGGTATGTAAATATTTCTACTTTGATTACGATACCTGAACTTAGGACAGCTGAATTGTTAGCACTGAATTTCAAATTTCGTTTCATTCATCTCCGCTGCGGTTTGAATTGCCACCGAGAACAAGCAGTGTTAACCGCGTGTTGTCTTTATAATTAAGTTGGAATACAACTCTGCCCTCCTAAGCCAGTAAGCAGTATCTTACATTCAATCACCAAAGCAGATTCAATTCTATGTTGCTAATAATAAGGTTGATATTACTACAAAAGGTTTATTTTAGTTGCTCAGGACGGCAGAACTGCGGCGCATGTGCACACGCACACGGCACACGGGGATCGCTTTCGAAATTCAAATTCAAAATTCAAAATTCAAAATTCTTTATTTGCGATAAATATGGTTGGTACAGATCTTGAATTATTATACATAGGTCAACATATTTAGCCATCGGTGACAGCATGCAAAACTTGAACACTTATATTTAACATGTCATTTAAATTGCTTGTTCTAGGGGAGAGGGTATAACGTGAACGACTGTGTAATTCCGGCTTGGTTCCCTAATACTCAAACCACGGAACTTAATTTAATTTCGGTACTTTAGGTTGAAATTCGAATTACAAAATGTAATTTTATCATCAGATCAAATTAAAATTTAGATAAACGGGCTCTGGTTAAATTTTGTGTTAGTTTGTTTCGATGCCTGGGGGGTTAAATGACATGACTATGCAGTTCATTTTACGGTGAGCGAAAGGGACGAAGCTATAGCAGTTACATAACTGTGTCCTTCTCTCTCAGCGTAAAATGAATTGCACAAATACGTCATAATAACCCCACTGATCACCTATCAACCTGATCTAAAGCGGTCGTCTTTATGTACTTAAAAATATCTACTTGCGTGTTGCGTATATACCTATATATCTACGGGCCTAGTATGGCTGCGTCTTTATCGCGTGTCAAACGTGGATAAAGCATCCGTCACTCTCACACTTATTTACGTGTCAGAAGGTGACGTATGCCTTATCCAAACTATATCACGTGATAAACGCAGCCATATTAGGGCCCCTGCTGTAGTTATTGCTCTATAGTTAGTAGTCAAATCTTACAGCACTATTCCTATACTCTGAAATTTGAAATACATAATGTAAACCTGATGACAATGCAATGCAATGGTATCTAAGAGCTGACCTGATGATGAAGTTACAAAGTGGTAACAGTACCTACGTTGTACTTTACGAAGACCCACCTTGCTTTTGCGGGTGGTAGGACCTTGTGCAGGGTCCGTCCGGATCGCTACCACCGTCTTATCCATTCACCTACCGCCAAACAGCAGTGTCCGTGTTCCGGTTTGGGGATAAGACATCCGGTGAAATGACTAGCATAGAGGCATTCCATCTTAGCCTCAGGGTTGGCATCGCATTTGCAGTCTTAGGATTGCATTGCAGTCTTGTGATTGCGAATGTCTATGGGTCACAGTTTTCACTTACCATCAGGTGGCCTGTGTGCTCGTTTGTCTTCTCTATGCCTTTAAAAATAAACCTAGTTTGGATGTGTCTACTCTCGACAAGAAGATGACGACTAAGCAGAAAAAAAACAATCGACAGCTAAAGCTTGATTTTTTTATGGATCTATTGTCTGTCTAAAACTGTTTTAATGAGCTGTTATTTATAAAGCAATAAAGAAACAAGAAATTAATTGCAAAGTTTTAAAGATTGTACGGCTCAGCTGGGCGGTACTGTCGAGCTCATATTCGGCGTCCCGGCTCTGGAGTACAGTGCGCTGTTATATTAAATCCCTTCTTAACGATGGCCCGATTCATACGCTTTAGCAATTGTGCGACTTTTATATACTAAATTTCCAGAGGACGGAAGAAAAGAAATTAAAGTATTTTATTTCCACAAATATAAGACCACATGACACTGGCGGTGGTCTGTGTCAGAAAACCCTGCTGCAAATCTTACACGAATTGACCTAATCTGAATGTACTTGTCGAAAAACATACTAACATACAGACAACAATTCTATGCATCTAAGTTCGCCTATGTACATTATTTATATTGATGCAAACATGTCTTGTAATTGTTTATGTGCAATAAAGAGTTTACATACATACATACATACATGCTAGTTGCCCATACCAGGAATGGAACCCTGATCTGCTAGTTTTGTAGGAAGGGTCTGTGTTTTACCACCACAAACCCTGCGTAAATTACGTCTCTTTTAAATAATTTATCATTTCAATGACCCTTAAAATTTGTATGTCTTAATTTGGCCAAATATTTTCGAGTTATTTAGTGAAACTTTACGTACTCGTAGTACAGTCAGCGTCATATTATAATTATATTTACTCTTTTAGCGGTGTAATGGTTCGGACGCCGTTTTCTCAAAATAAGTTTAAGCTAGGCTTAACCAAAATTGGTTAGGCCATTATTAGAGATATCAGCTCTCAAAGTAGTGGTCGCTATTATAACGCGAGTGTATCTATAGATGAATGACTGTTTTTGGCCGTAATCCACGATTTGGTTATGGGTGATATAAGTAATGAAGGTGAAAAAGTTCCATTGTGTGACGTAAACTGTTGTGAACACAGTTGTATAGTTATTTTTTTCGTACAACGGAAAGTTTTATAGACAATTTTAATTGCATGAGTTATGAGTATATTTAACTTTTTGGTCCTCACACTTATGCCTTGGACCACGCCACACCGATGCCATTCTGTACATATCTCAGTTTAAGACGGCTCTATTGTTTCTTTTTCGCATTCGCAGCGTTAAAGTATTGAATATTTAGTTTTCGCCCGAACGCCGCTTGTATTTTCGTTCGTCGATTTAGTGGAATGTTTTCCCGCTTTATTTCATTTCTGTGCAAATATTCATACAGTTTGGATTGTGTTTGAGCTGATACAGAGCGTAACAACTTTGTTGTGTTAACACTGTTTGGAATTCGTCTAATATTTAAAAAAACAGGCAGTTTTCGGTGTGTTTTTATCGGCAGCTGTTAGTGTCGAGTTGGTTTGGAATTATAGTTTACATTGTTATGTAAAGCTGCAACATACATTGTTAATTTGGATGCGGTTTTCTATAAATTTCTGGGAACAAGTAATTATGTATTTATGTGAAATTCACCTTTGTTTTACATAAAACAACATAACTCAAATGTAACGATTATACATTATAGTACTAATCCTTTTAAACCTACTAAAACCTTTCTACTAATCTCATACTAATCATATTGGAGTGTTTAATTTCAAAATTTACGATACTTTTCGTTAGATTTTACATACATACATAAACTCACGCCTTTATTCCCAGAGTGGGGTAGGCAGAGCTACAGAATTACCAACAACTCTAAAAACTTGTTGATAATTCCGTTACCACATTTTGCACACTTAGGCTGAGATGTTTACCAGTGTATTAGTGACAGGTTGTAAGCCCATCGCCTAACAGTACTATACGCCTTTATTCCCTTAGCCGTCTCTTACGACATCCACGGGAAGATATGGAGTGGCACTATTCTAACCCGGCAACCACACGGGTTATAAAGTTATTAATATAATTTAACGCATTAGGTAATATACTTTCGATATCAGTTTAAAGTTTTTTGATATCTATTATGGTTATGGAATAATCGCCTGGACACACTTAACGATTACTATACTATAGTATTTATGTATGTTTGTTGCTTTGTGACGCTCTAGAAAATAAACGCGTGGACGAATTTTGATAATGCTTATTCGTCGGCTTAGTGCAAGAAGTCATTAACCCACAAAAAGTCAAGTCCGAGAAAAACGGGCCCAAAGTTTTGACTTAGTCAAATGAACATTATTGTTGTAGGTTCGGGTCTAGATTTAAAAATTAAACACAAGTGGTTAGCTAAATATATTTAGTATCAAAACCAATTAAAAACTTTGTACAATAATTCCAAATAACTTTTTAAAAGCCTAAATATGTAGGTAGTGACTTTTTGTCTTTCTCGCTTTAAGGGAACTTGCAATTAGTTATTTTTTATTTTAATAACAATTAAATCGAGAAACACAGTTTTAAACGAGAAATTTGGTTTCATCAGTCTTAATTATTACCTTAGAAACTTTATGAACATTATTTACTAATTAACAACGCATAAACAGTTTTAAAAACTCTACTTCACAGATATAAACTCAACAAAACCACAAAAATAACATAAAATTCTCAAAATGGCGTTATTTGTAACTCCAAACTAAAATAACTAAAAAATGATTTTTTTTTATAGAGGAACTTAATATTATATTATAATGCCAGACACTCACAGCAAGCACTACTTACTTACTGTTATAAAACATAAAAACTTCTAAAAGTATTAAAATAAAAAGATCAGCCTTTGATTTTGAACTAATACTGTAAGTACGAAAAAGAGTTAAAAAACCTAGTCATCCATCTTTTTTACTCTTCGTCTTCTGAGTTTGAAGACATTTCTTCAGGTACATAATCACGACTTTCTTTGGCTGGCAAGTTCTGGTACCAGTGGTGAAGTTCCGCGGGTATAATTTTTTCATTGCACATTTTTAGTAAGTCCTTTTTTTAGCTAGAGTGATTGGCAGTTTTTGGTTGTAAGCTTTTCTCAAAATGTAAGTGTTATAATTGAAACCCTGTATGGGTTTTTCAAGCTTACGTTTTCGCAGTTGTTTTATTGGGGCTATAGATTGTGATGTATTACTTTTTAATACGTGAAATTCTTTATACTCAGATTTGAAATCGTATCTGTATAAAACGGTGTCCCCTTATTTTACAGACTGAAAAATTACAGAATTTTGTTTCACAGAAAATGTTTCATATACTATTTGGTCCTTGTATTTTTGCTTCGTATATTATTATTTTTTAACTATTTACTTGAAAGAAACAAATTCGACAGAAAATCAATTCAATGAATTTTGTAATTTTATTTTTTCATTACTTACACAAACTTATCAAACAATATAATTATTTTTCAACGAATATTGTTTGGTCAGTGTATTTTTTTGAAAGTTGGGTTATAAGATAAATACTATAGTTATGATATAAATATGAGTGAGCGAGCGAGCGAAGCGAGCGAGCAAGACCTCTCTGGGCAGAACCGACTTGAATAGGTTAGGTTAGAAGGCTATGGCGGGAGCGAAGCGAAGCAAGCTCCCGCCTTAGCCTTCGAGGTTATTTTTTTTATATCTATGAAAACAAAGAATATTTAATTTGCTATTCTATGATATAAAAAAAAAAAACATTGAATTTTATTTAAAAAAAAAACGATGATTTAAAAGTCTTCAAAGTAATTATTCTACATATTGATTATTCTATAAAATGATAATACGAGAAAAAAAATCTATGAAATAAAATTCTTAACAACTTCTGTCTGTAAAATAACGTACAACCGTATAAAACCGTGTTTTACAGACAGAAGTTGTTAAGAATTTTATTTCATAGAATTTTTTTCTCGTATTATCATTTTATAGAATAATCAATATGTAGAATAATTACTTTGAAGACTTTTAAATCATCGTTTTTTATTTTAAATAAAATTCAATGTTTTTTTTTCATATCATAGAATAGCAAATTAAATATTCTTTGTTTTCATAGATATAAAAAAAATAACCTCGAAGGCTAAGGCGGGAGCTTGCTTCGCTTCGCTCCCGCCATAGCCTTCTAACCTAACCTATTCAAGTCGGTTCTGCCCAGAGAGGTCTTGCTCGCTCGCTTCGCTCGCTCGCTCACTCATATTTATATCATAACTATATATTTTTCTTATAACCCAACTTTCTAAAAAATACACTGACCAAACAATATTCGTTGAAAAATAATTATATTGTTTGATAAGTTTGTGTAAGTAATGAAAAAATTAAATTACAAAATTCATTGAATTGATTTTCTGTCGAATTTGTTTCTTTCAAGTAAATAGTTAAAAAATAATAATATACGAAGCAAAAATACAAGGACCAAATAGTATATGAAACATTTTCTGTGAAACAAAATTCTGTAATTTTTCAGTCTGTAAAATAAGGGGACACCGTATAATCAGACTCTAAATATTTATGTTCTATTACCTCGTGATGAGTTGTCTGAACTAAATACAACTGCAGGCTTAAAAGGAATTGATTACGATTTTGGCCTCCACAGGTGTCAGTGAATATGGAAATCTCTTTTACAGTAGATGGGAGACGTTTTATCCATAGATACAAAGCCCTACCCACCTCATCGCTTCCTTTTTTGCCATCCAGCTCAGACCAGAGGTAACAAAAGCCGTCATTGGGAGTGCGAGCTTCATAAATGGTAGCATTGTACACATTCAATTTGCGTAGGTAATAAAGAATAGAAACAGTTCCATTTGGGATATGAAGTACCTTTTGTAAATCTAAGGTTATTGAATTAAAGCTTTCATCTTCATTAGCACGAATTTTGTCCAATTCTTTGGCTTCTCGACTTTGTTCTTTTAGTGAAATGTGTAAATCATATTTTTGTTTCCAAGATTCAAGATCGGGTCCGTTTGTATTTTTGATACCGTTATACTTATGACATGTTAGACATTGGTCTTTTTTTGGATTGTGAAAATACAAATTATATTCAGTTCCAAATACATTTCTGTACACGTTTATAGTAACAGAAGTCCGAGACGCTTTTTTGCATTCCTCTGTATAAAGTTCGTACATTCTTGAAATAGATAGCGTGCCATCTAAATAGAGTTTTGACGATGTTTTTCGGCAATAGTGCGATTCCATTGTAGGGAATGATTCGATGTGTTGTTTTATAAAATCTATATCGTCTTGTTTGGTTTTATTGTGAGCAACATGCTTACCACGTTGGTCTTCTCCTTCAAAAAGACCAGAACTGCCAACCTTGGAAAATGCATTGTTTATAGGGCCGTTTGAAATACAGAGGGTACTTAAAAAACTTTTCACATACCTTGATTTTACCTTCATCATTAGAAAAAAAAATATGAACGTGACATGGTTCGTTTTCTAACTGCTTTTACGTAACACCTTTGTGGAGGATTTACTGATATGTTCGCGAGTATAAAATCCTTTTGACGACAGTTTTGTTTAAATTTTTTTGAGTGCTTTTGTTTCCAACTCATTATCGTCAATATCACTGATCTTATCAGTCAAAAAGTCAAAAACAAAACCTAGGTACCTATACAAAATCTCGCCCTAAGGACAAAATTGGTATTTCGCAAATGAAATACTTACTTACCTACAACTTAACAGCATAAAGTAATTTGCACGTATCTTATTATAAATAAATGACAAAAGTAGTTACGCTGTGATCTTCATTCTCCTTATTTAGAATCTTTTCTAACATCAAAGATCCTCGTCCTGCCTTAAATTTAATACCATTTCGCTTCATTTTGTAAGAAATCACTAACTTCTCGCGTAACGTCCATCCCCGGTCGCAGCCGCAACGGTATGACTTCGATCGCGGTGGCCGAACCCCCGTTACCGCGAGAGCAAGACGTACTCGTAGGTATAAATGAGTTGAAATATGAACTGTTGTGCAAGAATATTTCACTAAAGGTATTCAAATTCATACAAGTTATTTGCCAAAAGTCACTAACCATAATTTAATCACGTGAATTACATGTCTTTGGACATAACAAAAATCGATAAATATCATTATTTACTTTAAAAAATCATTCTGATTGCCATTAATGCTGTCTCCTAGTTTTTTTAAACTTTATAAAGTGCTTTAGTTATTTTATACTAAAGTAAAAGTGGTAATGTGCATCCAATGCTCATTTTGTTAAAAATCATTAAAGCATGATAATAACTTTTATTTTCGTTTTACGGTTTGCTAAAAGTAACTATGTGCATATAATGAATTCTAGCTCAAATACTTTCATAGCTTTATTCATATTGTTTTATTTCTTAAAGTTGATAAGTAACAAAAGTGAATATTTAAACAAAATAAAAAGATAAAAAATAACAAATATGTTTTGTTTAAAGTTAGTAATGGTCTAAAACCAATTTACATCAAATCAATAAGGCAAAAAGTTAAGTTAATGACTTAATGTCATGGCTGTAACATCGAAATTATTAAATGTAAAAAAAATGGATCCGTGCGTTAGAAAGAGTAAGTCGCGGCGAGTCCGCCTGTGCTCGTACCTGTACTTAGTGATTTTATGCAATTAGTGACTTCTTGCACTAAGCCGGCGATATATCAATTGATTTGTCTTAATTTTGTGAATGTCACTAAAGATAATGACATTAATGACTGTAGACGAAATTCAATATGGCGATAACTAGACACCATAATATAAAAAAAAACAATCGACAAACTATGATAAGTGTGGTAACTATCATTGAATCTGGGGGCACGGCAGTGCCCCCGCCAAGACAAGTCAAGCGAACGAAGCGCAAGGGGCACTACCTACCTTTTCTCGAAGCACTTCGCCGTTTTTTGAACTAAGTATTTCGAAATCATCTTTAGATTTTTTTCATAATTTTTCGTTTTGTTTCGTTTAGTATTTCATAGTTGGTTAAATTCCTTCAACCAACTGAACTATGAACTATGATGCAGTGGTTAAAGTAAGTATTTAATTTAAAGTTGGTTATCATATCACCAGTCGGGTTTTTTAATGGTTGCTTTTTGTTAAACTTGTTGCAAAGTAATCATTAAAAGCTACATTTGTAAATATTAAAAGACAAACTTGTAATAAAGTATAATGGAGAAAGCAATAAATATACGAGCCTAATATGATACTAAAATCTCTCAAGAAAGCAATTGCGTTTCATACTGTATTTTACGATAGTCATATTTTATTGTTCAATTTTAGAGAGTCGTAATAAAGATTACAAATGTCTTTTACCACAATGTAGTTTAATGTTATTCGATAATTCTGAAGGACTGTAGATTTTGTATACAATGACCGCCTTTCATACATACTTTAACCTCTAGTTTTAACTCCTGATTTTAGAACCACCCTTTCTCAGTTAGGTAAACGTCCGAGTACCTACTCGTCGCTGTATTAGTATTTGTCCCCATACTTTGAATTGCAATTAAGAAAATAAGATTAACAGTACTTTTGTCACCACCTCATTTTAGCGATGCGAAATGTTTGTGGCTTTGATATTTCACTCGCCAATTTTTAAATAAAGAAAAGGACTGCCAGCAAAAGCACCTGACATTTACTCATACAATCCGATTGACTAACATTTATTTTCATTTTGAAAATAAATCCATATGGTGACCAATAAAACAAATTCCATTTAACAAAAGTAAAGGTCTCATGTCCCAAATCACATGTTTTTTTTTGTGTATAATGTATCAATGAACAAAATATCACGACTCAAATAAATATTTTCTGTTGACATGTCGAGCATTCGGACGTTTACCTTACACAATTACCGTGTTGAATAGAAGCCCAGTCAAGTTTTAATAATCCGTTTTGCTCCACTTGTATTTCGAACTATTATACGAACCTCTATTTAAATGACTGTCCGAGCTGTTACTATATTAATTAACTCTGGTCTCTCATTGTAACGCGCACTAATTAAGGCTCGGAATCAATCCGAGTCGGGTTCCAATTACCAGGAATGTCCCCATTGTCTGGACCCGCTGGGCCATTTGATCGAGTCTGTGCCGATACGCGGGATCACCACGGGTCCATACTAACCACAGGGGGGATATAATGTTAAAAATAATGTCGCATTACTTGTTCTTGCCGCTACCAACTACCCTATTTATTTTTGTAACACGCATGCTACCAATGCTAAAAATGTATTCTCAGTAAGTTATATTGTAAATATTTTGAGAAATAAATATTTTAAACCATAATATTATAACCCATGACATGAAACTTTTAATGCAGAAATATGGCCGGCTGTATTTTAATAAAATAGAGATAAAACAGCTCCCCAAATGTCAGTGCTTATGGGTAAAGTAACTAAAATGGGCTTAAGGAGTCGAGTTGTAATCGTAAGTTACTGAGTTCGCATACACCAATGAGTTTTTCTAAATTAATTACACTACTTAATGGTCTTACGGTGAAGGAAAAACATCATCAGGAAACCGGTACGTTCGAACAGCTGCGTGTGTAAGTTACGATAAGATCGTAAAGAATTGAAGCTCCACAAAATAGCATTTATTTTGGCTAAAATGCTGGCTGTAATATATAGTTCTGGAGGCCTAATATGGCTGCGTTTAACGCATGATAAAATTTTGATAAAACATCCGTTATTTTTTGACACATGACTAAGTACGAGAGTTACGGATGCTTTATCGACGCGATAAATGCAACCATAAGTAAGTTATACTCGTAGTAGGTTTAGAATCAACGTTTATGATATTGTGAGTGAATGTAATAATATTATCGTGTTAAATATTAAAACTTTCAAAAATGGCCTGTGTGTATAATTTACAAACATTGTACACACTCAGGTAGTTCTTAAATCATGTGTTATATCACTGCCATGTGCGTCCATTTTAAGTAATCAACCACAGAGGGAAAAATATAGGGGGAAAAGCTGGAAACTAAGTCACGAGCGTCCTCTATTCTATTATAAAATAAATTTAACCTAATTATGACATCCGGTTGGTGTGAACCCGGTTAATGGCAGGTGTGAAACGGTGGATTAAATTGCAGATGTAGTTTTGCTTTGACACGTTGAACCCCGACTTTCTCTTTACCTATACCAAACCAAAAGCCAAAAGCTAGCTGATTGAAAGTGGACTTTATCTGGAAGTTAATAGAGGTGCTAATGATTGGAGAGGTGATTTGACTTTTTACTGTTTGCCTTAGAAAATTTGGAAAGCCATATTGCTCTTTTGTAAAGTGCACTTGTGAAATGCTGCGTTTTTTGATGTTCGTTTGAACTTTTTCAGTAGGCTGCTTTAGTAACCGAAGTAAGTCAGTTAGTGGCTTGCTTTAAACCTCCTATCATAAAAAGAGGGAGTCTGTTTGTCTGTGTGTGGTTTTCCAACGCTGGTTACAAATGGACGGGCTAAAATAATTCATAGCCATGTTTAAAAAAAGGTTATACCATTCGAAAAGCTTTATACTCAACGAACAATATTTTACACAATTATCCCCTTACTCATAAACCTGGAATAAGCTTGGAATAGTTTATGGGTAAAAATCAAAATAAATGTCCAGTTAAAGAGAGTTTTGTCACCGTCACGAAACTGTTGATTAACGTCAAACATACGTCAATTGTAATGAAATTGTAAGTTAGAAATCATTTAAGTGACATTTAAATAGCGTCCTTATGTACACTTTTTTTGAAAAACACCCTTATGCCATGCTGTATTTCTTGTCCTTATCTGTAATTGTGACATTTGGATCTGACAGAAAGTGACAAAGCATGGCATAAAATATTCCAAGCTTAGTTCACGTTAATAAGTATGGGGGTTTACACTACAAAGAAAAAATGGTGAACATTACCAATGTTTGTTATTTATAATACACATATATCACATTTATACAATATTAAAACATCATGATATCTGCACCCTTTCATCTCCACACTGTTTAAAAGAATACCGGTAGTACCGGTGCTAGTATATTTTACCACTTTAACTTTCCCTACATAGTTCTGGTGGAACGCTGCCCTTACAAATGGAACATTCCACAGACTAGATAGCTGTCTAGAGCCCAAGTTTCCGTCTAAAGTTCCAGTCTAGGCAAGCATTAGCCTCGTCATCCGTAATTGGCTGAACAGGCCACAACGGCTAACTTAGACACCGAACTGAAGACACTTCGAGAAGCGAAGCCTAGAACATAAAGTAAACTGCATTTGAATCTAGCTGGAAAATTATAGCTGCGTAGTGAATGATGAGGTTCTCTCTATACTGGTTTATCTGTTAATGTCAGGGATTAGTACCTACTAGTAAGCAAAAGCAATGATTTTTTGAGAGCGAGCATAGGGTACAGATGTAGTGAATAATCCTTTCCCATCGTTTTTTGTCGGGTAATCTCGTATTTATCTTGCTTTCTCAATTAGCTTCAGGACCCGTCAATATAAGCCAACTGACAAAGCAAGACAAATCGTCGGCTTAGTGCAAGAAGTCATTAACCCACAAAAATTCAAGTCCGAGAAAAACGCGCCCAAAGTTTTGACTTAGTCAAATGAACATTATTGTTGTAGGTTCGGGTCTAGATTTAAAAATTAAACACAAGTGGTTAGCTAAATATATTTAGTATCAAAACCAATTAAAAACTTTGAACAATAATTCCAAATAACTTTTTTAAAAGCCTAAATATGTAGTTAGTGACTTTTTGTCTTTCTCGCTTTAAGGGAACTTACAATTAGTTTTTTTTTATTTTAATCACAATTAAATCGAGAAACACAGTTTTAAACGAGAAATTTGGTTTCATCAGTCTTAATGATTACCTTAAAAACTTTATGAACATTATTTACTAATTAACAACGCATAAACAGTTTTAAAAACTCTACTTCACAGATATAAACTCAACAAAACCACAACAATAACATAAAATTCTCAAAATGGCGTTATTTGTAACTCCAAACTAAAATAACTAAAAAATGATTTTTTTTATAGAGGAACTTAATATTATATTATAATCCCAGACACTCATAGCAAGCACTACTTACTTACTGTTATAAAATATAAAAACTTGTAAAAGTATTAAAATAAAAAGATCAGCCTTTGATTTTGAACTAATACTGTAAGTAGGAAAAGAGTTAAAAAACCTAGTCATCCAACGTTTTTACTCTTCGTCTTCTGAGTTTGAAGACATTTCTTCAGGTACATAATCACGACTTTCTTTGGCTGGCAAGTTCTGGTACCAGTGGTGAAGTTCCGCGGGTATAACTTTTTCATTGCACATTTTTAGTAAGTCCTTTTTTTAGCTATAGTGATTGGCAGTTTTTTGTTGTAAGGTTTTCTCAAAATGTAAGTGTTATAATTGAAACCCTGTATGGGTTTTTCAAGCTTACGTTTTCGCAGTTGGTTTATTGGGGCCATAGATTGGGATGTATTACTTTTTAATACGTGAAATTCTTTATACTCAGATTTGAAATCGTATGTGTATAAAACAACATTCGGCCTTTTTTTCTCTAGTCGAAAAGATTTCACTTTAAGCCATCGCAGTTTTTCTCCATTGACGTCTATCGATCGATCCTGCATCAAGTTATCTCTCAAGTCGTTTAGGTTCAAAATGTCTGTGTGATTCATAACTATCGGTTCGTACGGTTTTTTCAGGGTTTTATTTTTCTTATTTTTTCTGTTTGATCTTGCTAATCGAATAACATTACAGAAGTCTATCATTGAGTACACTGGCATTAAACGCAATTAGGGCTCAATCGCACTGTGCATGCTATCTACCTCCATAATGTGTATGACCAGACTCTAAATGAGATGAGTTGTCTGAACTAAATACAACTGCAGGCTTAAAAGGAATTGATTACGATTTTGGCCTCCACAGTAGTCAGTGAATATGGAAACCTCTTTTACAGTAGATGGGAGACATTTTATCCATAGATACAAAGCCGTACCCACCTCATCGCTTCCTTTTTTGCCATCCAGCTCAGACCAGAGGTAACAAAAGCCGTCATTGGGAGTGCGAGCTTCATAAATGGTAGCATTGTACACATTCAATTTGCGTAGGTAATAAAGAATAGAAACAGTTCCATTTGGGATATGAAGTACCTTTTGTAAATCTAAGGTTATTAAATTAAAGCTTTCATCTTCATTAGCACGAATTTTGTCCAATTCTTTGGCTTCTCGACTTTGTTCTTTTAGTGAAATGTGTCATATTTTTGTTTCCAAGATTCAAGATCGGGTCCGTTTGTATTTTTGATGCTGTAATACTTATGACATGTTAGACATTGGTATTTTTTTGGTTTGTGAAAATCCAAATTATATTCGTATAGTAACAGAAGTCCGAGACGCTTTTTTGCATTCCTCTGTATAAAGTTCGTACATTATTGAAATAGATAGCGTGCTATCTAAATAGAGTTTTGACGATGTTTTTCGGCAATAGTGCGATTCCATTGTAGGGAATGATTTGATGTGTTGTTTTATAAAATCTATATCTATTTATTTATTTATTATCGTCTTGTTTGGTTTTATTGTGAGCAACATGCTTACCACGTTGGTCTTCTCCTTCAAAAAGACCAGAACTGCCAACCTTGGAAAATGCATTGTTTATAGGGCCGTTTGAAATACAGAGAGTACTTTTAAAAAACTTTTCACGTACCTTGATTTTACCTTCATCATTAGAAAATAAATACGAACGTGACATGGTTCGTTTTCTAACTGCTTTTACGTAACACCTTTGTGGAGGATTTACTGATATGTTCGCGAGTATAAAATCCTTTTGACGACAGTAGTTTTTTAAGCCCTAATATGTTTGACCAATTTTTTTACGTTCTTCTTCGCTGAAATTTTGTGGGCAGTTAAGCTTGCATTGACAACCTCCCGGCTTGGGGGCTTTTCCTGGCAATAACATTTTTTTATAATTTTTGTACGGTAAGCACTGTGATTTACAATTTTTTTGCTTGTTTCGGTCGTAAGACTCTTCATTTATTTTGTGCCATCTTGTTGTTATAATTTTTTTGGGTGCTTTGGTTTCCAACTCACTATCGTCAATATCACTGATCGTATCAGTCAAAAAGTCAAAAACAAAACCTAGTACCTATACAAAATCTCGCCCTAAGGACAAAATTGGTATTTCGCAAATGAAATACTTACTTACCTACAACTTAACAGCATAAAGTAATTTGCACGTATCTTATTATAAATAAATGACAAAGGTATTTACGCTGTGATCTTCATTCTCCTTATTTAGAATCTTTTCTAACATCAAAGATCCTCGTCCTGCCTTAAATTTAATACCATTTCGCTTCATTTTGTAAGAAATCACTAACTTCTCGCGTAACGTCCATCCCCGGTCGCAGCCGCAACGATATGACTTCGATCGCGGTGGCCGGACCCCCGTTACCGCGAGAGCAAGACGTACTCGTAGGTATAAATGAGTTGAAATATGAACTGTTGTGCAAGAATATTTCACTAAAGGTGTTCAAATTCATACAAGTTATTTGCCAAAAGTCACTAACCATAATTTAATCACGTGAATTACATGTCTTTGGACATAACAAAAATCGATAAATATCATTAGTTACTTTAAAAAATCATTCTGATTGCCATTAATGCTGTCTCTTAGTTTTTTTTAACTTTATAAAGTGTTTTAGTTATTTTATACTAAAGTAAAAGTGGTAATGTGCATCCAATGCTCATTTTGTTAAAAATCATTAAAGCATGATAATAACTGTTATTTTCGTTTTACGGTTTGCTAAAAGTAACTACATGCATATAATGAATTCTAGCTCAAATACTTTCATAGCTTTATTCATATTGTTTTATTTTTTAAAGTTGATAAGTAACATAAGTGAATATTTAAACAAAATAAAAAGATAAAAAATAACAAATTTGTTTTGTTTAAAGTTAGTAATGGTCTAAAACCAACTTACATCAAATCAATAAGGCAAAAAGTTAAGTTAATGACTTAATGTCATGGGCGTCATGGCTGTAACATCGAAATTATTCAATGTAAAAAAAAATGGATCCATGCGTTAGAAAGAGTAAGTCGCTGCGAATCCGCCTGTGCTTGTACCTGTACTTAGTGATTTTATGCCTTTAGTGACTTCTTGCACTAAGCCGACGAAATACAAACTTATCAACGGACAAAAATCGATGGGAAAGGATTATTCACTACATCTGTACTAGGTTCGAATCCACTCGATCACCATTCCTAACTTATTTAAGTACACTACCCGATGCTCTTTCTCTGAAGAAAAATCATTGCAAGGAAACTTAAAATCGTAAAGAATCGATGCTGCCCTTTTACGAAGAAAAGGCACTAGTGCAATTAATTCATAGAAGCATTATTAAACTATCAATGGTTATAATGAGGTTGGAAATGCAATACTATTCATATAGTAGATGGGCCTTTTTTCCGGAGGAGGGCAGGATGTGTATTCAAGACGGGTAAGAATGGTTTATTTAGAATGATTGGATTAAATAATAAATATGGCTCTAGTTTAGCAGTCACATCATTAAAGCAGTCAACTGAGCCACTTATTAAACACACACACACACACACACACACACACACACACACAAGTCACACCTACGTGCCCAGAGTGGGGTAGGCAGAAATACAGAATTACTCGTACCTACAACTTTAAAAACTTGTTTATAATTCTGTTACCACATTTTGCATAATTCGGTTAAACCCGTTAATATAATTTTTATTTTTACGGTTCAAAACATAATAAAAACTTATAAATAACAGTAGGTAGTCGTTGTAACGCCTACGTTGAACGTTTGACGGCTGTCGATTCCCACGTAGCCTCAAAGTTTGGAAAGTATTGAAAACTTAAACTTGATATTGAAAGTTTTCTTTCTTAAAGGTTCTTATACGAGTATATCTTTCCATCACGTGGCAGTTCTGTCTATAAATGTTTTCAACGTATTTTTAGGGTTCCGCACCTCGAAATGAAAAAGCGGGACCCTTATAGGATCACTTTGTTGTCCGTCCGTCCATTCGTCCGTCCGTTTGTCAAGACCATTTTTCTCAGGAATGCGAGATACCTCCACGCATTCCACATGGTGGATCTAGAATTTTGGATTTTGGCATGAAGCAATGTTTTATAGCACATACAAAGTAAAAATTTCGAAAAACTTAAATTTTTAGTTACATTTTAACTCGGTTGTCGTGATGGGTGAACTTTTACTTATTTACCTAAAGGTTTGTACGGAACCCTCGGTGCGCGAGACCGGCTCGCACTTGACCGGTTTTTTTAATAAATGGTAGGTCTTAGCTTGTTTTATAATCGTTTCAGAAAGAAAGAAAAATAACATTTAATTCACACCATTATTTATTATTATAAATGCGAAAGTGTGTCTGTCTGTCTATCTGTTACCTCTTCACGCTTAAACCGCTGAATCGATTTAGGTGAAATTGGTCCGAAGATAGTTTGAATCCTGGGAAAGGACGTAGGATAGTTTTTTTCCCAAAATTCATCCCCTAAGGGGGTGAAATAGAGGGTGAAAATTTGTATGGCGCTACGATATAAACGAGTTCCACGTGGACGGAGTTGCGGGCAGAAGTTAGTAAAAAATTAAGAAAATATAAAATGACAAAATACCTCCAATCAGTTTAACAAGAGAAAATAGTCATAGTCGATGTAATAATTTATTAGAAACATCAAAGAAAGTCTCCCAAATAAATTCCCCTTCAATATTCCACTCTGAAATAAAAGTAGGAAGTAAATAACATAGCATTGCGAGCCATATACTCGTAACACTTAATAATCGCTTTAATGTCACAAAACTTGAGGGCGGTCTCAATTAGAGCTGCAAGCGACAGGAGTTGAGCGGGAGGTATTAAGATGAGTGTCTTTGGCAAACGTATCAATTCACAAACTTACATACATACATACATAAACTCACGCCTTCGTTCCCAGAGAGCTACAAAATTACATACAAATCTAAAAAGTTATTGATCATTCTGTAAGCACACAAACTTCAATTTAGCAAAAACGTATTTGTGCGCAAATTGTTACAATAGGGTCCGTATTATTGTCACCTTTATCGCGGCGGATAAAGCTTCTGTCACTCTCGCACTATCATACTGGTCAGAAAGTGACAGAGTTATCCACGGTTACATTGATTGATTGACTAAAAAGAAAATCATGGAGCTCTATGCGTTTCTGTCAAGAATACCCTATAGTTCAGGAAATCTGTGTGAATACCTAAAACCTCTTAAAAATTCAAGTTTTCGGTCTTGAAGTTCTGCCGCGAGCTCTGCCATGTCCATGAAAGAACAAATTTTTCGATTCGATTTAAGTAGATTAGATTTTAGACGATTTTTCGATACCCTAAACTAAAAGTGTAACAGCAAAGTTGTTTCCAATAAAAGACGAAATGCGCTACAACTTAAGTCTTTGAATAATTTCTTTATAATTTATATTAACTGAATAACGACGTTTCAAACTATGGATTGATAAGACTAATTGATTAACATTTGGAACATTCATTAGTTGCACTATATAGTAGTTATCCTGGTACAAAATACTTTTGCGTTTCCAAATATTTGCAAAAAAAACTTTGCCTTTGCCACCAATTCAAAATTCCGCACACTTTGTAAGGGTAAAGATATGAATGACAAAACGTGCAACCACAACAACAACTTTAATGCGACTGCACACTGTAAAGTAACTAAAATGGGCTTAAGGAGTCGAGTTGTAATCGTAAGTTACTGAGTTCGCACACACCAATGAGTTTTTCTAAATTAATTACACTACTTAATGGTCTTACGGTGAAGGAAAAACATCATCAGGAAACCGGTACGTTCGAACAGCTGCGTGTGTAAGTTACGATAAGATCGTAAAGAATTGAAGCTCCACAAAATAGCATTTATTTTGGCTAAAAATGCTGGCTGTAATATATAGTTCTGGGGGCCTAATATGGCTGCGTTTAACGCATGATAAAATTTTGATAAAACATCCGTTATTTTCTGACACATGACTAAGTACGAGAGTTACGGATGCTTTATCGACGCGATAAATGCAACCATAAGTAAGTTATAGTAGGTTTAGAATCAACGTTTATGATATTGTGAGTGAATGTAATAATATTATCGTGTTCAATATTAAAACTTTCAAAAATGGCCTGTGTGTATAATTTACAAACATTGTACACACTCAGGTAGTTCTTAAATCATGTGTTATATCACTGCCATGTGCGTCCATTTTAAGTAATCAACCACAAAGGAAAAAATATTGGGGGAAATGCTAGATACTAAGTCACGGGCGTCCTCTATTCTATTATAAAATAAATTTAACCTAATTATAACATCCGGTTGGTGTGAACCCGGTTAATGGCAGGTGTGAAACGGTGGATTAAATTGCAGATGTAGTTTTGCTTTGACACGTTGAACCCCGACTTTCTCTTTACCTATACCAAACCAAAAGCCAAAAGCTAACTGATTGAAAGTGGACTTTATCTGGAAGTTAATAGAGGTGCTAATGATTGGAGAGGTGATTTGACTTTTTACTGTTTGCCTTGGAAAATTTGAAAAGCCATATTGCTCTTTTGTAAAGTGCACTTGTGAAATGCTGCGTTTTTTGATGTTCGTTTGAACTTTTTCAGTAGGCTGCTTTAGTAACCGAAGTAAGTCAGTTAGTGGCTTGCTTTAAACCTCCTATCATAAAAAGAGGGAGTCTGTTTGTCTGTGTGTGGTTTTCCAACGCTGGTTACAAATGGACGGGCTAAAATAATTCATAGCCATGTTTAAAAAAAGGTTATACCATTCGAAAAGCTTTATACTCAACGAACAATATTTTACACAATTATCCCCTTACTCATAAACCTGGAATAAGCTTGGAATAGTTTATGGGTAAAAATCAAAATAAATGTCCAGTTAAAGAGAGTTTTGTCACCGTCACGAAACTGTTGGTTAACGTCAAACATACGTCAATTGTAATGAAATTGTAAGTTAGACATCATTTAAGTGACATTTAAATAGCGTCCTTATGTACACTTTTTTTGAAAAACACCCTTATGCCATGCTGTATTTCTTGTCCTTATCTGTAATTGTGACATTTGGATCTGACAGAAAGTGACAAAGCATGGCATAAAATATTCCAAGCTTAGTTCACGTTTATAAGTATGGGGGTTTACACTACAAGCAAAGAATGGTGAACATTACCACCCAGGTAACACAAAAAGCCGTAATAAGAGCTGTTTATTATAATTGTCTACGCTTAAAGCTGAATAACTTAGCTGAATAAGAGCTGAAAAAGCGCTTTTTCAGCCGTTATTCATCTTAATTGGGCACAAATTATTCAGCCTAAAGTTCACATGGCTGTTTAATTGCTTTATAGTGGCTGAATAATGGCTGTATTAAGGGTCACAGAGTTATAAGGGCTGAATAACGGCTGTTTAAAAGAGCACAAGGGCGTGTTTATTCAGACTAAAGTTCACATGTGAACCCTTATTACTATCTTAAACCTCCACAAGTTCACCTTTAGCTGGACAAGCAAGAAAGTCGCTACATGTAAACGTCAAGTTAAAAATCTATATAATTAATTGAATACCTGTTGAAGTGTTTTGATTTTTCATTGAGATGACCTTACGACTAGATTTGCTTCAACGGGAAATGGCGGAATATTAAATAGTAATTAAGTATACTTGAAGTTTTGTTATATCAGTGAAAATTATTGCGGTCTCGATTTTACTGTGTATATATATATATATATATTATTTAAGAAAATTTTCACGCGCTCCATAAATAATGCGTTTTTTTACAAAATAAACAGTAAATATACGCCGAAGAAAGTATTACCAAATCCGTTTTCTTTCTTTTTTTTATCAAAAATATACCATAAACTGATGTTACTGGTCTAAGAAGAGACAATAATTTTAATTTAATAATAGTTTATGGTTGAAATATCCTCAAAAGTAAAGATAAAGTACGATAATTTAAAGGTTATAGAATAAAAAATGGTGAATGAGTTTTCTGCACCAATGTGAACTACTTTTATTCCATATTTCAGCTATAGGCTGCGTAATGATTAACGAGAGTCCCTTTATTCAGCCTAAACCAGTAATAAGTGTAACTCGTGACCGCAAATTCAGCAGTAGCCGTTAATTTGATTCACTAATATTCTTCTAAACAGCTATTAGCGTTTTGCTGAACTTCTAAACAGCCGCTATGCAGATTGTATCAGTAGGCTGAATAAAGGCTGACTAGCAGGGAAAAAATCAGCCCTAAGCATTAGTAATGTTCACTTGTAGTTCACTATACCTCTATTGACGTTATAATAGTTCACAAGTGGTATCTTAAAAAGTCAACGTAATAAATATTCACATGTGCTATCATACACAGCACTTAGCATAAAGTTCTCCACTAAGTTGCCCTTAAACAGCTAATAGTGTTTAAAAATACTTAGAGCTGAATAAGGACGTAAATGTGTACCCTTTCTATACCGTAATACAGCTCTTATTCAGACTGAGCTGTTTAATTGACACTAAATGCTATTATGCAGCTGTAAGTTCACGGATGAACTTTTGTAAGTGTTTATATCAGCATAGAACTGTATATAAGACCACGAGTGAGTAGTTATATTGCTTACTGTGTTACTTGTGTTTGTAATTTATAATACACATTATATCACATTTATACAATATTAAAACAGCATGATATCTGCTCCCTTTCATCTCCACACTGTTAAAAAGAATACCGGTAGTACCGGTGCTAGTATATTTTACCACTTTAACTTTCCCTACATAGTTCTGGTGGAACGCTGCCCTTACAAATGGAACATTCCACAGACTAGATAGCTGTCTTGAGCCCAAGTTTCCGTCTAAAGTTCCAGTCTAGGCAAGCATTAGCCTCGTCATCCGTAATTGGCTGAACAGGCCACAACGGCTAACTTAGACACCGAACTGAAGACACTTCGAGAAGCGAAGCCTAGAACATAAAGTAAACTGCATTTGAATATAGCTTGAAAATTATAGCTGCGTAGTGAATGAGGAGGTTCTCTCTATACTGGTATATTTGTTAATGTCAGGGATTAGTACTAGTAAGCAAAAGCAATGATTTTTTGAGAGCGAGCATAGGGTACCTACAGATGTAGTGAGTAATCCTTTCCTATCGTTTTTGGTCGGGTAATCTCGTATTTATCTTGCTATCTCAATTAGCTTCAGGACCCGTCAATAAGCCAATTGACAAAGCAAGACAAATACGAACTTATCCGACCAAAAACTATGGGAAAGGATTATTCACTACTTCGTACTAGGTTCGAATCCAGTCGATCACCGTGTATGTACCAATGAGTTTTTCTAACTTATTTAGGGACACTACCCGATGCTCTTTCTCTGAAGGAAAGTCATTGCAAGGAAACTTAAGAACGTAAAGAATCGATGCTGCCCTTTTACGGAGAAAAGGCACAAGTGCAATTGATTCATAGAAGCATATTAAACTCTCAATGGTTATAATGAGGTTGGAAATGCAATACTATTCATATAGTAGATGGGCCTTTTTTCCGGAGGAGGGCAGGATGTGTAGGTATTCAAGACGGGTAAGAATGGTTTATTTAGAATGATTGGATTAAATAATAAATATGGCTCTAGTTTAGCAGTCACATCATTAAAGCAGTCAACTGAGCCACTTATTAAACACACACACACACACACACACACACACACGTCACACCTACGTGCCCAGAGTGGGGTAGGCAGAAATACAGAATTACCTACAACTTTAAAAACTTGTTTATAATTCTGTTACCACATTTTGTATAATTCGGTTAAACCCGTTAATATAATTTTTATTTTTACGGTTCAAAACATAATAAAAACTTATAAATAACAGTAGGTAGTCGTTGAAACGCCTACGTTGAACGTTTGACAGCTGTCGATTCCCACGTAGCCTCAAAGTTTGGAAAGTATTAAAAACTTAATCTTGATATTGAAAGTTTTCTTTCTTGAGGTTCTTATATCTCTTTCCATCACGTGGAAATTCTGTCTATAAATGGTTTCAAAGTAATTTTTTTTATGTGGTAGGTCTTTTTTTAATTAATGCCCAATCGTGTAAGAGTGGCAGCAAACAGCTGGATGCAAAAAGCATAGAATCGATCATGGTGGAGGTGTTCGGGGATAGCCTGTACCCAGCGGTGGACGAGTTACATGATGATGATGAAGACCATGTCAGATCATGTCCATGACAATAATTTTTTTCTATTTGATTTTTTTCATCGTCATCCTCTTGTTTTAGCCTTTTTCTGTTATTGTGGTGAAGATCTTCTCAAACCTATCGTATTTGGTTTACTTATTAAGATAATACTTGTTCTCAAATTAAGTAAGGAGCAAGTGTTGAAAAAATCTAATAGCAGGGTAGCGAGGGTTGCGTGGTCAAACCCGATAAATAGTAATAATTATTTCTTCAAATTTAAATTTTCTTGATGTATTCATTAATGTTCTATTTGACACAACAAGTTATATCGACTTTTCGGGTTTGACCACACAACCCTCGAGTTAGTATAATAATCATTTCAAAAAGAAAGAAAAATATCATTTTATTCACATCAGTACGAATCACCAAATTGTTTGAAAACAAACAAATCCATACTAATTTAGAAATTGGTCCAAAGATAGTTTGAATCCTGGGAAAGGACATAGGATAGTTCTTTCCCCAAAATTCATCCCCTAAGGGGGTGAAATAGAGGGTGAAAATTTGTATGGAGCTAAACGAGTTCCACGTGGACGGAGTTACGGGCAGAAGTTAGTAAAAAATTAAGAAAATATAAAATGACAAAATACCTCCAATCAGTTTAACAAGAGAAAATAGTCATCGTTGATGTAATAATTTATTAGAAAGATCAAAGAAAGTCTCCCAAATAAATTCCCCTTCAATATTCCACTCTGAAATAAAAGTAGGAAGTAAATAACATAGCAGAGCGAGCCATATAACACTTAATAATCGCTTTAATGTCACAAAACTTGAGGGCGGTCTCAATTAGAGCTGCAAGCGACAGGAGTTGAGCGGGAGGTATTAAGATGAGTGTCTTTGGCAAACGTATCAATTCACAAACTTACATACATACATAAACTCACGCCTTCGTTCCCGGAGACCTACAGAATCATCTACAACTCTAAAAACTTATTGATAATTCTGTAGCACACAAACTTCAATTGAGCAAAAACGTATTTGTGCGTAAATTGTTGCAATAGTCAGGGTCCGTAGGTATTATTGTCACCTTTAACGCGGTGTATGAAGCTACTGTCACTCTCGCACTATCATACTGGTCAGAAAGTGACAGATTTATCCACGGTTACATTGAATGATTAACTAAAAAGAAAATCATGGGGTTAGCTCTATGCGTTTCTGTCAAGAATACCCTATAGTTCAGGAAATCTGTGTGAATACCTAAAACCTCTTAAAAATTCAAGTTTTCGGTCTTGAAGTTCTGCCGCGAGCTCTGCCATGTCCATGAAAGAACAAATTTTTCGATTCGATTTAAGTAGATTAGATTTTAGACGATTTTTCGATACCCTAAACTAAAAGTTTCACAGCAAACTTGTTTCCAATGAAAGACCAAATGCGCTACAACTTAGTCTTTGAATAATTTCTTTATAATTTATATTAACTGAATAACGACGTTTCAAACTATGGATTGATAAGACTAATTGATTAACATTTGGAACATTCATTAGTTGCACTATATAGTAGTTATCCTGGTAAAAAATACTTTTGCGTTTCCAAATATTTGCAAAAAAAACTTTGCCTTTGCCACCAATTCAAAATTCCGCACACTTTGTAAGGGTAAAGATATGAATGACAAAACGTGCAACCACAACAACAACTTTAATGCGACTGCACCGAGCAAACGTCGAGCGTCCAGTGGCGCCCTCATTACTATTATTGTGTTTTCTAATTAACTAAGGAATTTCCTTTCTATCCGACGATACGTATTTGTAGCGCATGTAAAAACACAATTTATGAGATACGTAACAAACATTAATAACAATTACCGTTTGAGTAGTCAGCTTAACGGGAAAAGGTGGCCGCTTTTTTCCGTTAAGTTGATAACTCGAAGGTGAATTGTTATTAAACTATGTGATTACTGATTATACCCTATAAGTTGTGTTTTCATTTGTAGTACAAAAAACTACCGACTAATTTCAAGAAAATACTTTATTTTATTAGAAAACACAACAATAGTAATGAGGGCGCCACTGTACATCCGACGTAGTCTTAAAAACAATGCAAAAACGCGTTTACTTTGCCCAATCTCTCGTGACTTATGTGAAATATATTTTTTACTGTCGTTCACATTTTTACGTTTACGATGCAACCCCGCACCTTCAGTAGATATTAGCAATAAAAATCTATACGTTTTTTATTTACTGCGCCCCTTGAGAAATATTAGGGCTACACTCGTTCCGAGATTTTTCTTGATGACCGTGCGTTTTTATTGAATATTAATGTAGATTTTTATTTTACAGTGCGTAAAAACCTTACTTCACAATAATATTCCGCCCAGAAATATAAAATATAGCCTATGTTTATCAGGGATAATGTAGGATTCTAAAAATGAAAGAATTTTTCAAATCGGTCCCTTAGTTTCGGAGCCTATTCAATTCAAACAAACAAACAATCAAATCTTTGCTTTTTATAATATCAGTGTAGATACTCGTAACCTTGTAGCATTAATGAACTATCAGTACATAAATATGGTGGTGCATCGTGTTGATGACGTTGCCGCCGATCAATACATCTTAGACAAATTGAAAAGCAAAAATAACACCCCTTATTGCCTTTGTATCGTTTAATCTGAAGTATTGGTTTGGACGGGATTCTTCAAAGTTAATCAAAGGAAGTAAAATACGACGAGGAACGAGCCTTGATCATGTCTCGGGTCAAAGCAATTAGTATGATGTCAATGTTGATTGACTCGACTTTGTGGTACAGTCTTCGGTATAAGCGTTTGTTTTTAAACAAGCTCTAATTTTATTACTGACTGTCAGTATCTGAATCGTTGTCATATGATCCATGTACTGACAATCAAGCCGTACTAAGTGCTGTCATCAGTACTTTTTTTTTTACAGTATTTATGATGAGGTTATAATATTTGCTAACTTTAGGCTAAGAAATGTTACTAACTTAACTAACTATCTATGATCCCAGTTGGTCGAAATAAATGTTTTGAATTTGAATTTGAATTACAACAAAATGGTATGAAAAAACCTTGCATCTATGTAAGTATTATATTGTAAATAACGCAAAAAAACATTTTTTTTTACAAAATAGGAACTATCAAAGGAATATTATTCACATACAAAACAAAACACACATATAAATATAGATATATAACAATACATTTAACAACACAAAAATATACGAAATAAATATACAGAAACGGGAACTACAAAGTACCTAATGAGCAATATGTTTTAGAGATTGGGTACTCGAGCCTTACTCATCTTTATTACGTAGTATAAGACAAAGTCGCTTCCCGTCGCTTGTCCCTTTTATACTTACAACAGATTTTAATGCGGTTTTCATCAATAGATAGAGTGATTATAAGGAAAGGTTTTTATGTTATAACTAGAGACCCGCCCTCGCTTCACTTCGGTTTATGTGAGTATGATATATAACGTTTAGCCTTCCTCAATATATGGGCTATCTAACACTCAAAGAATTTTTCAAATCTATTAGGTTTATATTTAAAATTCTGATTTCTGTACGGGTGTTACAGAAAGCTCACGTAAACGAAGTGAAGCGAACTCCAGTCGCTGCTATAGGTACGTACGAAACGTAAAACGTACGAAACGTATAATAATTGAAAACACATTTTTGAGAACTAAAGTCAGACCATGTCCATGACATTTTTTCTACCAGTTAAACGAACAAAATATAATTCTTAGCGTCTCAATTGTGGCGTGTTGATTGAGAGCTGACCAATATTCTGCCACGCGAACTGCATTGGCATTGGCGTTATAAAGTTCCAACAAAATAAAATAGTATTTATGTATCTACTAATACACTGACTTGATGTACCTTGATGTACCTTGATATATGGTAGTGAATGTTGGGTGTGGCAGGAGTCAGGACAAGCATGAAAGTCGTGTAAATGCAGTTGAAATGCCCTCTTTGCGTAGTATGTGTGGTGTGACACTGATTGATAGAGTAAGGTATGAAAAAGTCAGAGAGAAATATGGAATAAAAGAAGATGTAGTGACTAAGATTGAAAAGTTCATTTGGAAAGGATGGATGAAAGAATATTGACAACAGAGATTTACAGGTCGAAAGTCAGTGGACGGGTCGGAAGGGGCCGCCCTAGGCGTACTTTTTCGAGTCAAATCAGAGAAATACTGGAAAAGGGCCGAATTCAAAACGAAACCGACGTGCGTGCATGACTCAATGTATGAATGTGAAAGAAGCGAAAGAAATCTGTCAAGATCGTAGCAAGTGGAAAGGAGTGCTCTCTGCCTAGCCCTCTGGGCAACAGGCGTGATTTAATGTATGTATGTATGTAATACAAACATGGTCGATTTCATTTAAAAAAAAATAAAAAAAAATAAAAAAGCCTTATATTTCTTGCCGATATTGTACAATGTCAATGCTTGTTAGTAGTTTTGATTTTAGTTTTGTCAATATAAGAATTCTATAGTCTCGCTCAATAAATATTGTTTCCATCTTAACATGTTATTTAAATATTTTACAATTGGATATTTTCTTATTAACAAAAACTACAATAATGTTCTAAGCAAGAACCCCCTCTCAGGAAAAGGCCTCCTCCAGAGTAATCCAGTCGGTCCTGTCTTGTGCTTTTTGCGTCCAGTTTGATCCTGCAACTTTAACGATTTCGTCTGACCACCGAGTGTACTGTCTGCCCTGCGTGCGTTTTCCTAGTGGCCCCGGCCATATCGTTACTTTTTTCGTCCATCTTTTGTCTTTCATTCTGGCGACATGTCCTGCCCATTTCCATTTTTGTCTTTTTGCGTAACTAAGTGCGTCTATCACTTTGGTTTGTGATCTAATAATGATGTGTTTAATTTTTTGAAGTTTTTTAATATTCGTTATACTTCGTTCCATGCTTCTCTGGCAAGTATTTATTTTATTTTTGATACTGGTAGTAAACTTCCAGGTTTGTGCAGCGTATGTAAGCGATGGAAGTAAGCACGAATCCATGATCTTCTTTTTGAATTTAACAGGTATTTTGCTTTTTAGTATTTCCTTTTGGCTCCAAAATTTGTTCCATGTAATCTTGATTCTCCTGTCTATTTCTATTTCATTGTTATTTCTTTCAAATGAAATTTGTTTGCCAAGATATATGTAATTCTGGACGTATTCCATGTCAGTGCCATCGATATTCAGTGGCAAATGTACACTATTGGTCATAATTTTTGATTTATTAAAGTTTATTTCGAGCCCTGTCTGTCTGCTGGCTGTTTGTAAGGTGCGTACCATGTACATTAAGTCTGAAAAGCGTTCCGAAAAGAGCACAATGTCGTCGGCAAACCTTAGGTGGTGGAGGTAGCTACCGGCTATAGGTATTCCCAGTCTGGACCAGTTAAGCTTGTTCATAATCGACTCGAGTACTGCGATGAATATCTTAGGTGACATGGGGTCGCCCTGTCTCACGCCGCGTTTGATTTCTATGGGCGGGCCGGTTGTTTCCATTTGTACGCGACTTGTGCTGTTCTTGTAGAGGTGTTTTAAAATGTTGATGTACTGGAGCTCTACTTGTTGTGTCCTTAGTGCCTCCCATATAGATGAGTGGGACAGGGTATCGAAAGCCTTTTGATAGTCTAAAAAGGCTATGTACAGCGGTCTTCGGAACTCCTGATATTTTTCTATTAGGAGCTCTACAGTGTGTACATGATCAATTGTAGAGAATCCGCTTCGGAAGCCCGCCTGTTCAACTGGTTGGTATAATTCTAAGGTCTTGCTTATCCTTTTTTCTAAAATTGAGGCGAAGAGTTTGTACAAGCTTGGTAGTAAACTAATTGGGCGATAGTTTGTTATGTCTTTAGGATCTCCTTTTTTATATAACAGGATAATATTTGATTCCGACCACTGTTGTGGTGTAAGCGATGTTTCTAGTATTAAGTTAAAGAGACGAGCGAGTGGGTGGGCAAGAATAGTTGCAGCGTATTTTAAAGCTTCGTTGTTTATTTTGTCGGGGCCTGGGCTTTTCTCTAATTTTAGTTTCTTTATATGAGTGATCACCTCTATTTCGTCGATTGACTTGACTATGTTTGTGTTGTACGGCTTGCTTTGTTCTGATTGACAGATGTTTGAAGGCTTTTCTTCTTGATATAGCTGTCTGTAGAAGTTAGTTGCTGCAGTTAGGATATCGCTTCTGATATGCGTTGTTTTTTCCGATGACTTTATACCTTCTATCCAGTTTTTATGCGTTCTTAGTTCTTTATATGCCTTCTTTGTGCTTCCCGATAAGGTTAGATGTTTTTTGAATATTTCTAGTCTATGGTTTTTGTAGTCATTTTTAATATATTTACTAATTAATTTATAAAGTGCGCTCAACTCTTTTTTCATAGTCAATGTTTTTGGTTTCGTGTTTTGAAGTTCGTGTCTACGTCTAATGAGGTTTTTTGTTTTATTCGTTATAGTTGAGTTTCCAGGTTGCCCCGTTCTTATTTGTTGTGCCTTTTCGAGACTTCGTATGATGGCGTTTGAAATCCTGTCGTGGTAGTTTTGTACTGTTGTGCAGTCATCATAATCGAGGAGGTCGGTTTTGAAGCGTTCTAAGGACTCTTTGTATGCATTAATCTCGTTCTCAGTTTTTAGGAGGCTTCTTGGTAATTTGTTGTAGTTGTTTCTGCATCTTTTATTGTATTGTAGACTTATAGTGCCTCGTACAGGTCTGTGGTCCGATGGGTACGTGATGTTAATAACGTCTATGTTATGGAACCATTTTGGTTGATTTGAGAGGATGTAGTCGATTTCGTTCCTGGTTTCGCCATCAGGTGACCGCCAAGTCCAGCGTCGGTTATTTCTTTTCTTAAAGAATGTGTTAAGTATAGACAAGTTATTTTCATATGCGAATTGAATCAATTTGTCCCCTCTGTCGTTTCTCGTTCCGTATCCATGCTGTCTAGTTATGAGGTACTCTTCAGGTTTTGGTTGGCCAATCTTAGCATTGAAGTCTCCCATAACTATTACGTGTTTACCTACAAGTTTTATCGCTCTGTAGAGTGAGTCATAGAAGATTGTGATTTCTTCCTCGTCAGCTGATGTAGTTGGAGCGTAAACTTGAATTATATCGATTTGAAGATTGTCAAAAATTAACGTTAGGAGAGCTACTCGTTCGGTCAGTCCAACGAAACGATGTATATTATGTTTAAGTGACTTTTTTACTATAAAGCCTACCCCATATTGCCCAGGTGTAGTTCCTATCGTGCAGAGGATAAGTTCCTTGTGTTCTTCTAGTAAACATCCAGTTCTCCTAACCTCGCAGATGCCCATAACGTCGTAGTAAATATTTTTCGTAGCTTCCTGTAATTCTATAAATTTTTCATGTGATGATAGCGTTCTTACGTTGTATGTAACGATGTAGAGTTTGTTATAGTTGTTTTGGTTATTATTATTATTTTTTTCTGGAGGGTTGCGGTCGTAATCTCCCTCGGTGACCAGCCGGCGTGGGAGATTTTGTGCGGTTTCTTTGTTTTTTGATGTTTGTTTCAGTGCTTGAGAAGGGGTTGCTAGTTGCTATTCGTTTGACAAATCTTGTTGTAGCGATGGAAGAGTATTGTTAGCAGAGGTGAAGAAATTTAATATACCTGGCTTGACTACTCCCTCCGAAACACCCGGTATTCGTAGATTTGGTTTATCCTTGAGGTGGGCAGCATGAGAGGCAGTGGGACGGACTTTATTTTTCTTGCTAGCCTGTTCGTTTGATGCTGTCCTGTTTGTAGGCGGGCGGTTTTGTGGAGAGAGTGACAGGTTCCTCTTGCTATTTGGTGGTCTTGTCCCGTTCTTGTTTTTAAGTATGACCAATTTGTCATATTTTATCATGACTTTATTACCTTTGTCTCTTTCGACTTGGGCTTGAACTTGCAGCTCTTTCCTAATTTTCAAGATTTGTTCAGGGTAGTCTTCCTTGATGTAGTACTGTGAGTCCGCTAACTTATTCTTCTGTTTTAAAATTTGAATTTTTGCATGTAGTGTTGTAAAAGTCACTACTATGGGCCTCGTCTTTTCGGTCTTTTTTCCTATTCGCCTTAATGATTCTAAGTCTCTATAGGTTAGCTCCAAGGTAAGGTACTGTTTTATGAAGTTGATGATTTTTAATTCTAATTCATCGTAAGATTTTTCATTGTCTTCAATTCCAAAAAACACTAAGTTTCGTTGTCTTGCCTGTTTTTCTATAAAATATAGACGATGCTCTTGATTGTCGACACGTTCTTTTAAATGGTTATATTTTTCTTCCAAGATGCAGAATTTCTCATCTAAGGTCTTCTGAATGTTCTCAGTCACCTTCTCTGCATTTGTTTTGATGCTCGATTCCAGGTCGAATCGGATGGTGTGTAAAGTTTTCATTATTTCTTCCAATCTGGCCTCCATGTTTGATATTAGTAGTTGGGTGTTATTTGTTGACCGTCATTTGATTTTTGCGCCCCCTAGTGGTGAGGAGCAGAGATACTTGTGACAATTTACGTTGATGATTTTTTGAATTTTGCGCCCTCTAGTGGTAAGTAGCAGAGTTACTTGCGTTAATCTATAGTGAGCTTGCGACAGTGCACTTATCAAGTGGTTTTACAATCCGACACCAGGTGGCGCAGAGTGCGTAAACGTTACTTGGCGATTTTGAAGTACCGTATTACGGTTTTAGGTTATAAAGATTGCATTATTTATAGGGCTTGTCGCTTTGTCTGGTTGTACTAACGGGTTGTGTAGGTCTTTTTTCACTTTGTACACTGTAGCTCGGGTTAGTCCAAGTAATTGTCACTGGTTCGATATTTTGCGTTTGTTTATAAGTCACAGATTTTTAACTTTTTCACAGTTGTTCGATGAAAACTTTCGCTGTCCACAATTGATGTCACAACACTTTCACTATTCGTCCTTTGACACTTGTTTTTGGCAATTTATCGGCGGTTTAATTAATATTTACAACATTTTATATGCGGAACTCAAGTTGACGTGCCGGCACACTAGCGCCACCATCCGATTTCATTTACTTTACATTAAATTAACTTAAAGCGATTTCAATAGCGCTTGTTCCTCGTTATATTAAACTTCAATGGCATGGTTTCATGGAAGGCACGAGCACCCCGTATCTCAAAGTGGAAATCTCTTTAAGATGAAGAGCATTTATAAAACGCTTAAAGCGTATCGTGGAGCGCATCAGGTCTTTGGAGAAAAGGGCTTCACTTTTATTAAAGTACTGTTGCACGTGTAATCTTATTATGACGTACTAGTTAACTTTTATATTCTGTCGAGTGTGTTATATTACCTACTGGGGGGTTATTATGACATAGCTATGCAGTTCAGTTTACGGTGAGAGAAAAGGACAGAGCTATATAACTGCTATAGCTCTGTCCTTTACGCTCGCCGTAAAATGAACTGCATAGCTATGTCATAATAACCCCCCTGTATCGAGAAAATGCTAGTTGCGAGTGCAGGCCTAATAACGAGAGCTAGCTAACTCTATTAGGGCCACTTGCACGAAAAGTTTAACCCTGGGTTAAGACACTAACTCGAGTTAGTAGACGTCAGATTCATACGAGAACTGTCATTTTAACTCGGGTTAGTGTCTTAACCCAGGGTTAAACTTTTCGTGCAAGTGGCCCTTAAGGGGTTACCATGGGCAGATGACCTTCGATCTGTGGGGTTATTATGACCTATCTATGCCATTCATTTTAAGCTGAAAGAAAAGGACAGAGTTATATTTTTGCGGGTGGTAGGACCTTGTGCAGGGTCCGTCCGGATCGCTACCACCGTCTTATCCATTAACCTACCGCCAAACAGCAGTGTTCGCATTGTTGTGTTCCGGTTTGGGGATAAGACAGCCGGTGAAATGACTAGCATAGAGGCATTCCATCTTAGTCCTCAGGGTTGGCAACGCATTTGCAGTCTTAGGATTGCTCTGCAGTCTTGTGAATGCGAATGTCTATGGGTCATAGTTTCCGCTTACCATCAGGTGGCCTGTGTGCTCGTTTGCCATCTCTATGCCATAAAAAAAAAAAAAAAAAAAAAAATAACTGCTATAGCTTCATCCTTTACACTCACCGTAAAATGAACTGCATAGCTACGTCATAATAACCCCCCTGAAGCTCTAAACTTTCAGTTTAAGGTTACAGCCCTCCCTCAGGTCAGGAGGAGTTGTTTTTAAAACCTATTTGCAATAACAATGCTGCTCTAAACTAACTGCCATCTCAATTTTATTGTTCTTTTACAAGTCACTGATACCTATTGAGATTTATGCTGTCAAATTTAGACATAACTACTCCAAAAAAGGAGTTTTTTGGCGTTTATTTCGATATTTTTCCATTTAGAAAAACCTTCGATAATTTATTAGATATGAAGATGATTTATTATCTAAAATTATAAAGCTGAAGAGTTTGTTTGTCTGTTTGCTTGAACGCGCTAATCTCAGGAACTACTGGTTCGATTTGAAAAATTCTTTCAGTGTTAGATAGCCCATTTATTGACAAAGGCTATATGATTTATATCATACTCACATACACCGAAGCGAAGCGAGGGCGGCTCGCTAGTGTAGAATATTTAGATGTAGTTTCCACATCAATTGACGCAATTTAATTTGAAATTATGTTCGACACAATCAATTAACTATGGATAATTATAATGTATTTGCTTATAAAATTACATTCTGTTTTGACTGAGTTATAAAAACTTAAACTTCATCAAAAACATCTGTAATGGGCAAGGTAGCCCGTTAAGAAGCAAGAACTTAAAATGCATAGAAACGTAACCCTGAAGCAACACTCTAAGTTTATTTATTTAATCGGTTCTAATTACCATAATCAAGCCATTGTGGATCCTTTCAGGCGTCTAATTGGCCCGTTTTGTGAATAGTAACTGCCTAATTAACAAACATTGGGAGGTAAATCCAGCAGATATACTCTGTAATGTGTTTGTTAATACTTTGACTACTTTGGTACCAAAAAAATATGCTTAATCTGTGAATAAAAAAACAAATAAAATGTAATGTGCATGTAAGTGCATGTAAATTAACATACACATACATACATACATACATACATAAACTCACGCTGTTATTCCCAGAGTGGGGTAGGCAGAGCTACAGAATAACCAACATATCTAACAACTTGTTGATAATTCTCTAACCACATTTCGCACAATTAGGCTAAGATGCTTACCAGTGTACTAGTGACAGGTTGCAAGCCCATCGCCTAACAGTACTACACGCTTTTATTACCTTAGTCGCCTCTTACGACATCCACGGGAAGACATGGAGTGGCACTATCCCTAGCTAGAAACCACACGGGGAATACTAATAAAAATATTGATAGTGATAGATGTCAGTGATCCTACAAACGGTGTTTCTACTTAACAGGATTATTGTAACACCCAACAACGAAACCAAAAACAAATAGGTACCTCAAAAGGAAAAAAAAGGGAACCCTTATAGGACCTCTTTGTTTTTCCGTTTGTCTATCTGTCAATACCCTTTATCTCGGGAACGTGTGGAGGTATCAATTTGAAATTAAAACTAATTACTTAAGTCTACATTCAATCGGTCATCTTCCCTGCCCGAAGGTTACCGGAACAATCTAAATTGTACTTGTTATAAAAAACATACCTACAACAAGATTGAAATAAAGTGATGCAAGGTAAGATATTGAGCAATGAAGGGAGATGTTGGTATGAGACTCCATAGACATAATGGGATCCGATTCACGATGTAGGTACTGTAAAACGGGGTGAGTAAAGATTAAAGGGTGACTAGAGACACAACGTAAAATAAGTCATAAAATTGTTACAAATAAGAACAAGTATTAATTAATAATTTCAGTCTTATAATTAGTAACATAATTATGCTACAGTTTAGGTTGTGTCCCTACTCACCCCGTTTTACGGCTCTGAACAAGGGTCGCACCCGAAACCGACGAACGTGCATGAATAGGTTGATGAATGTGAAGAAAGTGAAAGTTGTATGTTTAGACCGTCCATAGTTTCAATTGAAAGATAGACGTGAAGGCAAATGTATGTAGGTATGAGTTATTTAAACCATTAAAATATCTTATCAAAATCATCTGTTGCCCCGTGAATATTGAGACAGATTAGTTAACTGTATTTCTAAGGATTTCCTTACCCCGGGGCCCGCGGGACCCCTGAACTAATCCCAACTATTGCTCGTGGCTCCTGAAATTACTGCCCAGCGCTGGGAATTGTTTTCTCTGTGTTGTTATAGGTTTTTGAATTAATGCAGTTTGAAGTTCAATAGGAAATCAGCAAACAAAAAATTCCGTTCTAACTCGAAAGTTTGACCCAGTTCGTGGCTTGAGGAAAACAATTGATCTCGGTAATTAGATAAGCAAGGAAATAACAAACAATAAATATAAATCGGTCAAGTGCTAGTCGACATTGAGCACCAAGGGTTCCGCAACGATCTACGTTTTGTTTGTATGAAATGTTAGATACCTAATTAAGTCTTGCTGCCTTTACCTACAACTTCACTAACATTATAAACAGAAACATTTATAAGTTTTTTTCTTTGTAATAAATAAACTCGAAAACTATTAACCGATTTTGAAACATCTTTCAACAGTAAAATGCAGAATATTTTTTTCTATCACTCAGGTTACATTTTATTATTATAACATTTATATCATTGGTTAGATATATTTTATTTTTCTACGCAAAAGCTTTTTGGTTTTAGCTGGTTTTTTGTAAGTCACACTACACGGGGCATACTCAGCTCGTTGATGTGAATACAAATGCCAATTTTGCCAATAAACTATTTTAAATTAAATCATTATAATATCAAACAAATTGTCCCAGTCTCAAACGGAGTTCTAGGTTTAGACTTTGTGTGCTAGGTAACGATAAACAATCTAATAGACATAGGTGCACCTTTTAACTAAATGTAGAATTATAATTTCATCGATAGGTATTTCTCGCCGCATGAATTATAATGTTTGGTAGACTCAGTCTAACATAACCTAACCGACGTAATGAATGTTAAGCATTCATACTTACATAAACTCACGCCTTTATTCCCAGAGTGGGGTAGGCATACTCGTAGCTACAGAATTACTAATAACTCTAAAAACTTGTTAATAATTTGCACATTTTGCATTTTGCAGGCTAAGATGTTTACCAGTGTATTAGTGACAGGTTGCAAACCCATCGCCTAACAGTACTACAAGCTTTTATCCCTTAGTCGCCGCTTACGATATCCACGGGAAGACACGGAGTGGCACTATTCTAATCCAGCAACTACACGGATGATTGTTTAAGATATCATGGAGTTAGCAGAGAGTAGTTTTTGATGAAATGATACAATGGATGAAACATACAGAAAGTAAAATGCTACAGCGAAACCTGAGGCCTGTGAGCCAAGATACAAACACTATGATGCTGTGATGACAATCTTGTGCGTAGCCATAAACCAAGTGGTTTCTATTACATTCAATCAATCAATCAATATATATTTATTTCGAATAACAAGATCCATACGAGTGTTAGTAACATGTTTTAATATTAGTGGTGTTATCATAATTATAATTATCATTCACACACGCTAGGGAAAGACGAACAATTATAATATCTAATTACCCTGAAATACGTTAACTAATACGTGAAACACATTTTAAAATCAAATTTGGAATATAAGTCAAAGTCAGAATGTCAATAAGGATCAAAGTTAAAATTTAAATTTCGAACGTTCGAACGTATTACTAGCACATTTCAAGTGATAAAAAAGAAAAAAGTTAGTAGCGTTTGTATCTACGGGCCCTGGGGTCTCTAGCTTCGTAGACAGACTACCCAATTCTAACCTCGTAATGTAATCTGTATGTCCAATCCAATATATGTATTACAATTTCCATAGCATCAGCCCTATATTAATATGTAAGGGAGCTGTCCCTCAGCCAATCAAGATTGAGTGGGTCAGGAATTAGCCTGACATAATTGCACAAACACAAGCAATCAATACTGCACTTGAACCATGTGACAGGAAGTGCATGTAGAGATGTTACGCACGTTAATGCACTTATCACTGACCCTTAGCATAATCGAGATTATCGACGGTAAATAATATCACCAGGCCCGTGTCAAAGAGAAAAGATAAAAATTGGTCATTCATTGTACACGATAACTTGTATGTATGTACTCATAATATGAGGATCACACGGTACGTAAATCTTTGAACTCTCCTTATGACGGACCTTACAATTGAAAGAAAACTTTAGATTCCGACTAACCATACCGACTAATCACATATTTTGCTTGATAGGTTAAAATATGCTAAGCCCACAAGCGGAGGATGACAGTACCGAAACTCATAGGAACTCAAGTATGCAACCCGGTTTACCATTGAATTGCCGACAAACTTTTAATCGAATATTATTTCAAAGACAACGTTTCAAGTATTTTCATTTCATCGACAAGTCATTGCGTCGAGAACTCGATACTAGGTAATTTGAAACGTGGTCTTTTAATTGGTAGTTTACTTATTTCAATAGAATTCATGTCATGACTAATCATTTCGGGTTTTTTTAATTGTTTTTTTTTTACTCGTAATAATATTTATTCCGCATAACATTATTTTAATTGGTAATATTTTGCTATCAAAACTAAACAGTAATGTGTCATGCTTTTCTGTCAACAGTTCATTTTCTTGGGGGTCGCAGTTCTAACCTAACCTAACCCGCTTCTGTCAACAGTTCGTTTTCTTGGGGGTCGCAGTTCTAACCTAACCTAACCCACTTCTGTCAACAGTTCGTTTTCTTGGGGGTCGCAGTTCTAACCTAACCTAACCCACTTCTGTCAACAGTTCGTTTTCTTGGGGGTCGCAGTTCTAACCTAACCTAACCCACTTCTGTCAACAGTTCGTTTTCTTGGGGGTCGCAGTTCTAACCTAACCTAACCCACTTCTGTCAACAGTTCGTTTTCTTGGGGGTCGCAGTTCTAACCTAACCTAACCCACTTCTGTCAACAGTTCATTTTCTTGGGGGTCGCAGTTCTAACCTAACCTAACCCACTTCTGTCAACAGTTCGTTTTCTTGGGGGTCGCAGTTCTAACCTAACCTAACCCACTTCTGTCAACAGTTCGTTTTCTTGGGGGTCGCAGTTCTAACCTAACCTAACCCACTTCTGTCAACAGTTCGTTTTCTTGGTGGTCGCAGTTCTAACCTAACTTACTTTAAAAGCCTCGTACTTCTATTTCATGATATAACTAGTTATGCAATAATATTATTAATTTAATATTATCAATAAATCTTACTTTTATTATACATAGGTATTTGTTTGTCACACTACATAATTTGAAAAATGTATAAATTTGCAATAGGGCATATAAAAATTGTATTAATTGTACGTCGAAGAAATGAATTGCAATGTTTTGTAGTTGTACCAATTAAGATAATTTGAAACAAATCAGCGATTAAGTAGTATTCGTTGATTAGTATTTCCACGTAGTAAGATACATTTAAATAAATAGTAGTTGAAATAAAATAACGCCAAACAATATTACTAGTACTAATGTTTCGATGAATCGTTGTCGATGAAATAATATTCGATGAAACGGTTGTCGGCAAAACAAGGGTACACCATGCAACCCTCAGTACGCGAGTGCAAGATCTGGCAAGAGATGTAATTTTAACTGTTATAGGGAAACAGATTTTTTATCCATATCTGTTATTCGAAAGCCACAAAAAAAGCACAGTTGGACCCGAACATAACTCTCGAGAGAAAATCTAATACCATTGAATGAAGAAGGCTTCACACTATAAACTGAATTAACCAGTCACTTGTCCGAACTCGTCCACTGAGCGGAAATTGCGCGTCGTTACCGCCGTGTCCGCTTCCGGTTGGATACGCTAATGAGATGATTAACACGCGACTGGACTCACTTCAGCCTAGTATTTGCACGTTGGAACAGATGCCAGTCACACCTAGAAATGATGCATAACGCCAACGTAAATGATTATCGAAAACTGTCAAATTTATGGAATTGAGATGTGCGATATGTTTAATTTGACACAACTAATATAACTACATAGAAACATTTGAAAACCGGTAACTTAACGCAAATTTATGTTCGACATTTTCGATTTATCTCTTGAGATTTGCACTTTCGGTTTATCAACACACGACTGTCCAACTGTTAAATATACTTACTGAACTGTAAAGTCGTTATTAAAATTCCTACTACACGTAATTTTTTATTAACATTAAAGGTGGAACATCTTTGAAATATCAGGAGCTTCCAATTTATTTCAAACTGCGGCAACTAAGTGTATATAGTTACATAAGCAGGCTCAATTAGCGTGTTCTACATTCGCTAAAAAGCTATCATCACTTTTCCAAAAAACGGGAGGTCTTAAATCTCTAGAAACACGAAAAACCTTTGCGAATAATAATGAAATGAATATTGGACTAAAGACATGTGGCGCCATCTATCGTATAGTGCCCGAGTTAATTTGCTTGACGGAGCGTGCGGTGACGTTCATTAATGGAGAGGCGAGATGAATTAGGCAGTCAGTTGAAGTGACTGTTGAACGTGTTTCTTAACACCTTGCGTGCGCGTCATTACCGTCATCCGGTAGCGGACGGGTTCACTTGCGTCACTTGCTTTAAAATAATACTTAGTACGACTGTTCACATAAAATTAATGTTTTTATCTTAGTTTAACAGTAGTTTAAATAAAACTTGGAATAGTAATGGAATTTAAAACTTTCGAGTGCTTATTAAAATAAATTGTGCTGATTGTTATTTTCCTTGTTTGATTTTACAACTTTTTGTATTTTTTTCCTTACAATGACACGGGTACATTATTAAACAACATTTTATTTGAGCAACAAATATTTAATCTAATTGTTGTTAAAATTAAACAAATCGTTAGTTCGAATATTGAACAACAATCTTTCATAAGTAGTGAAGCAACATTTTTGTTTGATTCATTACACAAAAAAAAAACGAATTGAAATGTATTAAAAGATTGTAATACTTTTAACGGAAGCACAAGTTAAGTATAATTTCTTGTTTGTTGCCAATCGTTTTTGTGGTCGTTAAAACTAGTCCACTTATGAAGGTACTGCCCGATCAAGTATCATTAAATAGATCAGCTTTGCAGATTGTATTTTAACACTTACCTGTTGTCATCAGGGCATGCATTCCGGAATTCCGGAATTTCAAAGTTCCGGAATCTCGAACCATTTTTTTCTTTATTATAATCCCGAAATTCCAGAAATCTATTTAATATGTCAAAAAATATCAGTTCCGGAACCCGTTACAGAATTCCGGAATTGAAGCTCAATACCAAAATCAGTTCCGGAATTTGAAACCATCCAATAATGCCTGCCCCAGTTGCCGCACAAGACTCAAAACATTTTGTAATCGTACTTGAATATAATTTATATTAAATAAAGCATAATAAAACTAAATACACAACTTCATTAAAAACGTTTCCAATGTGCCTTTTACTTTAAACAATGCAATATATTTCATTCCTGTACGCGGTTTCGGGGCGAGTGTGGAACAAAGCTCCGGAAGCAACGTCGTTAATCGCCCGGAAACGAGCTCGCAGCCATATTGTCATGGAAATGGGCCGCGTTGGGCCAACAATGAGCCAGGTTGGGCCAAGTGAGCCATAATTGAGTCACTTAAAAAAGTTTACCTTTTGAGTGATTCTACAGGCAAATAAAAAGACAGTCAGGTCCCCTGACCTGTCAGGTCAGGGGACCTGACACCTTTGCTTCGTCTTTTTATTCCATCCATCATCCATCTCACATCAATCGACCTAGTTGCAACTAAACTCTAGCTGTCATTATGGTTTTTTATTATTATCGATGACGGCCCGGGTTTTCTCTTGCCTTTGGAGGAAGAAAAAACTAGGCTTTGAACAATTTAAATAAACTGGAGAAATAAAATAATGATATTTACGGGAAAATCTAGAGAACAAAGTACTAGCAGTCAAACTAATCTAAATACATAGAGCCATACCTACAAGAACGATCAAAATCCCAAGGATGGAAATTGAATTTACGAATAAATATTACGTAGAATGGGTATTACATGAACTGTCCATTTTTTCCTTATGTTTTTTCCTTTGGCCCAATGTTCTCAATTTTGGATTAAATGCCCACAAAAGAATCTATTCACCAATTCTCAACTTTATGTTTTACCCGACAAAGTTCAAAAACGTAAGGAAACCTCCACCTCTTTATTAATAGGTAGCAATTAAACCGGCCTTACCCACAACGTAACGAACTTGCAAATTCAAATTCAAATTTAGAATACTGTTTAATATTCACCATCTAACGGAATTCAATTTGAATTCAATTGAATTAGGAGTAATCTTTAGAAAAACGGCGGGAAACGGGGGCTAATTGCAATTAGTTGGATCTTGTGGTTGGATCGCATTGAAATTAATATTCGAGCAGGATTTTGCTCACTTACTGAACTGAGGTGTTATCTTTTATTAGTAGAATTATATTGGCTTAGATTCCGGGTTGGGAAATATAATTGAATTTAAAATAGGGACAAAGAATAAGGGTTAGTTTTAGGGACTCCTAGCTAACAATTGTTACATTTTGGATGTATTTTATTTGAAATATTGTATATCGCAATCGCAATTGTTTTCATTTTGAAAATCGAAGGCTTGTCTGCATATAAATGAAAACAATTGATCTGCATTGAAGCCAATTGAGATTGCGAGTGCGTTAGGCAATAGCGACGCCGATATCGTTGTTTTTTTGAGTATTTGTTAGAATTAATATTAAACAGTGTTGGGATTATATCAGCGCATCAAAAGCAACTTAAAGTTTCAAGGAAGTAATACTTCACAGGGAAGTTTAAGCCCTTGCGAGAGGAAAGTTTAGTCTAAGTCAGCAGCAAAGTTCATTTGCAAAAAAAACATTAACATATAAACATTAAGATTGTTTGATAAACAAAACATGTTTGTTTGTAGAAATCGATATATATTTAAAGCAGTAAGTTTAGAAGTATGAAAAGAAATTAAAAGAAAAAATAGTATGAAAAAAAATGTATTCCACTAATCACACTTAATATTTTAAATGCAAAAGTTTGTGTGTATGTTTGTTAATCCTTTACACTAAAACGGTTGGACGGATTTGGATGAAACATGTAATGAAGAAAGCCATATACCTTGAATTTAAATATAGTCTGCTTTTTATCTTAAAAAACACATAATTCTGTGAGATGTTCAACGCCGACGAAGTCACGGGTAGACTAGTCAAAGAGAATATTTTTTTCTGCGGTATCCATCTTAGTATTTTTCTTAATGATAAAGTAATTCAACTTGACCTCTCTGCAACAAGCAAGGCCTAACCAGGTAAAGGTCACATTTACTGGCCACCAATATAAATTATAGTTTGCGTGTTGACACTTAACTAACGGCTTCATAACCTTACACTGAGCATTGTCAGACGTGCTCTTGCATTAGATTAAGGAGAAAAGTATAGTCCATATTAAAAATAACAAGATTCAGACACCTTGAAATTTTTAAGGAAAAATATCGTCTAACGCTAAAAAAGTGTAAACTTTTTATTTAAATTTTATCCGTACAAAAAAAAACACCTCATAAATCCCTTAAGGAGATTGTGTCGATAAAATTAGAACTGTTTGATCTTAATTTAATAATAATATTGAACACTATTAAGTCTATCGAACATTTAATGACTTGGATAAGTGAAAGAAGTGGCAAGCACTTAAAAAATTCGTTATTCACAACTTGGCTTTTAAAACAACATAAACTTAGTTTTGAAATCTTCGAGGCTTCGAAAAGTCATTAATGTAAAAATATTCGATTGGCTGCTGAGCTTTCAGCTTTTGTAATGATAATAATTATAAAACAAAGTATCTATTAAATACAATGTAAAATTATTACGACCTATATCAAAGTGACGTGATCAATCAAAACGTAAGAGACATCTTATGATTTTATTTACAGTGTCATTTTGACATAGTCCAAAGCGGACTAGGAATAAAATTCCTTAACTGTACCTCATCGTCGGTGATACAACAAATCAGCATAACTATGTACCTTATTTATTAAGTAAATTAGGAGCATTTTGCTCCTTATTCAATTGGTTAGTTGTGCGGTTTTGCAGTATCACCGACTTGCAGTATTATTGTTCGTTCTACCGTAGCTGTGCTACGACGCTACGCTGTAGACTGCTACGCGTATTATTAGAACGACTTGACTATCATAACAAGAACTCTATTCTGCCCTCCTAAATTAAAAGGACGCATGCGAAATTTGTTAGTCAAAGTAAATTGAACCCCACAACTTAAGAAATAAGGTCACTAATGCATACGCGGTTCTATGAGTCATACCCCCTTTTTTCTAAAGAGGGCAGTATTCTACTCGGTAAAATCTTATTGATTTTGGTATATCGTATTGTTTTTAATTAGCCGCAATAACGGTTGCCAAACTGTAACAATTTGTTTGCAATTCTGTACATTGGTGCAGTTTATTTTGTTTGTGAGAATATTAGAAATTAGACAGTTCCTGTAGATGTATGTTAGTCAAACAAAAACGCATACAATGCAATTTGAGACATTTAAAATATTTTCTTACCTTAAGCTAGAAAAAAAAGTCGTTTAATAATTACTTGTTCATAAACGCGCCACAATTTGTCATTATGCTATTTGACTGTGACAGAAGGGGACAAGAATACTTTAATTAAAGTTGGGTTTTAATGAGTTTATGAATTAGGGGTTGATGTTAGTTTCTATCGCTTTTCACTCGCTTTCCAGGACTAAAAGTTCAAGACAATTCCATCAACATCTCAAATCTCAACAAGTACAGTGGCTCCATCTAGTAGCGAACGTTGAATCACCGCAAGCCTCCGAAGTTCCGCACCTATAATATAGATGGCGCTGTGCGTAACTCCTATAGCGTTCAAAGTTATAATGGGCTTTGTTTTCGGACTTTCTAATAGTTTGATTGAAATTGAGGCTGGCGGGCGAGTATTAGTTAGATGTACAACGCTATTGCCGATACTGCTTTAATGAAGTTGAGAACGGTTGTTATATACAGCTTAAAGTTTTCCCTACTCTTTTTTTAGCAAACAAAAAAAAAGGGAAAAAAGGAGTTACGATATGAAGGAGCAGAAGCGATGTAAATTTAAGTAAAATTCAAGAATTAGCTAAGCAGCAGTGTTCGCAGTGTTGTGCGGAGGTAATCAAATAAACGGGTATTTTTAATCTTAGTCTGTAAGATTGGCAATAGCTACGGATTAAAGATAAGAGATTAAAAAAAAATAAGACTGCACCGATCGTTCAGTGGCGCCCTTACTATGCACTAACTACAGCATTGTCTTGAAGTCAAAGGATGATCTTTTTTGTACAAATATTTACTCAATTTATAGGGTATATGACGTAGGTAAATAACAATTATAGGTTTCAAGCAAAAACATAATTATACCACTAGTCTGACGAATTTAAGCGCTAATTAGTGAACGTGTTTCCATAGGTTCACTAATGTTCTGCCAAATCATCATTTGACAAGCTTTATCATTTTAGAAACTTTCATTTCGCAAAGACATACTTCCCGCCGCATTGTTTTATATATTTTTGAGGTCAAAAGTCTGATCTCACCTAACTTATTTAATAAGCCCATGTAATCTTTGTAACATTGTAATAGTTTAACCACAAACACGTCTTAGCGAAATGAAAGTTTGTAAAATTATAGAATTTGTCAAATAATGATTTGGTCAAATGGCTGTTCCATACCGTACCATTTCCATATTGAGGTGATTTTATCCTTAAGTAGATTAAATTTAGAACGCAACAATGCACCGTTAAACTGCCAATTGGCAATATTCCAGGAGTAGCTACTGAGCTGAAATCCGCAAATCCAGCCGTAATGGACTGACCGGATACGTTCCAGGTGGGAATAATCTTCATGAGAAAAAATTCAACCTCAATGCTGAAACTGTAACTATCATATATAAATTGTTTTGTTTTAAATTGTCGCCGATATAAATGTTAAAAATATTAAAGCGCATGAAATCCACCATTTTATGTTTAAGAATTTTACACTCGCGTAAAAAAGATAAAAAGGGTGTCCCTCAGATTCTGGGAATGAGATGAGTTATGTTAATCGCCTGTGTTCAGAATCATATAAGTTCCGATATTAGAACAATCATAAACGTGTCTGAAACAGGCCAGGGCACTCGAATCCGTCTCAATATCGCTTTCCTGATCAATACCAGATATAGCACTCACGAATAAAAGTTTTATCTCCGACACCGAGTACTCCGCTGCTACCAGTAAGTGGAATAACGAATAACTTGCTCGCGAAAGACTTTTCGGATACTCTTTGTAATTTACATAGAATTTTAGATACGATAAAACGCTTTTATTTGTCCAATAGAACTTTTTGGCCGAAAAGAGAAGTTAAAAAGCAGTGTCGACTTACTTTTTAAATTGTCTCTTCAAAGGTTAATTTGCTATTGGCTAATAACTGATATCGCTTACCTCTACTCAACTTTTTTTTTGCAACTTGATAAGAAAGAATATTATTTGGCACACAATTAACAGTCATATTAATTAAAAAAAACATTAATAAATGGCTAAACCACGTTATTATAGTGTCCCTTATGCCCCTTTTAGGGGGCCAATAGGGGGTTATTATGACATGGCTACGCAGTTCATTTTACGGTGAGCGTAAAGGACAGAGTTCTCTGTCCTTTTCTCTCAGCGTAAAATGAATTGCACAGATAACTCATAATAACCCCACTGACTGATATTAAAAGGATAAGCTTACCTTTGTACATATATAAATACACACTCATTTATATTTGAGATGTGTCAAACAGGACTAATTTGTTTTAAATCTTTGGCAATTTCAATTGACACAGACTGTACCTTTTGTGTTTCTATTTATTTTTAAATTGTTATTTTATATTATACATGTTTTTGCTGTACTTAAATGAGCTCTACTATGTCCCCTAAAAGGAATTTATAACCAATCACACTGTTTATCATTCGAGCATATTCCGGGTAAATTATGTAGCAGTTTTTTAATTTCTTTAACCTTACATAGTATAAAATGCTGTCGCTTCCGCTCGTTCGCTTAGATCTTTTGTACTACTCAACGGATTTTGATGCAGTTTTTAGCAATATATAGTGATTCAAGATAAAGGTTAATATTTATAATAGATTCTGGTTTATATCCGAGTGTTACAGAAAACTTACATAAACCGAAGCGGAGCGAGGGCGGGTCGCTAGTGTAGTATAATTTTAAATAAGAAGAATGCTATGTTCTGTTAAAGGAATTCAGTGTAGCTTTGAGCAAGTAAAAAAAACTTGTTTGTAAATTGGATAGGTATTTAAAATTAAAATTACTCACTGACATGTTCCCTAATTTTCACTTAAAAGGATGCTATCTCCGTGTTTTTGGAACTGTGTCAAACTTACCAAGTAGCTCTTATGTTAAGCGTTTCCCCGTAGAACTATGTACATTCATCAAGTGACGTTAATTCATTATACGTTGTTAAAACCGCAAAGTTAATGTAAACACGTGGTACAAAGAGTGATTAATTGCTTCGAGTGACGTGAACTTTACCAACTATTTCATGTAGGAGCCACGGAAACTAGACCATGTGCTGTGGTGGCAAAGTTTGAATTAGTTTGATTGGCCTTTTTAATAGGCGAGGCCTTTTAATACGTTTAAGTGTTCATATTAAAATTGATGTTGTTGTTACACTATTAATGTTTGGTGATATGATTGCATACTAATTAATTGTTAAAGGTCAAGACAGTCTGAAGAATGAGGACAGCGTGAGACCGGTTAGGCAGTTAAGAATAATATTAAACGTATTCAGCCAGATCTCTTTTTAATATCATCAAAAACGCTTCCAATGATCCATTTCTTTCGTAACTGTTGAATAAAACATCAATAAAAGCCTAATAAAGTTTCAAAGCAATAACAGCCACGATTGAATTTAACGGCAGCTTAACAAGATTTCAATAAAAACGGAATTACTTGTTGTCTTTTTGAAAACGACTCATCTTGTACAAACCTCTAGTTATAATTGCAACTCTATTAGCAATCAAAGAAGAGTAAAGTTATTCTGGCTATTGAATAACACTTGTGACCTTTCTGCTTACGCAGGCTAGATTACTTGAGTATAAACCAGTAATTAAAACTCGCTTAAACTCACGCCGTAATTGATTGTACGAGTCTCAAATCATTAATTACTTCAATTAAGAACCCAACTGATAGATGGCGCTGCTTTCAAATTTAATTGTTCAAGGGTTTGGTGGTTTTGTGATTGGTTCACACTGACGTTTGACTTTGCAGCTTTTATAATAAATTGTTGATTTGACATCAAAAACCGGCTAAGTGCGAATCGGACTCCCTTCGGACTGTCGCAGCATTATTGTATAAAGTTGCGCCCACACCGCTGCTTAACGGTGCGTATATTACGGTGCAGTTGCGTAAACAAAAGACGGGGCCATACTAACAACATGGCGCCGTTTTTGACGCACCGTAATATACGCACCGTTAAGCAGCGGTGTGGGCGCAGCTTAAGGGTCCCGCCCGTCGACTCCGTCCACGCAGAAAAATAAAACTTTCCCTATCTCAGGGTAAATGTAGCTTTCCAATGTTGAAAGAATGTTTGAAATCGGCGCAGTCGTTTTTGAGTTTATTTATTACAAACATATACCTACACCAACAAAAATACAAAAAAAACAAATCTTTCATCTTTATAATATTTTACGTGTAGATTGATGATTTTGACATTGATCAAAATTCGACAAAGTGCAAGTCGGACTCTCTTCGGACTTCCGTAGCATTATTTTATTTTAGCTGATATAGTAATTACACACTATGACAATTTGAACTGTCTACCTATTATGGTTCATGAACTGTCTACCTATTATGGTTCATGAGTTATAGCCCTGCTGACAGACAGATGGATAGATGGACGGCGAAGACTTAGGACCGTATTAATAAACTCATCTTGGCTGAGTCGCCCGTCACAAGATACGTCAAAGTAATCGTCAAACCATAGAACACTGTAATTTTTGACGCATCTCAAGACGAACATCAGAGTTGAGATTAGTTTATTAATACGGGTCAGGTTGGCACCCTATAGGCACGAAACCATTAAAAAGGTATAAATAGAACCGATTACGGAGAAATAACCATCAATCCAATTTGTTATCGAGATATCTCGCTTTAGTTATATCTTTTGTATCGCTCGGGGCTCGAATTACCTGCAATCACACTAACAAGCCACTGTTTTAGCTTTAACTAAAGTATATAATTCGTCACTTAAACGTGCTTCGAGTTTGTACTTTTCTATCACTCGCTTCTAAAAAGAGCGTATGAGAGCGAGTGAGAGACAAGTATAAACGCAAAACACCTTCTCACCTTCGTGAGTATATTAAAATTTTCTTTACTTATTTTTTTTCCGTAAATCTATATCAAAATATAAACTATCTTTGTATCTAGTTCTAGTTCTTGCATCTTTGCGTAAATTAATTAAGTTTTAGCTTTCATACTTAGTGCTAAGAACTTTCATAAGCGCGGTCGTGAAGTAATTAAACGATAAAAATCCTTTGAAAGCAAAGTCTTTTGAATACGAGAGTTAACAAGACGTGTAGCTTCTTCGTTGTATACAGGGTGCCTTAGATCTTGGGGGTTTTAATGCAACGATCGATTCGGCTCGCTAAACCGATCTGCAACATTAAAAAAATAATTTATCTAAGTTTACATGACTAATTGATGTTAAAGTCTCATTCAAACATGGGCATAATTTTTATCACTATTCCCCGCGTGGTTGCCGGGTAAGAATAGTGCCACTCCATGTCCTCCCGTGGATGTCGTAAGAGACGACTAAGGGAATAAAGGCTGTGTTGTACTGTTAGGCGATGGGCTTGCAACTTGTCACTAATACACTGGTAAACATCTTAGCCTAATTGTGCAAAATGTGGTTAGAGAATTATTAACAAGTTTTTAGAGTTGTTAGTAATTCTGTAGCTCTGCTTACCACACTCTGGGAATAAAGGCGTGAGCTTATATGTATGTATGTATGTATTTCATGGCACGGGGGCTAAAGGAAAATGGAGAATTGGATTGCGTACAATGGAAATTACATTTAACACGTATGAATAATAACAATAAGTAGGACATATTTTTAGCAACTTACAGAACAAAAGAAGTTCAGTTTCAGGAGTAGAAACGACCCTTGAATTTAAAGCCCCTAGGTCAGAGGCACACTATATACAAAGTTTTATGTGTATATTCATGTTTTAAACCTTTTCATACAAGCGCTTAGTTAGTCTTTTTTTACGGATATTATGAATCTTACTACTAAATATATATTTTATAAATGTGAAAGTTTGTATTGATAGATGTTCGTAACACATAACCACGATAGAACGGCTGACGGGATCTGGATGAAATCTGGCACAGAGATATATTATAGTCTGGAATAGCATATTTTATTTCTAGGTATTTATACCTAATAACTTATGACCAAACCTCGAAGTCGCGGTGGCACGAATAAAATTTTGCTAGGGACTTCCACGCGATATTATTTCATCGATAAATTAGACTTTCTTATGACAATAGTTATGTTATGACATAAATAATAGATCTCGTTCTCCCATTTATTTGGAAACAATGCGTAACAATTTGTATGATATTTGAAGTACTAAACACAAGATAAAATACTTTGTTACTTATTACTAATATAAGGTTCATAATTGATTAAATGAAAATAATGTAATGATGTTAATGTACTTCTAGGTTTTAGTTTACTTTGCATGGAAATTGATGAAATAAAAATTTAGTTGTAAAGTTGATTTTTATTTGAATTTTAAAATTCCTAAAAATGTCCTAAAAACTCCTATATAGGTAACATTGACGGGTAGTAATCATCACATTTTAGTTAATTTTCAATTATTCTGTAGGTAAACTTTACAGCTAATATGAATTGTCACTTCCAAATAAGCATTCAGCTATCGATAAATTTTATATCGGAAGGAAGTCCCTAGTTAATTGACGTTATTGCCACCGCGACTTCGAGGTTTGCTTATGACAGAAGAAAAATCATAGTTTCTATTAATTTGACGACGCGCTGGGCTAGTGGGTAGTGACCCTACCTACGAAGCTAGTGGTCCGGGGTTCGAATCCCGGTTCGGGCAGATATTTGTTTGATGAGCGCGAATATATGTTCCTGAGTGATGGAAGTTTTATATTTATTTTAGTATATATTTCTCTATATAAGTATTTATATCGTTGTCTAGTACCCATAGTACAAGCCTAGAGCTTAGTTTGGGACTAGGTCAATTGGTGTAAGATTGTCCCCTTATATTTATTATTTACGAAACAATTAAGCCCAGAACAAGCCTCTAGTTGAGTAGGGCAGTAACCATACCTATTATAGCTTTTACTAAATCCAATGTGTTGGTAGGTATCTACGGTCGGTGTCTGCAACTTTTCAATTTCCTCAATGTCCGTCCACAATCTGATACGGACTCGAGCCCAATTTAGGGTTTCCTTGTAAATTTCCAGTTAACTCCAGATTTGAGCTTTACTAAGCAAGCGTTAAAGATGTTTTTACAGAAACACGATTGTGCACGTTATGGTTTTTTTAAAGTAACATGGGCAAATCTATTCACGTCAAATGTATGTATCTTTAGAAATAGAAGTGTGTTAGAAATAGCTGTTCAAATTTTAGTCGTTTAAGTTTCAAACCTGTGCCTGTGTAAAGGTAATTTAAAAAGTTAAAGCTTTCCAAAATATGATAATCGTACTTAGCATTAAGATGTTTATATTATAGTGAACTGTATATTTGCTGTGTATGATTAACAAAAAGACAAGAAGTAATTTAATCATCATCTTTTGCGTTTTTATTTGTTTTTTAATTTGCTATTTTCTGTTTGTGTATTAAAGAGTTTACATACATACATTATGTACGATACATTTTATATTAATAGATATATATATATATGTTGATTTATGAATCGACACATACTTAACTTGACTAACTATATAATATGATTGGCGGATCACATAACAAGTACTTAGTGGAAAAAATAATATGGCTATTTCTTTTGATTCAAAGGAAACTGATGTCCCTCCAGCGGTTAATTTTTTTAAGAAATACTACAAAATCTTAGGTACTTTTTATCTCGAAGAATTTAACAGTTCTTGCATTAGTAATATATAAATAATTCGAAATTTAAAGTTGCGGCTCAAACAAAATATAGTATCTGTCACTTTAAGTAATTGTACAGTCAGCCAATTTGATTCCTAGGCCTCTATGGACTTTGTCAACGTGACGTTATAAACCAAATCATAGGGAGTCTCTTACGTTTTGGTAGACAACGTCACTTTAACATAGTCCAAAGTGGCCTAGAAATCAAATTGGTTGACTGTACGTATTTACTCATAATACTCCCAGCGCCATCTATCGATCGGGACTAAGGCTTTGTGTAGGTACCGCCATTTTGTTTACAAACAAACCCCGTCCTGGGAGATTTGATGAATTATGTATGATAGGACAGAGGTAGGAACAGTAAAACTGCGTCACTACGCATAATTTCAGATAGTTTGGAAACTTGTAGCAGAATAATAAGTGGTTTAGTCTAATTTTGAATTAAGTAGCATTGTTATAAGAGCCAGTAAGTGCTTTAGGCCAGGAGATCTGTTCAATTCGGTATAACCGGTATTTTGACCATGTTATCGTATTGTCATCGTCATGATGGCTCTTATTTACTTGACAGTAACAGCGGCCGAAATAAAAACAATACGCGTCAAAAGCAATATGGTTTTACCGAGCAGAATAAAACTCTGATTAAAGTACCCATTGTTACACCTACCATTTAAAGGGGTTAGTACTTCGAAAAAATACGCTGTTAAATCTGAGGAATGGATGATAAACAAATAAGATACAATAAGATAAGTTTTTTTTATCATATGTATAGTTAGCTCTCTAAAATCAATTCAAAATCCTATTTTATCACGGAATTGTTGTTTCTGTAAACTTTTCTTTTGTATTGTCTACTCGTTGTTACATTCTACTATTCTTATTTTCCTCAATCACCCAAAGTCTAGCTGGAAGAGATCCCTTAAAGGCATAGATTTGCCTTTGCACATACCTATTCTGTAAATATTGTTTACCTACACTGTCAAACACCAAAATTTGTGTTTACAATGTTTTACATTATCTAAGGAAAAGTGAGTTTTTACGGGTCGTGCTACGTGCGTGGATATAATATAATAATAGCCCACTTTTTTATAAAAAACGTGATTCGAAAATGTAAAAATAAAATACATAACGCCACGTTAGCGATTTCTAAAACACGACGAAATATGGGATTGACTTTAGCTGATGATAGATTGCATCGACCGCTTTTTCAACAGAGGGCCCAGACAAGATGCATTACGCTAACTAGCGTTTCTCCTTGATTAGTTTCTAAAGCAATCGCGTCACTGGTACATCACGTGACTTTTCGTACTACGTCATCTACAGCGACGCAATAGGGATTGACCAAAAAAAATAACCCACGGTTTTTACTTTCTAATTCGAAAGTATAAGAAATTTTAAGACACCAATTTCATTAATTATGTATTTGACCCAATAGTTTTGTTAAAATATCTTTAAGTATTTAGCAGACATTTTATGGATGACACGAGTATTTTAAATTTGGGATGGTATTTTCTAATAAATTACCACAATTAAATGATATCCAATGAAAAAAAGTGATTGTAATAGTGTATTAAAACATACTATTTCAAACTGTTTTCGCCTAACCCGTAAGATACACCTAGGACGGCTTCAAGCCGAAAACGAAAGTCAAACAAAGGTTAAATATACTTTTGTCAAAATATCGAAAATAGATAAATATTTCAAAAACTTAATAATACAGAACGGCTTTAAAACCCTATTCCTCGAAATGGTTTTCGAATTGGAGTAATTGTAAAATTTAAAAATTATATGCTGATTTTCGTGATTCAGGAGCTTTCGTCTTTTATTGTTAAATAATTTGTTTTAATATGTACTTATCGTAATTTTTTATTTTTTTATTTATTGTAACGATGATGGTTCAACTAAAGGTGCCAACCGAAAACCAGCGCTGTGGTCCCCTGACCACAGCATTATGCTGAGTTGGAACCTTTTTGGCACCACAACTCGTGCATTGTTTCAAAGTGTGTTGTTTATTTTATATTTTTTTTGGTGTCAAATAAATTTATATTCTATTCTATTCTTCTATTCTAAAAATATGAACAATCCCAATTGGTTTAAAAACAAAACGAAGAGAAACGCTAGCTACCGTAGTGCATCTTGTCTGGGCCCTCTGTTTACACATCTACATAAAACAGAAACGTTTACAGCGTTCGCATGTTGGCTGCACCAACTGATTGCATTGACTGTAAACAAAGCCGTGTTGTCGCTATCCAAACCACTGGGCAATGCCTTTGACAAAGCCAGTAACAAACCGACGCTGCGGTTAACGCCAGGTGCGACGTGGATACGGATTTTAACTTCAATATGCGTGATTTGTTGGCTCACAATGGAATCAGGGGGCCTAATATGTCTGCGTTTAACGCGTGATAAATTTTGGATAAGGCATCCGTCACCTTCTGACAGGTTAATAAGTACACGTGTCAAAAAGTGACGGATGCTTTATCCACAGTTGGCACGCGATATAGACGCAGGCATAACTACTAGGCCTGCTTATCGCAAACAGTTATCGGGACGTTGTTATAAAACTAAGTTTGTTAATATGTTGTACTAAATAAATAACAATAAAAAAAAGTCTGTGAAAAATATGGTGTAATTAGATTTGTATTTGACAAAAGACCAATCTTTGCATTGCTGTCCCAGCGTGGGAATAAGACAACCAATGATGACCAACATAAAGACAGTCATAGGATAGTAGTCTTGGGATAACAGTCTTGAAATTGCACACGTTTATAGACCGTAGAGCCCATTTATGATCAGGTGGCCTCTGTGTTAGTTCATTTCCATAATATAAAAATGTAGGATACGGTTACTTGTTTCGTTGTTCCGAGTACCGTAAAACGGGGTGAGTAGGTTAACCTAAAATAAGTCATAACTTGTTACAAATAAGAACAAGAATTAAATGGACAATAACGTTACGTCTATTGAAAATAATTTCAGTCTTATAATTTGTAACATATTATTATGCTTCATTTTAGATTGTATCCCTACTCACCCCATTTTACAGTACTTTTTCTCTGAACCTTTATTATTTTAAAATGTTTAAAGAGATATACCTACAGAACCTGTAGGTTTGTATATCTCTTTATTGTAGGTTATGTTAGTTTTATAAGAATCTAAGAAAGTTAAACGGTTTCAGAGAAGAATTTTTTGTGGACCAATGAAAATTTCGGACAAACAAAACAGTGGACAGAAGTTTTTCGAACTCAAGGTAAACCTTAGATTAACTATTGGAAGCTAACTTTCACAGTGACCAACTATGAATTGATATAACATGAGTCGTACGTTTATATGTATTTTTATATAATATTTGCCTCGTAATATTATTAAGGAATTACAGCTTTATTGTTCCGTTCCTGATATAAAACAATATAACGCACATAAAAGGTTACAACTCAACTAATTACATTTCTGGAGCACAATAAACGTTTTATTAGACACTCGTGTTTTCATTTATTACGACTCTACTGATACCTCTATAGCTGTATGCGTCAATTCATTAATCTACTTTATTATGTTTTATCTGTGTCTTATGACCTATACTTTGTTTGTTTAGGTGTTAAAATAAATGTAAACAAATACAGCGTGATACGTCAAAAGTTGTCAAGCATATATTTCGTTTGGTTCACGTGGTTCATTTTTCTTATATTTATTGAAGTAGAGCGACAAAACAGACAGTGAAAACAGTAAGTGTAATAAGTAAACAGAAAGACAGATCTTAACTTGCGAATACTTAGTTCTACACTATGAATTTTATAAATGGCTGCTGCCAATCTATTGTCATTTAACCAAGAGCATAATTTTATATACTTTAGTGAGGGGCTCCATTATACTGAGTTATATTGTTTTTGACATGTTATCGTAATTTCAACCTTACGATAGCTCGTATTTACTTGACAGTAAGGCCGACTGAATTAAAAACATTACTATATCATGTCAAACACGATATCATTTTTACCGCCAAGATTGCATAAAATGTACCGACTCATTATTTAGCAAGTCGACAAACAATATTTTATTAGGAAATCCTTGAAATTTTGCCTTTGGTTGTAAAGTTTTCTGGAATAGAAGCATGTACAATCCTTTACATATGTCATGCCAAAAAAAGACATGTGTTAATCTATACATATTTAACTTAACTTCTTGGACTGATTTGACTGACAGACTAACAAACAAAGAGCAGCCTGAATCACTGAGGTATGATTCTCTCAAAGTTGCAGTCGGATAAACGAATGAGTGAATGTCCCAGGCGCTGAGTTTAAGTAGTCCCGTCAGAGCGTACAAAACGTGTTTAGCGCGTGCATTCCCAATTAGGCAGCCTTATACGTTCGAACTTATCAACAGAAGCCATGCTGCCAAATTGAAAATGCACGCGCTACAATATGTTTTGTTCACTCTGACGGGACCACTTTAATTCACCGCTGCGACATTCACTCGTACGTTCGTCTGACAGCGTTTTTAAGAGAATCACACTCCTGGGGGTTTATTATGACATACCTATGCAGTTCATTTTACGGTGAGTGTAAGGGACAGAGCTATGGCAGCTATATAGCTCTGTCCTTTTCTCTCAGCGTAAACAGAATTGCATAACTATGTCATAATAACCCCCCCTGGACTTTACACCTTGCAATTCGTTTGGAATATTATTCCTTAGGAAATTGATTCCCAATGATATGAAATAAAGGGAATAGCGGAAAAATAAGTCTACAAGTAATAAGAGTAATTATTATAATTTGTTGAGAACTAGAGGACATCTTGGACTTTGTACATATATGTTACGTGTCTAAGATATTTCACTCCGAGAAAGATACAGATCGCGTTTAAAACAACAGAGACAACTTCCCTAACTCCTTATTGAATGATAACAAACAAGAAACAGCGGCTGATGATTTACATTTTGTTATCTGTGGGGTTAGAAACTTTGTCGAGATTCTAATTACCGTATTATTAAAATAAAGTGAGTTAAGTGAGCGTGAAATGTTAAAGAGATTTGTACTTTGTTGTCGTTTGTTATGAGCTATATTTGAAAGTGTTTTAGCGTTGGAGGTATGATAATTATCTCGCAGTTTTTTTACTTACACGGAGAATAGAATAAAATAGAATATAAATCATTTTATTCGGTGTTAAAATAAAATGAACATAAAAAACAGCAAAAATAGAGTAATACAAACTTAGAAAGTCGTAGGTACCTGACGCCGCATATGGCCTATGAGCACGCAGATTAAATTATATTCATTGTTCACTGCATTGACAAAGTTTAAGAAAGAATGTACGAAGAGTCTAAGTGCCACTTTTACATCAACATACTCGTAAATGGATTAATAATAAACACACAACCATAAACAATTCACGTATCTTAAACCAGCTGACTGAATACTGAATTTTATTACCTTCAATTGTTTTATGTGATAAAAGCAGAGTATTAGAAATTACCGTTGGCAAAGAGATACTAAATTTTAATTAACATTCTTTTTGGTGACATTCTGTCTTTAAAATATAAGCCAAAGTATATTCTGAAGGACAAAATTCGGAATGAAGTGATCTGTCAGAGAACCAAGGTCACCAACGTAGCTATGAAAGTTAGTAGGTTGAAGTGGAAATGGGCTGGTCACGTATGTCGGAGAACGGATAACCGCTGGAGTAAGCGTGTTCTGGAGTGGAGACCGCGTCTTGGCAATCGTAGCGTGGGACGCCCTCTGGCCAGATGGCGGGATGACTTGCGTAAGAGGGCCGGCAGCGACTGGATGCATAAAGCATTAGACCGGGCTCTGTGGCGTTCCTTGGGAGAGGCCTATGTTGATGATATTCATTTGATTCATTGCAGCTCTTTTACAGTCAGCCAGTTTGATTCCTAGGCCACTATGGACTTTGTCAACGTGACGTTGTAAACCAAATCATAGGGAGTCTCTTACGGTTTGGTTGACAACGTCACTTTAACATAGTCCAAAGTGGCCTAGAAATCAAATTGGTTGACAGTACATAAAGATAAACTCACGCCTTTATTCCCAGAGTGGGGTAGGCAGAGCTACAGAATTTCCAACAACTAAGTATAAAAACTATTTGATAATTCTGTAACCACATTTTGCACACTTAGGCGAAGATGTTTACCAGTGTATTCGTGACAGGTTGCAAGCCCATCGCGTAACAGTACTACACGCCTTTATTACCTTAGTCGGCATTTACACAGCAGCTCTTGTGAATTGATTTATTATCCTTTGGAAAGATTCATACCAAAATATTTCTTCTTCTATAAGTCAAATATTCTCAAACACGCGAGACATTCGTTTAAGAAAACCAATAAAACTCCGTCGATTGAGTCAACTTTGTAACAAATAAATATATTACACACCTCACGTTATAAAGTTTCACAGGTATAAAAGAACCTTGCTATTTATTCATAAAGCATATTTTTCAGTAACCGTTAGCGTCAAAAGTATTATTTTATCCACGCTCGAACAGGAAAGTTATAAAATCCTTATCAGAATAAAGAAAGGTGTAAATGATCCGTGAAAATAATTCAAATCATTACTAAAATTCATTCAGCGTCAATGACCCGATAGTCAGGTATCGTAAAACGGGTAAATAGGGATTAAGGGGAGAGTAGGGACTAGTGATTTCTGAAACATTGCACAACTTTCCTTGACTGCGAAAATTACAGCTTCTGAAAGTTACATAATTAGATGGAAATTATTCTAATACCAGTAAATTTCATTTAAATTTCATGAATAGTTGGGTAACATGTCGAAAAAATAGTAACTTTCAGAAATAAAACTATTTCACTTTGGTAATATTGCTTGAAATTCTAGGTGAAAGTTTCACTTTTGAAATTTATAGAATTTTGCAGAAATTTAAATGTAAGTTTCACTTTTGATACTTACAAGCCGCCCATCACTAGTAGGGACACGACCTAAAATGAAGCATATGGTTACTAATTATAAGACTGAAACTATTTTCAATAGACGTAACGTTATTGTCCATTTAATAATTGTTCTTATTTGTAACAAGTTATGACTTATTTTAGGTTGTATCCCTACTCACCCCTTAATCCCTACTCACCCCTTAACCCCTACTCACCCCGTTTTACGGTACTGTTCGTAGCAGATTATCGCTACATGATAGAATAAGTTGCTATGGGCTATGGCGTAGCACTCGCAGCAGTGACTAGGGGCTAAGACTGCACCGAGCAAACGTCGAGCGTCCAGTGGCGCCCTCATTACTGTTATTGTGTTTTCTAATTAACTAAAAAAAAACCTTGAAATCAGATGATGCATTTTTGTAGCGCAAGTAAAAACACAATTTATGTGATGCGTAACAAACTTGAATAAGAATTACCCTTGAGTAGTCAGCTTAACGGGAAAAGGTGGCCACTTTTTTTTGTTAAGTTGATAACTCGAAGGTGAATTGATATTAAGCTATGTGATATACCCTATAAGTTGTGTTTTTATTTGTAGTACAAAAACACAACGTAAAATTTTAAGAAAATACTTTAGTTAATTAGAAAACGCAATAATAGCAACGAGGGCGCCACTGTACACCTGGCGTACGCTCGGCGCAGTCTTAACGTCTTAATATGTTTTAAATGCGAATTAAAGACTATCCGATTGGAGGTGATCCATGACTAAGCTCGGTATTAAGTTAGGTTAGAATAGGGACCTAAGGAAAATTTACAAAGGCTGTAGATTGTTGAACAGTGAAGTAAATAATGAGGCGGCTCTATTCTACGTTGTTAAACCCCTATTGTTTATTATAATAGCTTTTATTGAAACTAAAGACGGTTGATCAGCAAACAATACGGTGTCAATCAAGCTCAAGGTTTCGATTGAAAGTTGTATGAGCCTATTTTGCGTATTATTAACGTAATGACAGCTTTCATTTATTTCACAGTAAGAATGGTAATAACGACAGCGAGATTACCATATTAAAACAAGATGGGCTAAACCCAATGGTCCTTACTCTACTTCGTAGTTAACTATATTGATTTTATGGTATCCTGACTTTTGGCCGAAAATTATTTGGCAAAATATATCGTTTCTCAACCGTTTTATTTGCCAAATCCTTTTTTCTGTAACTGTTGATATTTCAGAATTCATTTCAGTACCATCGTGTAGGTTAGTTTTATAAAAATCCTGAAATATTTCAAAATGAAATAATACATTTTCCAATAATTCTAAACGTTATATTTAATTTATTTTGTTTATTATGCCATATCCTACGTGAGTAATTTAACTATGCAATTAATATGAAATAGTTCTAATATATATGTATAAACATAACTTTCAGACAGAAATACAATTTGGACACTTAAATATTTGGAATACAATAAATTGAAGTTTGATAATGTTCCCTTATTTCACATATGATTTGCTTTTAATGCTGAAAAACTATCTAATACAAACTAAATCGATGATGCAAAAGAAGGGAGAAAAGCTGCATAATATAAGAAGTACATTATACATCAGGATCCCTCAGGCAGCCCTTTCGGTATAAATAAATATGTAATGAATCGGTCTCGGAAAAGATCGGTTTCTAGAATTCCCACTTTACCAGTGAAACTACTAAAAAGACTTGACGTATACAATACGTGATGATTTGATCGTATTCTTTTTAAAAGTAGGTTATTTTGATGAGTTTTATTTTAAGTAAAAACTGGGGAAACGGCAGACCGTTTTAAGTGTAGCGTTCCGATGCCGTTACTAAATATAAACATAAAGAACTATCTCGAAAAACAGCAAGTATAAACTCATTTTTAACTGACTTCAAAAAAAGAGAAGGGAGTATGACGTTCCACGGTATGTTTTTTTTTATGTATGTTCACTAATTTCTTCGTCAATTTAATTTCTGTCAACAAATCTGAATCTGATGAGGGGATTGAGGAATGGAGTGAGGAATCGAGGGAACTCCTCAAAATATTGTAGGCAAACATACACCGATTTTAATATTTTTAGCAACAAGTTTAGCATTTGAATTCGGAAAGTATCATTTGGTGAAGTGGAACTGATGATGAAGACCACTGATGGCCACCGGAACTCCGCAACGGTACCTATTTCAAGGGTAGCGATAAGATATATCGATTAAGATAGTTGAGTGAGTAGAACGAAGAACATTTAATTGTTTAAATATGACTATGATTTTCCAGCGGCGTCGCTTGCGGTGAGCTTGAAATATCTTAAAGTTTCATATCAACTATGATCACTAAAAGGTAAAATATAAAATAAATGTGATGTGGTTAACTGCAGTCGGCTTTTGGTTGAAAATTTAAATACTATATATTATATTCCCAGTGGGGTAGGCAGAGCTACAGAATTTCCAACCACTCTAAAAACTTGTTGATTACCAGTGTATTAGTGACAGGTTGCAAGCCCATCGCCTAACAGTACTACACGCCTTCATTCCCGTAGTCGGCTTTTACGACATCCACGGGAAGACACGGAGTGGCACTATTCTAATCTGGCAACCACAAGGGGAAATAATACTAAGACTATACAAAATACCTAATATAAACCAGTCTTACTTGTACAGTAAATTATGACATAACAATATGGAGAGGGTCACGCCTAAGTAGTCACATAAATATTCATATTCCCCGAACCAAAACCTTTGTTATCTGGTTCAATTGGGTATGAACGAGGTTAGACAAACATTCAGATGAATTTGTTAAGACCAGAGTATGTTTAGGGCAATCGAGGTCTTATATTATATACGAGTATGTAACGTTATCATTATTCCACGAGTACCTGAATTATGATAATGTCAAAATTATGAACAACTGTGCTAGCAAAAGTAGTTATTCCCCGGCCTTTGGGAGTTTCCGTTATCTATTGCCGTTCAGAGGCCCTAGACAAGACACATTACGCTTACTAGCGTTTCTATTCGATTGGTTTAACAACGAATCGAATAGAAACGCTAGTTAGCGTAATTCATCTTAGTAAGGGCCTCTGGATATAGGCCTTCCCTAAAAGATCTTCTCCGTGATCAATCTAAGCATATCTTACTAGCTGTTCTCGTGTCCACTTCGTTGAGCAAAACATTTTTTTCGAGTTAATAATTTTCCCGCTAATTCCCGTTCCCGTGGGAATTTCGGGAATTCCTTTCTTAGTGCACCTCTACGGTACCTAAGCTACGTCCCTTCCAAATTTCAAGTGCCTACGTTTAGCCGTTTAGGCTGTGCGTTGATATGTCAGTCAGTCAGTCAGTTTCTCCTTTTATATATTTAGATTTAACCTAACTTAATACTTATGCAAGTATTATCAAAGATCATGTTTTATTCAGAAGTAATATGTATGACGCAATACCGTCAAGATCCAGTAACATTTACGTATGTAATAAATGTTCATCGTCGAAGTTACGACGGCAGATTGGGTGGCGCTTGATGCCGCTTTAACATCGTGTTTCATCGTAAAGTGTATCATTAATATTGCAAGATTTGTACATTACGGACACAGAAAAATGTTTCTGTCGTAGTAGGGAAGCATTGCAGTAAAGGCAAGCGTGAAACATGGTAGCGGATCACGTTCCGAAAAACGGTGAGTAGGGATTAAGGGGTGAATAGAGACACCACCTAAAATAATTCATAACTTGGTACAAATAAATACAAGTATTAAATGGTCAATAACGTTACGTCTATTGGAAATAATTTCAGTGTTATAATTAGTGACATATGTTTCATTTTTAGGTTGTGTACCTGCTCACCCCGTTTTACGGATAACTTTTAGTATCGCACACGGGCATCTTTTTTTATAGCATGGAGGAGGCATATGAGTTGATATATTACCTGGTGGTGATTGGACTTCTAGACATAAACATTTGCAATCACAAGACTGCAATCTTAAGACCAATTCTGAGGAGTAAGATGGAATGCCTTTATGCTAGTCGTTTCACTGGTTGCCTTTTGTCAACACTGGGACAGAACAGTGTGAACACTGCTGACTGGCGGTAAGTCAAAAGACAAGATGGTAGTGATCTGGGAGCATCTTGCACAAGTTCCTACCACCACTGAATTCTCCACCAAACTGTATACAACGTCCATACGTTTCTCCGTCGGTCATTGTTGCAACACGCTACAACTGTGGTGTTAATTGGGTGTGTTTGATTTCCCAAATATTTAAAAAACCAAATAAAACTCAACCAACGTCTGCCGAATGTATACGGAATAGTGGACCAGAGTTGTCACCGAATGGACCCCGCTAGGCGATCACTGGAGTAGAGACTGACCAAAGAGGAGATGGCGGAATCACTTGGCGAAAGCATGCACTAAATAGAAACGTTTGGCGGATGGCCTTTGCCCAGCAGTGGGACACTAAGAAGTGCCAACAAAAAAAAACATTTAATGTAATATTCCTGATAGTAGTAATAAACACCCAGTCAAAGGCGACCCGAAAAGGTATCAAGTTCCCATCAGATTAAAGTATTAAGGAAAGTCGCCCCAAGAGCTTTTCCTATTAGTGGGACTAATGCTTTGATGTGCACGGAAAAACAAACAAATACCTAATAGGAATACACTTTTGGACAAAGATAATGGGCGTTTTTAAAGCTTAGCGTATAGTGGTACGTTTTTACCGGCATAATAAATCAAGAGATCCAAATGTATGCTGTAATGTTTGTATGGAGACCCTATTATGCTGCATTTCCACCAGAGCTGTGCGAGGCAGCGAACTGCCGTTCAACGGCAGAACGCTGCAACTCGAGTTACAGCGTTTTGTGTTAACTTGCATCAAACGATTTCTCGTGAGTGCTTCTATCATACCTACGAAAGTCCTTTTAAATATATGTTTTAGTTTAGGCTGTAGAAATCTGTCAAAACGCGGCAAATCTGCATAAAACTAGCCAAAACACCATGACTGCAGTTGTGATGTTTTATATCAAAACCGGTAATGCCGATTGATCATAACAGAACACTGCAAGTACTAAATGGCCACTACCTCGGAACGCGTCATGTCCACTTGCAGCGCTTTGCTTAATCTATGTGCTGCATCACCGTCAATTCAAAACGCGGCAACTGAGTGAAAAAGAGACAGTTACATTGACTTTAAAAGCTTATAGAATGAGATAGCATATTAAATACAGATTCGTTTCCAAAATATCAAATTAGAAACATTACGCACTTGTTGTTATTTGTTTTCTAGTCGATCGATAAACGGTAACGTTTGCGGGTCTAAAATAAAATATGGGATTGATTTTTGATTAATTATATAGTGACAACTGGCATAGAATGTTAAAAATGGCTAGAAACCAAAGAAGTTTACGTTTAATCCAATTAGTAACGGACACGGATTCACACAAAAGGGTTGGTAACAATTTGTTTAAACTCGAAAATCTAATTCAATACCAAAAACCTAACGGTGCGCCCGTTAGGTTAGCTCGCTGTAATTAGTGTAATTAGGTACTGCATTTTAGTTTAGGTGTAGGTATTTTTATCAATAAAACTTACCCTGATATTACTGGTTACACGAGTTCTCATTCATGTTTTTATGAAATTATTTTAAAATAACTAAATAATCGAGATTGGAACTGTCAGATTTTGGTCTTGAATTCGATTTTCGAGTATATGTTTAAGTAGGTATAATACAACAGGATGGAAACGGCGACGGCGAAAATGAGAGATTATGGATCTTTAGTAGGTACTTTTGAGAGGATGTATGTATGTTAGAGATTGTTTCACGTAAAAACTACTAAACGAATTTTAATGAAATTTGGAATGGAGATAGCTTATACTTTGGCTTAACACATCATAGGCTACCTTTTATAATGCCATCCTCGGGAACTGAATTTTACGCAGACGAAATTGTGGACAGAAACTAGAACCGATTACTTATAAATGCAATAGATTGTGAGGATGAATGTATGTGTGTATGTATGTTTGTGAATCTTTAACGCAAAAACTACTGAACGGATTTTAATGAAATTTGGAATGGAGTTACCTTATAACTTTTATTATTGTACGGGTTAATAACAAAAAAATGTTCGTATAGTGATTATTGCATTTGTACAATATTATTAAAGAAAACAAGCATTTAACTAATTTAACATGTAACTGAAGAGACTGATCATGTGCCTTCGTGATGTTATGAATGATTAAGAATTTAAAATTATATTTCGTGTTTGAGTACTTACTTATTTTATGATTATAATTAGCAAAATTAATAAAAATGTTTATTTTTTGTAGTATTGTCTTTTTCTTTTCAAACTAAGTACATCATAAAAAATAAACAGACAACAGTAAATATCCTAATATAATAAGGCAATTTTAACTGACTAAAACCCGTAAAAGTATAGTTCTAATAATTATATTGTATTGTCGTTTAAAAAGAGAAAAGCGAGATGAGAAAAAGCCAAAACGTCATAAGTAGTTCATAAACACGGCATAACGCTTCAATTTACAACTTGTAGCGCTTTGCCCAGGCCTTCATGCGTTTTTTTTATAATTGCTCTTTTGGCAAAACAGTTTATCGCATATATTATATTAATTATATTCATTAATAATTATTTGACTCTTCGGCTATATAGAAGGAATAATATACTCATAAATTACAAAAACCACCAACACTTGAAAACAATAAATAATAGGTGATTTGTAGCATGAAACATAAAAACCTTTAAACGCGTTTTTCTCAAAACTAGGGTTTTTGACTTGCAGCGTTCTGCCGTTGGACGGCAGCGAAGCGGTTTTGCGAGGAAAAACCCACCAATAGGATAGTGAGGCTAGTAAAATAAAAGAATCCTATTGGTGGATTTTTCCACGCAAACGCAGCCTTAATCAAGGTAAAGGCGTGTACATTATGTTGACGATGCGGTCAGCCTAGTTGGTATTGGTATTGCCTACAATGCAAAGTTAAATATTTTGGCCTTGGATATTGCGTATATTGGGGATTCCTTTGTTTGTGGCCGAATTCAATATTACAACAACACGATTATTTTTAGTTAAGCAAGTGCAACATATTATTATTAGCTCAGGAAATATGAATTGGCCGTGTGTAATCTTCACTGAGATTTTTTTGTTAATATCAAACAATAGGTAATCGTAAAACCGGTGGGTTGAAAGGTTAAGGTTAAGGTTAGGTCCGGTAAGTCCTTAAGCAGAAAAAACATCACAAAGTAACATACGGTCAAGTCATATTTCATGAACTATATCGTCGGGGGGAGGGAAATCTACACTCATTTGTGTATCATGGATACAGCTATGATATTTTACTTTATAGTTGTTAGTCATAATTACCTTGATTTACATGTTTGTTTTTTTATCTTCTCATTTATCTTGTAAATTAAAATTTAAAATTAAATATGTATCTAGTCTATCTTTTTTAACGACCCGCTGTGGATACTGTACGAGTAGCGTGCAGTACCATATCATTACGCAAGCAACCCGCTGCGCTTAACGACTTTGTTGTGGCTCAGGTTCAGTGCTTCCACTGACTATAAAGTACACGTCTGAAGCCACACTGTACCCTCACATGTAACTACTCTTGTATGTAAGTATTGTGTAGTCGTAAATTCAAAGTTAGTTTTTGGCTCTTCACTGCATTGCTCGCTCCTTGCAAGTGATGCTCGCCTGGTACCTCGGTGTGGATATCTTACGATGTTAATTGGTTTAGTTTAAGTTTATGTGTAGAGCGTCTGGATTTTAACCTCCTAATAAAAAAGAGGGGGGTTGTAAGTTTCATGTGAGTGTCTGTGTTTCCTTGTATATGTGTGTATGTGGCATCGTAGCTCCTAAACGAATGGATCGATTTAGAGAAGGATTTTTTAAAGATAGAATCGAGATGGTTGGGCTGTTTATGAGATAACAGTTTTGAAAGAAAGAGTTACCATTATATTGGAGGTTTATACTTATTTTTAAGTTATTATTTAACCACGGTTTTAATAACGGTTTTCGTTGAAACAATAATGATAAAAAGTGTAATTACTAAGTGCTACTTTATAAAATTCTAGATACTATTTGTACAGATATTTTTTGATCAATTATTTTCTTTTACAATTGTACAGAAAAGGACAGAGATAACTCTGACAATTATTTGTGTCTTGGAATAAGTAATTGGGCCTTACTCTGCTAAATTTCTTGGACAGTCAATCATTTATTGATTTTATAATACCTAAAGTTAATGTAGCTTCCGAACAACGTTTTATTATTTAAAAAAAAACAATAACTCAACAAATCAATTAATTTTCCGCAGTCAATCAATATTAAGGTACTAGGAGTTAATGCACACTTAGGAGGGTGTAAATTTGTCGTCTAAAGGAACGGTGTCGTTAAATTTTACAGCTTACGGGACCTGATAATACGTTCATATTGCCACTGAATTAAGTCGTTACCGTTTTATACGTTAATCGTGGCAAGAAGGGACGGATATAACGAGATTAAATTATTGATAAAAGTAACCAAAAAAACAGTAAAGGTAATGTATAACAAGCAAATAAGCTGCACTGTTTATTTATATTGTGTGTGTATTCCAGTGAGTGGATAAAGCACATGGTAAATTTAATACGAGTAGAGGCATTCTACCTCAGTTCTCAGGGATGTCAATGCATTTGCAGTCTTAAGAGTGTAGTCTTAAGAAATTAAAATGTCTATGTCTCAGTTTCCGCTAACCATTAGGTGGCCTGTGTGCTCGAATGCCTTTACATTTTATAGAAAAATAAAAGCCTTATTAAAAAAACTTAGTAAAAAACATGTGCCGGTCATACTTGGTAGAAGTAAAACCATCACTAATACTGTACAAGTAAACATTAAACTAAACTATCGAACAACAAACTAGTACCAAAAAGTGAACCTTATTGGAGGTAACAACGAAATTTAAAAAATATACTCGCACCTAAACTCACGCCTTTATTCCCAGAAAGGGGTAGGCAGAACTACAAAATTAACAACAACTCTAAAAACTTGTTGATAATTCTGTAACCACACTTTGCAACAAGGCTAAGATATACCAGTGTATTAGCGACAGGTTGCCAGCCCATTGCCTAACAGTACCAGCCTTTATTCCTTTGCTCCTTATTTTGTAAATATGTTCATAACTTTGTTTCTGACTTTCTTTTTCTGTGCATCAACTGTGTTACTTTTTTTTTTATCGCATAGAGAAGGTATACGAGCACACAGGCCACCTGATGGTAAGTGGAAACTGTGACCCATAGACATTCGCATTCACAAGACTGCAATGCAATCTTAAGACTGCAAATGCGTTGCCAACCTTGAGGACTAAGATGGAATGCCTCTATGCTAGTCATTTCACCGGCTGTCTTATCCCCAAACCGAAACACAACAATGCGAACACTGCTGCTTGGCGGTAGGTTAATGGATAAGATGGTGGTAGCGATCCGGACGGACCCTGCACAAAATTCAAAATTCAAATTCAAATCATTTATTCTGTAAGTAGGCCCTGTAGGCACTTTTACAAGTCTGAGTCTACCAGCGCTTCCAAAGAGACCACTGTTGAGAAGAAGCGCCGCAAGAAACTCAACAGTAAGCCATTTTTTTTAAATAAATCACTTATTACAATACTAAACTTAAGCTACATAATTTAAATGTCACAGGGATGTACAGGTCCCAGTAGTAATAATAATTAAATAAATCAAAATGTCGGATTAAAATAAATAATACAATTTCGGAGATGTAAACAGGCTCCAAATGTCAAATTAAAATTAAGAATTAAATATAATTTAATTATATATAAATAAAAAAAAAAACACAAAAAAAAAATAAGGGAGATGTAGAAAGTCTCCACGGTCAATTTTGGAGATGTAAATAGTCTCCAGATGTCATATTAAATAATAGGTAATCATACAGGGAGATGTATATAGTCTCCACGGTCATTAATAATTGTAATACAAAAAAATATATATAAATCAGTCCCAAGCATTGTCATCATTCATATAATCTTTAATACTATAATAAGCTTTAGAAATTAGTTTACGTTTAACGTATCTCTTAAATGTATTTACTGATAAATGAGTAACACTACTTGGGAGCTTATTATAGAACCTTATACAATTACCCATGAAAGAGTTTTTTATTTTGTGAAGCCGTGTAAAGGGCACTGCGAGCTTATGTTTATTTCTAGTATTAACATTATGTATGTCACAGTTCTTTCTAAAATTACTGATGTTCTTATGAACATGCATAATGTTTTCATAAACATATTGACTGTATACGGTTAATATATTCGTTTCTTTGAACTTATCTCTAAGCGAGTCTCTATGACCCATCTTGTAAACAGCACGAATAGCCCTCTTCTGTAGAACAAAGATGCTGTTTACGTCAGCACCACTACCCCATAGTAAAATACCATATGACATAATACTATGGAAGTAACTAAAATAAACTAATCGAGCGGTTTTCAAGTCTATTAGATTCCGAATTTTACTAACTGCAAAAGCTGCAGAACTTAGTCTATTCGCTAATTTAGCCAGATGAGGACCCCATTGGAGTTTTGAGTCTAACGTTATACCAAGAAATACTGTATCATTAACTAAGTCTAATTTGTCATTTTTAATAGTTACAGTAGTTTGTCTATTTTTCACATTGGTAGTCATAAATTTAATACATTTAGTCTTTTTCTCATTTAGTAATAAATTATTAACACTAAACCAATCTACTACTTTTGATATAGCATTGTTTACATCCACATTAAACTCCTGTTGTCGTTTGACTTTAAATACGAGTGAGGTATCATCAGCAAACAATACTATATCATGGTTGTCCTTTATAAGGTATGGTAAATCATTTATGTAAATGAGGAATAGAAATGGACCCAAAATTGAGCCCTGTGGCACGCCCATTGAGACCAAAGACCCAGGTGATCGTTTTCCATTCACGTCTACCCTTTGTATTCTCCCGAATAAGTACGTTTTAATTAAGTTTAGCGCAGTACTTCTAACTCCATAATGGTGTAGCTTCCTGACCAATGTGTCATGGTTAACGCAATCGAAGGCCTTGGACAAATCACAGAAAATACCTAAAGCATCATGTGACCCCTCCCAGGCATCAAAAATATGTTTAATTAGCTCAACACCAGCTTCGGTTGTCGAGCGACCCCGAGTAAAACCAAATTGTTTATTATGTAATAAATTATTATGTTGAAAATGTAGCATTAACTGTGATAAAATTAGTTTCTCAAAGATTTTACTGAAAGTGGGTAGTATCGATATCGCTCTAAAGTTAGTGGGGTCAGAAGTACTACCCGTTTTAAATAATGGAATTATCTTGCTATGTTTCATAAGATCAGGAAACTCACCACAATCAACACAGTGATTAAATATGATCATTAAGTCAGATGCTATGACCTCCATTAAGAATTTAAGGACGTAAACCGAAACCCCCCAAAGATCATTGGTTTTCTTAATGTTAATTGATTTGAATGCTTTGATTACATCCAAGGCAGTAACGTGCTTGAATTCAAAGTGTATACTGCATTCAGATACGTTATCTTCTAATAATAAAATGGCAGACGCCGGCGAAGAGTTCAGACACTTAGTCGTGGACACTGGTATGTTGGTAAAATAATTTTCAAATTCAATTGCGACATCTAAATTAGACTCTAGGATTTTACCATCTACTTTTAAACGAAAGTCATTAAATTCCTTTTTCCGGCGACCTGTTTCTTCATTAATTATTTTCCAAGTCGTTTTAATGACATCAGAGCTATTCAAGATTTTATCACTTAAAAAGTTTCGCTTAGCTATACGGCAGTCTGACTTGAAATTCTTAGAATACTCTTTGACATGTTCCTTAAACTCTTCACTAGCGTTAAACCGTCGTTCCTCATATAGTTGATACAGTATTGCTCTTCGTTTATGTAAGTCCGCAGTAGCCCAGTCACTGAAAACCTTTGCGCCACCGACATGACCGATTTAGATGTAAATATCATGTCAAATTGTTTCATGAATGTGTGAAAGAATGAGTTGTACATGTCATTAGGGCCCTTATCAGTTGTTAAAAAGGGCAGATTATGCACTAGGTTATGTCGCATTCTCTCCACACGACCTGCAGTAAGCGGCACATAAGTTATTTCCTTATTCACAACATTATGCGATACAAACTCCAATTTAATTAGTTGACCTAGATGATCCGATTCCAGGTTACTGATCAAACTCTTACTAATAGGAATTATATCAGTAAAAATGTTATCAATACACGTGGCGCTAGTGTCAGTCACTCTAGTCGGCTCCATAAAAGTATGAGCCAGTCCGAAAGATTTGAAAAGATTTATCAATCTGGAGCTTAGTGAACTATTTTCCAAGATATTAACATTAAAATCTCCACATATAATAACTTTTTTACTCAAATGAGATAAATTTATTAAGATAGTTTCCATGTTCTTTTCAAAAATTTCGAAATTTCCTAAGGGTGGCCTATATACACAAACTACTATGAATTGCTGTAATTCTATTGCAGCGAGTTCTAATGTACGTTCAACAGATAAGGACACAATGTCCTTACGTTCTTTAAATTTAAATTTATTGTTTAATATTATTAACGACCCACCATGTATCGAGATACTTCTTGTGAACAGACTGCCGACCTGGTGGTTGATAAAATTAAACATAGCCTCGTTACTAGTTAACCAGTGTTCCGTTAAACATAAAATATCAATATTATTACTATTAAGAAATAACTCAATTTGGAGGTCTTTACTTCTTATACATTGAATATTCTGGTGAACCAGAGTGATACTATTAGATACTTTGCTGCCAGATTTGGCCTTACATTTATTGCGATTTAGATTGCTAGAGTTGACGCCCTCTGTTGTCGTTTCATTTAATTTAAATGATTGATGGTATTTGGAACGGTTTCCAGGTGCATTTTTGGTTGCTCAAAAGAAGCAGGAGCCAAATTATTGGCTGAAATATCAAATAAATAAGATAGCGACATAGCTATCTGTCTTTTAAGATAATTGGGAAGGTAAAATTTCCCTTTATTCAAAATGTAATTATTACTAATATAATTATTAGAATCAATAATGTCAATCTTATCACTATATGTACACATGTTATAAAATGTCATATTTAGATTATGTCTTATATCATTTTCTTTCTGTGACAAATGTTTACAATAAGGGAATGTAAACAATATGATTTTTTTTACTACAAGACTATTCAATGTTTGAAAAAATGAAATTAATTTATTTTTGTTTACATTCCCTCTATTTCCTATAAGAATAAGCAAAGTTGTGTCAATATCAATATTTCTGTCCTTAATAATTTGATTTTGGATATTTTCCAAGCTGCTTAAAGGTAAACAATTGCTGATCACACTATGTCCCTTAGTGTATGAATTCAATATTGAGCCCATATTACTACCAATTTCATCGCAGTACATAATTATGTCAGGTTTATGTTTATATGTCAATGTATTAGTACTGTCATTATTTACTGTAGGAAGTGTAGGAACACTATGCGCAGGAATACTCAGTGTAGGAACACTGAGTGCACTGAGTGCAGGAACACTAACACACAGGCTCTGCTTCAGTCCGCTGGTGGCCGGACAGACACTCATGGTTTGGCAGACACATGTGTGATTGTCCGCCAGTGACTGAAACAGCTCTAAATTATAGTTGAGCTGCCCTATTAGGTCATCCATACCTAAAGAATACTCAGCTATAATTTTTTTTGAGTTCTCTTGCAAATTATTTAATGTTTGTATTGACTCCTCCAAATTCTGTATTTTTAATTGCAATATTTGTGTGTCAGTGTCATACTTTAACTTATTATTTCCTAACATATTGGCATATTCATTAAGTTTATCAACTAGTTTTACATTTATTTTATTTAATATCAATTTTGTTGTATACTGTTTATTTTGTGTTAACAACTTTTGAGATTTTCTTATATATCTATTTAATTTAATGTGTTTTTTTAGTTTATTCCTGCTACAACTACTTAACCTTGTTGTGGTGGAAATGTCATTAGTTAAATCTATGGTAACCACAGGATTGTCGGTTGAAGCAGGAATCAACTGAGGGTCACTCGCTACCAATTCCTCAAATAATGATTGAGTGTGTACCTCTGCAGTGTCTTGGTTGGCCTCTTGAAGCTCGTAGATCTGTTCGTGGGCATCATGCAGCGCTCTCTCCAGGGAGTCGACGTCCTTCAAGGCCTGCTCGTACAGAGCGGTACACTCAGAGAACTTTTCCACTGTTTCTTGGAGCTTGACCCGTTCCATGTTTATATCATTATACTCACTTTCTAGTAAAGAGAGTTCCTTTTTTAACTTGTCCCTACTTTCTAAAATTGGTAGTAGTTCCCTCTCACTGTCCTCTCTCTCACTGAGTAATTGGGCACACAATTCCTTGGATTGTTTCAACTCTAACAACGTTATTTGAAGTTTGTCATTTTGTTGCTGACGCGCAGCGACAGCAGCTGCCCTTCGGGTCATCATTATTACAAGGCTTTGATTAATTAAGATCGTAAAAAACAAGAAATTGTTTGTCCAAGGAATGCAAGTTTACTTACGTGAATATAGTAACGTTACCAGTGTCTACACTGCACTATAATTATGTAATTTCATCCAGCGGCTACCACAGGCAGTATTTATAGTAAATATTGCCTAAACCAAGCCGACAAGTATAAGATGCAGACATCGAATTCAAATATATAACCTATAACGGTTACAAATTTAATATGTTTCGGAACACTATTAGACGTCACTAAAACACTAGAAATATATCACTAAGATAATATTTGACTTGTAAACTGTCTATTTAATAACAGTTAAGCTTAAATATACAATCAATATAATTAAAATAAGAATATTTTATATGGACATAGCGAGATCAGCTGCTTATTCTTTGACAGCGGCAGGATGGTCCTACCACCCGCAAAACCCGCTTTCTGTTTGATTATTTGGATCCGCCAGAATACCATTAGGCATTAAGTCCGCCAATTACAAGTATACTTTTGTGAACTACCTGGGGCCCGTTTCACAAAAAGTATTAGTCTAATAATATTAGTGTGTCTCATTTTTTAGTTGTATTTATGAGATAAAACACTAATATTATTAGACTAATACTTTTTGTGAAACGGGCCCCTGGTAATATTTATTATTCTATGGAACTAATATGACATTTTTACGCGTTAATATATTTGCGCGCCATCTACGAGGCGGTTCGCGAACTACCAGGAAAACATAAATGGTAATGAACTCTCGGAAACGCCCGCCTTTAAGGAACGGCGGGCTGTTTCTCGCCAATCACAACGTAATACCACTTAACTAAAGAAAGAGTTTAGGGAAGACTTGTTTTTATCCTTTTTTACCGTTTTATTATTAGTAAGACGTATAGTATATCAAATTATCGTGAAAATTATTAGATGTGAATATTGTGTGTTTGACTCTGTTCGATGTACAATTTATCCGCAAACAGTTTTAGTGACCACCGGACACTAAACTTGAGTTTAGTTTGTGTGTATAGCTTCTTATGTAACCATTCGGTTCAGAAACACGAAAACAAGCAATACCAAAGAAATCGCAGCGGGATTTTTTTTTCATTTTGCCTATTCCAAATTTATTGGAATCAAGAAAAATAATTTTTGTTCAATTTTTTCCATATTTGTTGATTTATAAAAAGAAATTTGTGTAAAACTTGCATTTTAATCTATCTATAAAACGTATCAATTGCAGTTCGTTAGTCTCGCAAAAACTCAAGAATAGCTCGACCATTTAAAATAAAAAAAGGTTTTATTCGCAACTGTCAGGTCAAGGTTTAATTTATAAAAAAAATGCCCGCGTGACGACGGGCATGAACAGCTTCTTTAAAACATTAAAATTACCCTTTTCCTTACAGTGTCGTTAAAAACATTTTCGTCTCGGGCGGTACCGCTTGAAACCCTTGCTACTATAGAACTTTTCCCACATCTGAATTCAATATACGTCTCTCACCATAAATATATCATTTTGCTCCCTCATTCCACAATGTCTGTTATAATGTTATTAAAACATATTATTTACTTTTCGTCGTCATATCATCTACAAAAACTGCTTTCGGGATAATCTTTCGTCTGATAAATTCATATAATAATGTTATTATTGGGTAGATCCAAAAACCCTGGAGACACAATGGCCAGTGGTCGTTACATGTGAATAGGATATTGGATGTTCTAACAGTATTATAATTTCATATTGTGTGTATTTCTATTGGTTTGACGTTTGAATGGTGTATTATTCGTTTGGCTAACGTTGGTATGGTTAGGTAAATAGTCCAATTTTTTTTCCATTTTTCAATAACTATACAAACGTTTTGCAGACGCTCAAGCATGTAAAGCAACGCTATGTCTTCATAATCAAGGAGGCATGACATGTCACAACAATATGACATGCAAAACAACATCGTATGTATTCGTATTTGGAATAGATTTTAAATGTTTTAATTCTTGGCTGGATTTATACAAGATAAAGTGTATATTGAACACTTTACAAATTATATAGAAAAATCACTTGAGATGAGGTTGTACTTTCAGGCAAACTAAACCTTAATTTACTTTTAGTTTACTCTGCATTACCGTGGCTAAAAACTTTTAGTTCATTATAATTTTGCCAAATGCTAACTTTTACAAAATTAAAAATCACAGTTAATTAAAAAGCTGGTTTATAAGATTGCTCTCTCTAAGAATTTTTATTTTTCTCTTTACAAGTACGTACAATTTTAATTAAAAAGTTACCCATTTTGATTGGAATTGACTGCGTTATAAAAGAAATCAATTAACAAAGCTACCTCTAACGGGAAGGAACCCTCATTATTTTTTTAAATTTCATACCTATTTGATAAATAGGCTTTTCGATAAACTAACCATCTGTCGATATTCTCAATTTTTTCCTCAATTCTGTATTCAACGAAATTAGAAACAATAAATTATAGCCATGAAAAACAAAACATAAATCACTTAGCATCCAGTTTAAATATCGAAAGGTTTTGCACCTTTCTTCTTTTTCTTTTGGCGAAGCGGGGTAGCACCATACTGCTTTTAATTTTTATTTACTTGATAGTAATGGCAGACCAGTTAAAACCAACACGATAGCATTTCAAAAGTAATAAGGTTTTACTTAGTAGAATAAAGCCCCAGGCCGTCTCTCAAGTAGTTAATGCAGTTGCAGTTCTTCGGGAATTGCAAACACTTTGATAAAGGATTTCAAACAAGTATGTATATAAAGCCTTTCCTAAGACCCTTACTTTGAAAATTCACTCCACCTTTTTAAATAGATATCAAGAGATAGTTAGGAGATCTATGTCACACCAATTGACCTAGTCCCAAACGAAGCTCTAGCCTTGTACTATGGGTACTAGACAACAATTTACTCACTTATATTGAGAAAACATAAAAACATCTAAGACTGAGGAACAAATCCTTATGCTCATCACATAAATATCTGCCTTTACTGGGATTTGAACTGTGGACCACTAGCTTCGTAGGCAGGGTCACTAGCAATTAGAATAATGTCGTTAGTTTATTCTGAACTAGTTTCCGACCGCAACTCCGTCCACGTGGAACTCGTTTATATCGTAGCTCCATAAAAATTTTCACCCTCTATTTCACCTTGTTAGAGAATGATTTTCGGGATGAAAACTATTTTATGTCCTTCTCCAGGACTCAAACTATCTCTTTACCAAATTTCATCTATATTGGTTCAGCCTAAAGAGGTAACAGACAGACAGACAGACACACTTTCACATTTATAATATTAGTATGGATATGTATTTTCAAATTTAGTGCATCTAAGTACCAATCCTACCTAATTACTGTAACGAAACCGAGTATTTTTTCATTCACTTTGATACACAGTTAATATTGTTTTTTGTTCTACTTAAAAAGTGAACCTTTTTACAAAAGACACAGTGTTCAATTTTAAACATAGTTAAAGTTATCATAGAACGTTTTAACTATTAGGTACCTAGTTTATTAGCCTCGACGACTGCTCTTGGCAGTTGTAGAGCTCTGAATTAGTCTTTAAACCAGTAATTAAGCCTAAAGGAGCGCCAATGAGAGACTTCTAAGCAACTAATTTGGTAACAATGCAACGTTAAGTTTAGCTAAGATCTGTGTCAAACTAATTGAATAATTATGTAAACCGGCTTACTAACTAGGCCATAGACGATTTAATATTGATAAATCCTAATTTACTTCTAGTTAAATAAAACAAGTGAAAGCTTAATTCGTATACAGTGTGTTACCGGCATGCGGGCATATATTAAAACTGCGGATAATATGTTGCTTTAGCAATTTTTTTAAAGTATTATTTTCAATTAAAAAATAATTAAAATAACTTCACAATTATTATTTTTTTAGATTTTGTCCATTTTTAATGTAGTACATGTGCCGCGTGTTCATCGTTATCAGTATCGCTGTTGCTTAGTACGAGGCATGTCGTGGTACGGGGGCAAATCATAATAATCAAAGTATCCGTCGACTGTCATTTACACTTGTCAAATTGCCGTGCTTTACATTGCTGGCAATTAACATTTTGTTAGAAAGTTAACAAAGCCTGAAAAGTTATTTATTAATGAAATTAATGTCATAGTTACGTTACAGATATACGTTATTTTAACCTACTTGAAATAAAGCCAGGTGCTGGTAACACTCTGTTGATTACAGGAGTAGACCGGGGTTTAGCCGAGGCCAATTATTTCAGGATAAAATATAAGACCCTATCACACTCTAATATCATTTCATTTAAACTTTATCAACACCCACCGAGCAAATGGGATAAGCCGTTTCCGCGTATAAAATTGTCGTAAACGCAGGGAAGCCGTAATAAGGCGACATATGAAACTCCATTAAGACGCTGTCGTCCTGGTACATACATCTTTATGAACTCTTAAAATTATATGTTTAGAAATTGCAGAAAATTTATGGAAAGGGAGGCAGAGGCGGTACGTGTTTTCATGAAGATAGAAACGCTAGGATTTTCCTTGTTAAATTAAAAAAAAAAATCGCGCCAAAACACAACGTGCGCTATAATAGGGTCGTTGACGTAGAATGTTTTAAAGGCTCTTGCTAACTTGGTCGCACCCACCTCAATTGTTTTCTTTTTGGCCTAGTGGTTGACTGGTTGAGAATTAAGTCCATTAAGTACTTAGGTACTTTAAGTATTGTGCAATGAAGAAAAATACATTAATTATAATACTACATAACATTAGGTAAGTATCAGTAAAATCTATTAATGCATGCAAAATTTAAAGATAAACTATATGCTACTTTATAGCTCATAATTAAAAAACTCCTGCACTTTTCAATTAGCCACTTTTTTAAATTTAATTTAAACTTACAAAAAGTTAAGTCTTTTAGTGTGTCCGGTTTATACATGTCATGTCCTTTTAGTTCTGGTAAAAGTGTTTTTTCCGTGTAGCATTGTCATTGATAAATATTTTTTGGGAGTTTGACTTCAATTCCAAATTGAGCATACACTCGCAATTTCATTTTGAAAATCGAAGACTTGTCTGCATACAAAATGAAAACAATTGTTCCACTTTGAAGCCAATTGAGATTGCGAGTGCGTAAGGTAACATTGTCAATTTTAAAATTGAAGATGGGCTAGTAACTTCGAGGACTAAAATTAAATATACCAATGGTAGTTATATCGTCAGATCGTCACGTTCTACTAATTTGCCAACAATGTAAAGTCGCACGCGACTCAAAGTGACATTAGAAGTGAACTTTGGTGAACATACACCGATAGCCCGTTTTAATCTCAAAACCAACTATGCGGAGTGGATCGCTAAGTTTGTCGTGATATATAAAGTTGAGTAAGTACGCCAAATGTTTGTTCGTTGCCGGTTCCTCGAAGTTTCCAGTAAGAGTGTTTACGCTCTCCAGGTTTTAAAACAACATGGCGGCGGGGGACGCTTTGGTTCCTTTTAGATTAGCAACTAATGAATCATATAAATTAAAAAAAAAATAAGTGCATGTATGACTTGATGTATGAATGTGGAAGAAGCGAAAGAAATTTGTCACGATCGTACTAAGTGGAAAGAAGCGGTCTCTGACTACTCCTCTGAGAAACAGGCATGATTTTATGTATGTACGTATTTGACAAGTAAAATAAAGAGGAAGCAAACCCGCTGGCTTATGGCCTAACGCACTCGCAATAGCAATCGTTTTCATTTTGACAGTCCAAAGGCGAGTCTGCATACAAAATGAAAACAATTGGTCCACTTTGAAGTTGATTTCGATTGCGAGTGCGTTAGGCAATAGGCCGGCAAGTTTAAAAAAAAGATATAGTCGTCTATGTTGAATAACCATGTTGTAAACTTTTAAATTAGCCGTATTGTTTTTTTTTTTCAATTAAACATGTGACGGTAAGACGAATCTAATGACACCTCGTTTGTCGAAATCGAGCCATCCATCCCACCGTCATTGGAACAAAGAACCATACACACATACCTACATACTTACATATACAGGGTGTCTCATTCAAATCGGTCAGTATGAGAAAGTCTGAAACTATAAGACATACGAAGATGTGTTCTTAGGAACCATGTCACCGATTTTGATAAAAAGAAAAACTGCATTCATACATTTGAAAAAAAAAACTGTATCCAGCTAGGGAATCGAACCTGGTTGTTTTGAAAAAATAAACTTACACTATTTCTATTCAGATATCGATTGTGTAGGTCTTAAGCAGTAAATGTTTCTAAGAAACATGATGTCTAAAATCCAGAAAATGCCTTGTTTTCACATAATTTTAATTTATTTTAATAGATGTTCGAAGTGACCACCGTTACAATATTCAACAAGTTCAGGCATGTAAAATTGTTTTTACCTAAACGTGTTGAATATTGTATTGAAAAAAAAACGTGGTCACTTCGAACACCTACTATGATAAATTAAAGTATGTGAAAACAATGCATTTTATTCATTTTAAACATCATGTTTCTTAGAAACATTTACTGCTTAAGACCTACACAATCGATATCTGAATAGAAATAGTGTAAGTTTATTTTTTCAAAACAACCAGGTTCGATTCCCTAGCTGGGTAGGTACAGTTTTTTTTTCAAATGTATGAATGCAGTTTTTCTTTTTATCAAAATCGGTGACATGGTTCCTAAGAACAAATCTTCGTATGTCTTATAGTTTCAGACTTTCCCATACTGACCGATTTGAATGAGACACCCTGTATACTTATTGGTCCAAACCAATACCCTCCTTCTATAGCAGTTAGGTGAAAATATACTTATTTAAGAAAATAGTTTTATTTTGTCTGTAATAAAGTACACAAAAACTACGCGTTTCTCCAAACTGCGGTACAGTTTGTAGTAGAATTTTAAAAACACTTTTACAGTGTCTACAATGTACCAATACAAATCAAAATTGAAAAAAAAACTATAAATAAATTTTAGATACTTTCAAACATGGCAGGCAGATGCAAGGCATTTATTTTCTACCTTAACTCAGTTTCGTAACGTAATTAAAACCCCTATGCATATGCATCACAAGTTGCACTCACGACGGCACCAATGATGGACACTTTTAGCTGACAGGCACCAGTAATGGACAATTCACTCTAAATTCAAATATCACACGGTCATAAATTGATTGTTGCGAAACAAATTAATAACCCTCATCTTCTGTTAAATAAGAATCAAGTGTCAATTATTGGTGCCTTGTCCATTACTGGTGCCATCACCCTAGGTGGGGGTAAGTAACTGATAGAAATGCATGAATACACCGACAATCAAAAGTAGAATTTAATAACGCACTCACTTAAACCGTTACAAACAATATTATCGCTTAAACTTCGAAGACTTAGATGATCGCTCGGGTCTTCCTTGTTCGCACTGTTCTCTTTCCAAGTAAAGACTGAAAGTACTCGCAACCGTTCCGCTTTTTTATAGTGCCCGTGTGCGACCGTTCCAGAATACCTTCCGGGATGATCGTTGTACTTTGCCCAGCCGAGGACGATCGAGACTATTCGGGGTGGTGTTATCTCTTTCACACGCTTCTTGAAGGTTCTCAGTATCGCTGTCACACTAATCATGCTATCTGTTACAGTCTTAGTGGAAAATGGCCATACACTGAATATCCTTAAGGGGGTCCTGAAAACGCCTGAAAATGGGTTTTCATGTTATGGCGTAATCTCATAGAGGGTGGCCTAAAACGAACTGAAAACATGTTTCAGGCGCCTGAAAACCACGGCAAGTTAGTTGAAACTTTGATAATCAGGTATGTGATAGTGATAGCTACTGCTGAAACGGGCTGAAACGGTATTTCAGAGAACCACGATTGAAAATTAAACGCCTTAACCTATCGGCGTAACATTATCAATAAATACAATAGTTATTTGAATAAATACTTCGCGGTTATTTTACTAACTTTAGATCGTACGAGTAATATAGCCTACCTTACGGTGGCTCTTATTAACTTGACAGTAATGGCGGTCAAGTTAAAAACAATACGATAACAATAGGGGTAAAACCAAAGAATAATAAGGTTTAAGGTTGTAAGGCTTTAAGGAGTAAAACAACGTTGCTTTAAAAAAAGAAGATATTTATTCAGTAAGTAAGCACGGACACGGGCACTTTTACACGTCAAGAATCTACCAGCGCTTCCCAAGAGGAGACCACTGCCGAGAAAAAACGCCGCAAGAAACTCAATAGTCAGTTGTTTTTTAACCATATTTAATGCTACAATGATACTACTTAGTGTAGCATTATATAAAGCTATAAATATAAAATTATACCTATATAATATCAAATATCATGCGTAGTTCAGCAAGAAAACATTTCAAAAATATTACGAGAGAGATAAAGGGAGAAAAATGAAAAAGAGAAAAAAAAACAAGACAACCAAATAAATATATTATCGTATCGTATTGGATATGTTATCTTATTGTCAACGTTTGATAGCGCTTATTTACTTGACAGTAATGGCCGAGTTGAAAATAATGCGATATCATGTCAAAAACAATATGGTTTTACCGAGTAGAATGGAGCCGGTGCACAAAGTTAATTTATACACTTAATAATTTCTATAATCAAGTAGAATGAAAATAATCGACACTTTTACCTCGCTTTTGTTAGATGAAGGGCTTTTAAAACAACTTAACAAAAAAAACAATCAAAACTTTAACTTTACTCGAGTAATGTCTTAAAAACGACTTGCGTAAGTCGTAGCTCACAGCATGATTATCCATACTGCTACGAAACTCATTGTCTACGCCGGCTGCTACGGCGTAGCATTTGCTACGACGCTGCAAAGTGTATTTCCTAACCTCATTACTATGAGAATAAGATTCAAATTGCTTTGTCCGGGTCAATTCAGTTACTTTGAAGAACTAACAATAAATCCAACGGAGTGATTTCACTGCCTTATGAACAATGCAAGTCGTGCAGCGTGTTTCATTTTTTATAAAACGAATTTTATGGTATGGGATTCTAGTTCGTTTTGTAATAAAACGAGTAAAATGACCTACAATTGGATTACGATTTTATATACGTCAATTATTTAGGACTTTCACTTTCAATATTTCATACAATTCCTTTAAGTATGTAGTTTATCATATTGTTTGGGGGGTTTACACCCAAATGTAGCAACTTATGTCCCATTAGTACGACTTCCAATTTTTTTATGGCTTGGAGATGGCAAACTGCCTCTCAAGCCACCTGATGGTAAGCAGGGTCTGTTACCCATAGATACATGCATTCTCAAGATGACAATCTTAAGACTGCAATCTGAAGATCACAAATGCAAGACAACGATGGTGATTTTCTAATTCAACGCAATTAGGTTGAAGTTCATTTGCACGTCATGATACAGCAAGTTCGATTTTCCCTTGCAATAATATTATAACAGTGACAAGTGTCAACCTTAGCGATAATTAGATCTTACAGAAACTTTTGTCAAAACTGGTAGATATCACTTTCGTGGCCGACCTATCTAGGCATCTATTGTCATAAATTACGATGATGATTTATGTGATGAAACGAAGCTTATATTCACTTGACAGTAAGAAACAATCTAGTATCGAAAATATATTAGGTTTAGACAAAGAGGAATAGCGGTAGTAATAAACAACCCTCTAGGTGTCAGACATAATGGTCAGCCATTGTTAATTTACTGCCAAGAGGCACACACGGTGTGCTTCTTCGCTTTTGTATTGTTTTCGTTCTAGACCTGCGTAATGTGGCAGTATTAAGAACGGTAGATATGCTTCTTTACCTTACTTATTTAGTTCATTACTTCAGTTTACTTTAATGTGTTACTTACTTTATACATGATTTGTATACAGGATGATTAAATACTAGCAATGGGACAAATGGATTGGACAAAAGTAATGTCACCTATCACTATGTGAGTGCCGTCCTTTGAACCGATGTTCGAATTTCAAACTGAAAACCAGTTAAAATTTTACACACTTGTATACTTTCGTTCACTCATTCATCCATTCATGCCAGCTCTTGTGAATCGACCTTGTAATGAGTGGTTGAAATTGGATTTTGGTATTACAGAACCGGTTTTGCAAAAACCCTTCTTAAACTTTCTGAGTTTATCGATACCTACTGATATTATTAAGCTTATCTCAACTATTAAAACAAGCTTTATGATTAATAGCGACCCGCCCTCGCTTCGCTTCGGTTTATGTGAGTATGATATATAAGCTATAGCCTTCCTCGATAAATAAGCTATCTAACACTGAAATAATTTTTCAAATCGGACCAGTAGTTCCTGAGATTAGCGTGTTCAAGCAAACAAACAATCAAACTCTTCAGCTTTATAATATTAGTATAGATTGGTATAGAAACTTGAAAAGCCTGATTAACTCCAATTCTCTCATATTGTGTGATAATGTAACCCGTGTTCCAACGGACCCCCTGCGAAGGCTCGCAAATCCCTTCTTGCTTTTATCCCGTTAGTTGCGCTCTGTTGGCGCTAAGTGCGTCGCGCGACCTGACGATAATACCAGGATAACATAACAACTGAGGCATTTGTCAGTTCGAAATGTTCTGTGTATATCTTGAAAAAAATTAGTTTTTTGACATAGCGTTTGTTTTTTATTACTCTTAGTTTGTAATGTTCTGCTTCGTTCAACTCTATCGTTTTATGTTCACTTTGAGCATTTAGTAATTTAGACCTAGTTAATGCATTTGTCATCGTGTCTATACTGATTTTCTTAGGCAACATGATATCTATTGGTAAAAGAGCTAGATTTCTACAAGTTCCTAAATTTAACTATTTACAAAACAGAACAAAGAGAGGCACAGGAAGGATAGACCAGGAGAGCTACTTATTAACCTTAACACTTTGGTGTCTCCCAAGGTAGCCTGCTGGGCCCATTGCTGTTCCTTCTAAACGTGAAACTTACCTTTTTTTAAATAGTTTACAATAGCAATAGACCCCGACGGTATTTTTTTTTACCTTATCTTTTGGACTACAAACAGACTACCGTTACTATGGGGAAAACGACAAAAAGTTTAAATTGAGTTTTATCATTTTCTCAGCTGGCAAGCAGCCAGCTCACTTATAACAAAAAGCAATTATGATTTCTTCGTCAATTAAGGTCTAAATTTACACTATTTTCAACGTTCTTACCAGAAGAAGGAGTAAACAACACATAAAATCGGAAGAAAAACTATCAGGCAAAGTACTGGATCATCAAGGAATTACATAAATAGTCAAGTCCACAATATATTGGTTGACAACATAAAATTACCCTAATTGAACCCTAAAGCATGTATTTAAAACTATACATAAGTAATTATTTTACCGACATTAATCTTGTACAAATCTCGCGAATTCTTCGTTTTTTTAAGTTATATACATACATTAAATCACGTCTGTTTCCCAGGGGGGTAGGCAAAAGACCACTTCTTTCCACCTGGTACGATTCTGACAAATCTCTTTCGCTTCTTCCACATTCATACATCGAGTCATGCATTCCCTTAATTTAAAATTAAATCGTCAGTATAACGAAATATAATTGGCAAAATAAAACTAACCCACAATAGAACTGTATCACAGTGACGTTATAAATTAAACCATAAGAATCAACAAACGTCACTGTGACACAGTTCTCAGGGTTTAGCTACGATATTATAATTCTTGTTATTTGATACGAGTATAACTCAAGCGTAAAAAGTAACACCTGATTATTACGCGGTTCCCATTTGTAAGACAAATTGCCCAATTAGCACATCGATCATCTTCCCCTAGCCTACTCTACCCCTAATAATCGGTACGCAATCGATTATGTAAGCCAATCAGGCATGGGGGAACAAGGGGTTAATTTGGATAAATCATGTAGCGATCCATATCCTTATTAATATTATAAGCTTGCTTTTGCTCGGTTCTTTCTCCGCGTGGATATCGTTTATAACTTTTTATTCCTTAGGGCACTGTCCAATTTTCTAAAGAGTACTCTATATCCGTTTCAAGGCTGTAAACTATCTCTGTATTCAATTTCATGACGGTCTGTTGAGGTGTTTAGAGGGAACAAATATATAAACAAACTTTCGCATCTTTACTAATATTATAAAGAGAGAGTAAACAACATTGATTGCTTGGAAAAAAATAACCGTACATCAACTGTATACATTAAACATAGGTATAACATCCCGTTTTTTACATCGGGGGTTAAAATTAATCTGTCCGGTGCCGTTCAACGAATTTTATTTAAAACTCTACTATGTTTCATATACCTTACAGTGACTTGGACTTGGCAAGTTTTAAAAGCTCTTGCCGTTGATATAATGAAAGCATGTTTAAATCATTTTCATTCCCAACAAAAAATGTTTTGTGCTCGGAAAAAGTTCAAAAGTTAAATCAGACGGGAATAAAGCTCGTGTCAAAAACGTCAAACTCAGTACAGTCGATAAATAAAAAGTTTCACGAAGCTGAGCATGAAATATTTACTACAACCTTTAATACGGGCCAAAAGAAATTTACGTCAAGTTTACTTATTATCGTTGTAAGTAGGTATAACAAATTGTTCAAACCAAATAACGCATTTGCTGTCCTTCCTTTTGCCCAGAGGCTGTTTCTTGACAGAATCTGACAAGTTACAGAGAGAGAACAAGACACAGATATATAAACATCCCTTTCACTCAGTTGAACTTTACAGCTAAAACCTGGCTTTGGTCTTTAACCAGGAGCTGCATTTTTTTTAATTTAACTAGTTATTTTTTTTAATTCTCATTCGCGTTAACGGCACTAAGTAAGAAAGACGCATAAATGCGTAACTGGCTGACTCAAGCTTGACCGGTTTTTGGGTAACGACTTGGTGCTTGTAGTCCATTCATTCATGCATTCAATCATTCTTCATATCATTCAATCATTAATTCATATTATTCATCCATTCATTCATTCATTCATAATTAACTACATTTAAAGACCTATTTGATGACCTGCTTTGTTGGTTCTTGGACCATTTTATTCAAAGTGTGCGCAGCGTTTTTTGTCATGTCATTTCATAGCTAATCCTTAGTTCAGTCAGCATTAAAAGTAGCTAAGCAAAATAACATGCTCAAAATGATCTAGACGCGACGTATTCTCTTGACAATAGAGTCGAGTGCAGAGCATTTTGACCTCTTCGGTTGCGTAGTTACTTCTGCTCCTGACTGTACCTACTTTTAATTGATTGTTAAAATAATCTTCTCCAAATATAAATTAGGGGTCATTCCACCATAACACCCGATATGGCTACTTTTTATTAGGGATTGTCTCGTTATTCTCATAATATACTTTTGATTATGCGTGTTATGGAAAATAAAATATTATCCAAATAGTAGATCATTCACTAGTCATTTTCCTAGTTTTTTATTACAATATTGAATACCTTAATAAAAAGTAGCCATTATGGGTGTTGCGGTGGAATGACCTTTAGGCAATAAGATGGATTGGAAAAAAATACACGTTTACACAGTAGGACTGATTCATATGATCAAATCATTTTAGATACATATTCTAATACGAGCGTTCTGTTTACAGGTATGCAGCCAATAGTGAAGACCATAGCTCAGTAAGTGACTGACAAATAGTATAATTGTAATATGTGTCCATGCTATTTAATGTTTTCTTTTCATTCTACAAACCCATTCCAAATTTAAAAAAAAAGCTTTAAAACTCATATACCTAATCAATATCCTAATGGAGTCAAGTCTCTTTGAAGGAATCCAGTACGTCAAGCGGTTCTAATTTGACTCATCATCATTCATTCATGATCATCATTCAGATAAGGGTGTTCAGTCATCCTACCAGGAGTTCAGAACTTGTAAGGGGTCTGCTCTGAACTGGCTGGCCTTTAAGGTCAAACAGATGTTAATAGAAATGAAATGTTTCTCAGTAACTATTTAATTAAAATTCAAAACGTATTGTTAATGAGACCCTTGAGAGAAAAATCAGTTAACTAAACTCGTACTAAAAAATCGCAGTAGCTATGCAGCTCATTTTACGGTGAGCGTAAAGGACAGAGCTATAGCAGTTACACAGCTCTGTCCCTTTCTCTCTGCGTGATCTAAACTTTACAGCTATGTCATAAAAACCCCCCAGGACGTCAAGTCAAACAGGCCTATCAGAAACATACAAACGTACCCAAAAAATAATACAATAAAATTATTGCAGAACGGGGGAAATAAATTTAGTTTTTGTACTTCAATCGGTAAGCTACTTGTGTGTGACATTTTAGATAAAATTAAACACGAGCTTAATTGATGATACTATAAAAATACCGCAAACCTCAATTCCGCGATGAATAATATCAAAATATGACCACAAATTTGAATATTTGATGTACAATTTTACTAAATTTCACACAGAGCCTTAACTTCACTTAGAAAACAAATCTTAACAATTAGACTTTTTCCTCTGAAAGCTAAAGTCTCTTTGCGCGTTAATTCCCCTAATTAACAACGAGACAATCTGTTCGAGTCGAGCGCGGCGACACGTTGGGAGCCCATGCTTCAGTATCACTCCGGTGGCGGCTCGGGGCAGACCGCGCACGGACCCGAAGCCTCGCGACGTTAGAAAAACAAAACAACGTTCGAAAAACAAAACAACGTTCGAAAAATAAAACGTTTGAAAAGAAGCGTTCGAAAAACAAGTGACAGTGCAGTGATTCAAAAATAGAATGCAGTTTTTATATAAATGTCTACTAAAATTAAAGTAATGCGTTTGCCGTCAGTGGTAAGAAATTGTGGACAAAAAAGGAGCATGTTTTTGGATATATCGTTGAGTAGATAATGCCTGGCTTTTGAGGAGCACTGTTTGATTGCTCGTTCACTGAATGACCACAGCTTCCATGCATTTTTGAGACACCATATTTCTTAAGAATTGTTATAAACCCCTTTTTTCCCCTACCCATCAGATAAAGGAATTAAATAACTAAATTATTGCGAATGGTTATTGACGGGTAGGAAGCAGTATAAGCAATTTAGATGGGAAATGATCGTAATTTTGCGCGCGTTTTCTTACAAAGTTTTCGTGTGCGCTATTTCCTTTTTCGCCGTTACTTTTTACAGATCGTTATTTGGTTATGCCTAACGTTATTTATCCCCTTTAACGTGTGAATGCTACAGCTTTATTGACGTGGGGGAAATAATGTATTTGTTGATAAAATTATTTGTTAACCTAAATATAAAGTGAAAGCACAAAGCATTTTATGAAGTTAATATTTTGAACTTCTAATAGAACGAGATGTCAAGTGGCAGATGTGACATTGCGCGATTTTTAAGTCCACATTTTCTCCTAAAAGTAATAAGCCATTGTGAAATATCATAATATTTTCGTCATTAATATACGATACGTGACTATTTTGATACAACGTTGCTTAAAAGATTTGATACAGTTGATTAATTTTTATAACTTGGGGCTATGAAAGAATATTTAATTTTTAGGAGACAAAAAACCTCCTATATAGTTCTTACCTGATTAAGTTTACAAAAATACAGCTCTAGCATATCATGTAAAAGGTTCATTTGCACTTACAATGTTGTTACCTCGTGAGCAAAACACCGCTGTAACAGCATCTTTAAAAATAAACTTTATAAGTTGTACATAAACCTCAAAACTTCTGATAATCAATTAACTATCTTTTTTAATCTTATTTAACAAAACGTCGGTGATACTACAAAACCGCGTAACTAACAAATTTATGATAGAGCAACATAAACCTTAATGACTTTTTAAAAAGGTGTATTTTGCTCCTTATTAAAAAAAATACTTGGGCGGTTTTCCAATCCTGTACATATTAACTCTTCCGTGACTGACTAACTGACTGACGACTCATAGTTTTAACCACTGAACCTAGGGAGTTCAATAAAACCTATCCTTTTGCCTTAAGTGTGTAATAAGAAAGGTTTTTACATAAATCAACCGCCGGAAGGAAATAAAGTAGCGAAAAACTAATTCAACGCGAACGAAGTTAAGGACGTCTTTTTTTTATTGTACTTGGGAAAGTATCGGTGCATGAGCAGAGAGTATAATAATGCTGAGTTCCTAGTGAAAAAGGGTGTAAGTCTTCTAAAGATCAAGTGAAAAAGGGTTTAAGTCTAGTATCTCCGTTTATGTATATACTCTCTTATTCTACGAGTTAAGTCGACACATACCTTTTTTCATTAAGACCTCAGTGTGTAGCTCTGAAGTTAGAGCGTTGCCACTACTTGGCAGGTTTCTTAAGTTCGAGACCAAGCGTTGGGGTAAAAAAAAACTGTACTTTTTATTTTAACTGTTCCGCAACCGCGACCACTGTGTGCCGTCTCTTTTTTTTCCTCTCATAGATGTTGTTATTCTTTTATCTCAGTGTATTTATTGTTGTGAATGAATGTTTTTCCTGTTAAGTATAATATTTATCCAGCTCAAAGGTGATGCATGCATATCATTGTACACTTATAACGTGGCATAGTTTTAAGGATTTATTTAGTCTACGTTTAAAAGAATTCACCTAGAGTGCACTGATCAATGTCTTGGGAAAACTGTTCGCACTGCACCGCACTTTAACTATTAAGTGAAAGAAACCAGCCTGTATGTATGTAACGATACTATAAAGAACGAAAGCTATAATAAAGGAAAGATACTTTAAATGTTAAAAATACATAACATGTTACTGTCGGTAAAAATACGTTTGTTTATAATGACTTATGTCGTTTATTTAAAGTACTGTTTTGAGATTAAGTAAGTATTTGTTACACAGGTTACACTTCACACACGTTTTTTATTTATCTTTATGATACAGGATGCGTCTTTTTCAGGGTTTTGACTTATTATTTGACTCCTGTTTAAAGCAGGTAAATTAAAAAAAATTACATGTATGCATTTTTTTAATACTCTTATTAGAGTTAAAAAAAACATTGTTACACCTAAGACTAGTTATTAACTCCACTTGTTTCCGGGGTAGGGGCCTGGAGATCTGTACTACAGGATCACTCCTAGTTCAGACTCCAGACCCTCATAAAAGTTTATTCATTTAAGTTTTTAGGCTTATGTAAGTTATTCCCATAATATCCTTTTAGAGGTAAATTAACGTTTATTAATATTATTATTGTAAAGTTCATACTATCATCCTGTAAGTAAATTTACACTGTATAATAAGGAACTTCTGAAAATTCCGAGGCAAAAGGGACATTCCAATCCCTAGGGTCGAGGAATAGAAAGAACGCAGCAAATCGCTCAGTGTGGCTGTGAGGGAATGTTATGTAACCATCATTATGTGCGAGGAAACCCACATTTGCGGGAAGGAGCTTAGAGGCCAAAATTAGCTAGGTCACGGACATCATTAAATACGGTTCGTAATTGAATAACAGCGCTATACAGTGTGTTACCGGCATGCGGGAATTTATTAAAACTGCTGATAATATGTTGCTTTAGCAATTGTTTGCAAGTATTATCAATAAAAAAAGAATTAAAATAACAATAAACTTTCTTAGATACTGTCCATTTTTAATGTAGTTGCAGGTGCTGCGTGTTCATCGTTATCAGTATCGCTGTTGCTTAGTACGGGACATGTCGTGGTACGGGGGCAAATCATATTAATCAAAGTATCGGTCGGCTGTCATTTACACTTGTCAAATTACTGTGCTTTACATTGCTGGCAATTAAAATATTGTTAGAAAGTTACCCAAGCCTGAAAATTTGTTTATTAATTAAATTAATATCATAGTTACGTTACAGATATACGTTATTTTAATTTACTTTAAAAAAAGACAGGTTGCTGGTAACACACTGTATGTGGGGCGCCCTGGTAAATTTGAATTTGTGTTTTTAATGAATCTACTTACAACGCGATATGTAGTTGGTAGTGACCCTGCCTACGAAGCTACCAGTGGTGCAGGCAAATATTTGTGTGACATACGTCCAAATTGTTGTTCATAATACAGCCATTTTTATCCACGTTATTTATTTTTTAGTATTTATAATAAAAAAACAACGGTCAAGTACGAGTTGGACTCGCGCACTGAGGATTTCGTACCACCGAACAACAGTTATTTTCCGTTTTCAAGTTGATATAGAATGGAATCAGCGCGAGCCCAACTCAAACTTGAGTATTTTTTAGTATTTGTTTTTTTTCTTTAAAGCTTTTTCTATAATCATACAAAATTTAATGTTTCACCGTTTTTACGATACAACAAAAATAAAAAATAAATTTTAAAAACGTTTCATGTAAGTATCACTTTATTATTCTTTATTTTATTTGTTACCCGCCGTAATAAAAGATATTCTTAAAAAAACAATGTATTTATTACGGTTCTAAAGACGCCGTTTTTTTTAGTTACAAAGATACAGTTTAGTAGACAGACGGATGGACAGTGTAGACATATTTATATGGTCCCGGATACGGAACCCTAAAAAAAACTCAAACCTACTTAACATAAAATAATTTCGACGTGTAAAGTGCTCGAGCGGCCTACTTACTGAATAAACATCTTCGATCTGTTTTATCTTTTAATAATAAGCAATCTTACGGAAATTTACAGGCTCAGGCTCGTTCGGTCCGCTTCTTAGCATGTCTGCTTCCTAAAGTGGCCTTCTTCCCACATTGTCCGTTTCCTATGATGTCTACTTTTGAAAATGTCTGTTTCCTAAAATGTCTGCTTCTCAAAATAACCTTCTTCCCACATTGTCGCGGCTCAGGCTCGTTCGGTCCGTTTCCTAAAATTGTCTTCTTCCCACAATGTCAGTTTCCTATGTTGTCTCCTTCTCAAAGGCTCAGGATAACTTCGTAACTTCGCAGTCAAGGCAGTTCGTAGGTGTTGACATGTTGCCAGAAGGTGATAAGGGTGGGTTAGACTTGCTTTTTTTTCGAACTGGCGATGATAAAATGCTCTGAGAATCTTTATCACTATCTGGACTATCTTCTCGTTTATTCATATTTATCTGCTTCAATTGACAGAATACTTTTGACAGAATGTCAAGAGGTTTTTTCTAAATAATGTAACACGGCACATATAAACCTTATTTTATTTCAAGTACTTCCGGAAACTACTTCTTGAATTCAGGGACAAAAAAGAAAACATTGTGAAAGCAGACATTGTAGGAAACGGGCTTTAGAACACAAAACGTGGGCATTATAGGAAGCATACATCTTAGGAATAGGACATCACAAGGAACGGACATTATAGGAAGCAGGTCAATTTTCGAAACGGACATAATAGGAAACGAATCATTCTAGGACAGTGGCATGATAGGAAACCATTTGCTGACATTATAGGAAAGAGTCATTTCTTGGAAGATGACCAGTTTGAAAAGCAGACATGTTAGGAAACAGACCGAACGAGCCTGAGCCAATTTACACAGTCCAAAATGAAGCTAGGCTTGTGTGATGTTTTCAATTATTTTATTCCTACAAATCCTATAATGAAATATTTATTTATTTATTTATTTAATCTTTATTGCTCAGAAATAAGTACAAATGGCGGACTCAATGCCTAATGGCATTCTCTACCAGTCGACCAAGTAATCAAACAGAAATTTACATAGTGGGTGCACAGAAAAAGAAGACAGACAGAGATAAAACTAAAAAAAAAATACTAATTATTCTAATTATTGCTAATACTTACTACAATAAATATATATATGTCATATGTAATACTCATACATAATAATATAATAGTTATATAATACATAATTAAATATGTAGCATCTTTAAACATAATTACCTACATAGAGAGTCAAACAAATACTCGGGATAGGTATATTGAATGTCAGTTTAGAACATCTATAAACAAAGAATGTTAAGACGTTTGATTACTGGTAGGTATCGGCAAATATTTGTATCGTGAGCGCGAGTATATTTATTTGATCCTGGGTCTTGAATGTTTTCCATGTATGTGGTATGTATTTCTCTACATCAGTAAATGCATCATTTTATTGGACACTAGACTCATACTGCCCTCATTAGAAAAAAGGGCGTATGTCTCATACAATTGCGAATGTATTAGTGACCTTATTTCTTAAGTTATGGGATTCAATTTGCTTTGACTATCAAATTGCGCATACGCCCTTTGTATTTAGAAGTGCAGCGTAGTACAAGTCTAGTGACTATGTTAATCTGTGTAAGATGTACCTCTGATATTTCTGGGGTCCTATGGAAAAAGGGTATAAGTCTTGTGAAGATCAAGTGAAAAGGGTTTAAGTGTAGTATACTCCGTTCATGTATACATGTCATATACCCTTTTATATTTAAGTCGAATTGTACCTGTTTTCACTGGGACCCCAGATCTATTTATTTATTCGTATCACGTAAACAAACAAGCGAGGTTTGGGCTAGCAATGAAATTGCAGAAGTGGACTACTGTCTCGCTCTAACTTTTAAGTTAGAAAAGGACAGCAAAATTGTGCTTCTTGCTCCAGAACAAACACAAAGACAACAATCAAGCAAGTAAGACAAGCAATCAACTTCTGCAATTTCTATTGCTAATCTATTTCGCCCTTAACGACGAATGACAAGGGCCTCTATGTTATTATGACATAATATCCCCCCTGTTATGGTATTGTTTTTATTTCGGGCGCTATTACTGTCAAGTAAATAAGAGCTATCAAAACGTTGACAATACGATAACAGGTCAAAGACGATATGGTTTTTACCGCCAAAAATCTCGGCCAAGGTTAAGTCCAATATAGTTGGATACGTTATAAAGCAATACTAGTCGTAACTCCCAACTTGGTAATTGTTTCAGATAATTACCAACCCTTAGGATAAAGTTCAAATATTCCGAGACAGCAAAAATTCAAGCAATTTTCAACCATATTCACACCAAGAAATTGTCGTATATGAAAATAAACAATTTTCAAAGGAAATGGCATGTTGTTGACAAGTATTTTAATTGTTTTTTAATGAGTTCAATACTGTTGATAGGTTTTTGGATGCTCTGACAGTTCGGAATGAGTTTTGTTTTGATTGATTGAATACTGTTTTAAAAAGGTATTTCTAAATAACATACATACATACCTACTCTTTAATAAACTCACGTCCATTCGTAGAATGGGGTAGGCAGAGCTACAGAATTACTGACAACCCTAAAAAAAACTTGTTGATAATTCTGTAACCACATTCTGTTTTGGTTCCGTGTGGTTACCGGGAATAGTGTCACTCCATGTCTTGCCGTGGATGTAAGAGACGAGTAAGGGAATAAAGGCTTGTAACTGTTAGGCGATGGGCTTGCAACCTGTCATTAATACACTGGTCAATCTTAGCCTCCTTATGCGACGTCGTACCTTGCTAATCCTGGCTTAACGCAGAGTTTCTACTCCTTTGTTATGTTAAATGGTAATAATATATTAGAACATCCAGTAAAATATGAACGACAAAATAATTTAAAAATAATAAAGGGTGACGAAACCAGTAATGGACGAGGACCAATGATGGACACTTGATTGTTATTTTACGGAAGATAAAGGTTATTCATTTGTTTTGCAACAATCAAGGACCGTATGAAATTTGAATTGAGAGTGAAGTGTCCATTACTGGTGCTTGTCAGCTAAAAGTGTCCATCATTGGTGCCTTCACCCTATAGTAATTATTAACTGTGTATGTATATTGAATAGTAAATTGTAGCAAGGCCCTTCACAATAAAGTAAAATAGGTCAAGTTTTTAACAGGGTCGCGCGTAGTAAGGAACAATAAGTACTTACCCCGAATGAAATGTTTACTACAATGCGTATTTTTGCTTTTAGAGATACTTCAAATATATAGGTATAAACTTCCAATAAAAGGGAAAAGTTTCGTTCAATTTCAAAGGAATGCACATGAATACCACATCGGCTCTCGCAAGTCATTGAGATGCAAAATGCAGTTCTCATCGTTATACCTGCAGATCGACATTGTGCAATAGGATGCACTTTGTTATCTGTTTAAGTTTTATGCTGTTTTTTTTGTAATCCATACTAATATTAAAAATGCGAAAGTGTGTTTGTCTGTCTGTTACCTCTTCACGCTTAAAACGCTGAACCGATTTAGGTGAAATTTGGTGCAAAGATAGTTTGAATCTTAGAAAAGGACATAGAATAGATTTTTTCCCGAAATTCATCCTTTAAGGGGGTGAAATAGGGGGTTCAAATTTGTATGGACCGGGCAGAAGTTAGTAAATGAATAAATATCACGGGACACTGTAGCTCCAATTGACCTAGTCCTAAACTAAGCCCTAGGCTTGTACTATGTATTAGACAACGATAAACTTACTTATATAAAGTATAACTTAAATACGTAGAAAGCATGAAAGATTTAGAAAAAAATACTCGCGAATTCCACAAATAATTGCACATACCGGGAGTCCAACCAAGGATCGTTAGTTTCGAAGGCGAAGAAGTTTGCCAAACATAACGTTTATGATTCGTAGCTGTCAGCTAAAAGTGTCAAACACCAGTGCCATTACCTGAACATGTAACAATAACGTTCCATCGTTAAGCTGGTTTATGTAGACGAGTGAACCGATTAGGAAATCGATATCGTAATAAGTATCAATATTCTGGCCGAGCGCCAAGCACGGCTCGCTACAAGCTCCACACAGCTTGACAACCTGAAAGGCTATTAAAAACTATGTATATGTGCTTATGAACTACATTATGTTAATATGAACGTGACCTTTTTCAAGACTTTTTAAAATTTACTTTATATCGACAACTAAAGGTACTAGTAGGTAATAGGTGCATAGGTTTTGCGGATGCTAGGACCTTGTGCAGGGTCCGTCTGGATCGCTACCACCATCTTATCCATTAACCTACCGCCAAACAGCAGTGTTCGGATTGTTGTGTTCCGTGTGGTGAAATGACTAGCATAGAGGCATTCCATCTTAGTCCTCAGGGTTCGCAACGCATTTGCAGTCTTAGGATTGCATTGCAGTCTTGTGAATGCGAATGTCTATGGGTCACAGTTTCCACTTACCATCACATGGCCTGTGTGCTCGTTTGTCTTCTCTATGCCATAAAAAAAAATGTAAACCACCCCGGACACGATCAATCGCGATTGTCAGTTTTACATAATTGACAATCGCCATTGAGCGTATACGAATATAATTGAAGTGATTGTCAATCGCGACTACGTGATTGTTCACTGTGCGAACTTAAACACGCCTGATTTCTTTCTCTTATGACCGAGGGCGAAAACATTGAACGGCCGATTAAAACTACATCAATTGCATTTCGATTGGCAATCGCTTCAATTATCAATAACGTAAGACATTGACAATTGCCATTGATCGTCTCCGAAGTGCTTAAAGCCTAATCATCGCATTTTTATACCCCGTAGGTAGTAGGAAATGCTAATAACCGGTTATAACCGGTTTTAACCATTTATTTTGTACAAAACCGGTAAATCTCCGGTTAAATTGCATTGCCTAGTATGTAGGGAATGCAAATAACCGGATAAACCGGTTATTTTCATACAAAAAAGGTTAATAACCGGTTAAATGGCATTCCCTACCCGTAGGACAAAGACACGTGTCGTGTTTTATCTTTAACATGTGTGTTTGTGTTTCTCTCTGTAGCACCGTAGCTCCAAAACGGATGCACCGATTAGGAAGAGGTTTTTAAGATACGACAACAATATACAATACAATACAATACAAAACACTTTATTGTACACCAAACAAAAACATTACAGAGAAACAGCACAATTAAAAACAACACAGGTAAACAACAGGCGGTCTACATATTACATTTTACATGCAATAAAGAGTTTACATACATACTGACATTCTTTAGGGGTGTTATAACGGCATGGCTATGCAATTCATTTTACTTCGAGCATAAAGGACAGAGCTATTGCAGTTATATAGCTGTGTCCTTTTATCTCAGCGTAAACTTAAACTTATCTCTAAACTTCTCTCTTAAACTTATTCAGTAAACATTGTACCTATTTATTTGATTTTCTGTTTTTCTGTCATACGTAACTAAATAGCTATGCCTTAATGACACCGAAATTGTTCCAAATAAGTTCGTTAATCTTCTTAGACAAAAACATGTAATATTATGCCTTCGTATTTCACAACCGCTAGCCACATCGTACTTTGATCCAATTTATACCGCTGAAATGAATACAATTTGATGTAATTAAACAGCCTTCAACATAAATTATTGTCGGTAAAGTAGTATTTAACATGAATCCTAATCCTTTCAATTTAAAAAAACGCCTGCGTAATTTCAGGGTAGACATTTTATTTCAAGCTGAGATTAAAATAAACTTAGCGAGCTCGGATCATGATATTGATTATTATACTATTAATACTAACGAGGAAAGGTATTATGATACAGATTTGATTTATTTTTATATATGTTAGAGAGTAGTCTAAAATAACGGACATGTATTTTTTTTAGCGGCCCAATCTCAACCAGTACCGAAAAGTGACTAAACCCTATCCCTGAGTTATTTTTTTAAATTAGTCTATTTTCCTACAGGTTTGATTATAAGTTTAAGAACATAAAAAAAAATGAGCTCGTGTTTTTTTACATTGACTAAAACTCATATTTAAAGGTCAAGATTTTAAATACACATACATAAGCTCACGCCTGTATTCCCAGAATGCAATAGGCAGACCTACAAAATTACCAACAACTCTAAAAACTTGTTGATAATTCTGTAACCACATTTTGCACAATTAGGCTAAGATGTTTACCAGTGTATTAGTGAAATTTTGCAAGCCCATCGCCTAACATTACTACACAGCGTTTATTCCCTTAGTCGTCTCTTACGACATCCACGGGAAGACATGGAGTGGCACTATTCTAACCCAGCAACCACACGGGGGCACAGTAAAGATTTAACCTTATAAAATAACCCTTGATCATCAAACACAACGTAAACACGAAGTTGTTGTGTTACCAACCAAGCAAAAACTGAGCCAAGGTCGAGTAGTGATTGGTTATAATTCCTGACTTCTTATTGGTGCAAATTGTGGGATTTTTATTGGTCTATTGACATTTGCTTTTCCTCGCCGTTTAGCTTTTATGTGAGTCAGGGGTTTCTATATTTCAAACCATTTTCGTTATTGTATGGTTTCTTTTCTGAATATCAAACATAAAATTTAATTACAATTTCTTCTAAATAAAATTGGTTTTCTTCAGTAATGTAGTATTTTTTCGTATTCACTTTGTGCTTAATATTTATTTAGTCTCATAAAATAAACATTTACGTACTCATTTTACGAAAAATACAAACGTTATTCGGAATGCTTATTAATAAGCTATTTATTATACGCTGAGCTTTGTGTTATTTTTAGCTGAACCCAAAATAAACGTTCATTAGGAAATCAGTCAAAAGCCGGCTAAGTGCGAGTTGAATTCGCTCTCAAAGGGTTCCCTACCGTTATTGTATGGGGGCTCCGTTTTTTATAACTTATTGTTATAGCGGTAATAAAAATACACACACTGTAAAAAATTCAACTGTCTACCTATTACGGTACATGAGACAAAGCCCGGCGACAGCCAGACGGAGTGATGGACGTACAGTCACGAGATTAAATTTGGTACCCATCTTAGGTCCAAAGTCAATCTGACATTCTACAACAACAAGGTTGAGTTCCCTAAAAGTTACAACTGACTTGACATCTCTAATGACATTGACGACTTCAAGCATATTTTTCTTGAAATGGGTCCGGCTCGTGACCGTACAGCTGAGGATTAGTTATAGGGTCCCGCTAGAACCCTCACAAACAGTTCTCAAAAAGTAAAATAGACTAAGTAATCGTTATTTTTACATGCGCTATGAGCCCAATCGAACCCTAACCCACCATAGAACTGTGCCACAGTGACATTATGATTGAAGTCGTAAAATATGTCAAACAAATGGTTTTTTAAATGTCACTGTGACACCGTTCTATAGTGGGTAAGGGTTCCATTGGGCTGATAAAGAAAGAAAGAAAATAATTTATTCGCGACAAACATAAACGAGAACAGATAAAAACGTACCAGGAGAAAATAGCCACGAAATGGTCCCAACTCAGCGTAATGCTGGCTTTAAAATCAGCGCTGGTCTTCCGTTGGAACCATCAGGTGATTAATTGAAACAACATAAATAATAAAATGAGAAAAGACAAGTAAAATAGACATACTCGTAGATAGATAGATGTATAGATAGTATATTAAACACCAAGTAGGTATTGAATACGAATCAACGTTAACGGCTGAACAGTTGAAAGAACACTCAAAATAAGTAATTCTACATTCAAAAACCACACCCGCGAATAAATTTACAATGTCTCTATTGAACCTTATTTCAATACTAATTGAATATAAAATCAGTCGATGTCGGTTTACACGAACAGAAAGGTAAATCGTTTAGTGAGTTTTAACTGGGAAATAGGCTTTTCCAGTCGATATTCAGTCGCGAAGTGTAATCAAACCTTTTTATCGCTTCCCTTCTCTCTGGGCATTCTGTTCAATCGACAAATGGCAACACCATAAAAATGAGAAAAGAAAAGGTCCCTCAGCGTCCCGCTTGTTTTGCTCTGGACTTGTTTACTTACTGTGTTATTTTCTTAGTTTATTTGTATGTTTGTTAACAAATTGAGCGTGTTGGAGCTGCGCAAGCCAAGTTCTAGTAAAGCTTTCGCGAATGACGAAATAATGTATGTATTTCAGAGTTTAGTAATTAAAATATAGCCTTTGGGTATTCCTTAAGCGACTAGAGCCCCAGAATTTGGCTCGGACTTAGAATACGGCTCATGAGAGATAGGATTACCACAACATGATAGAATGGCGGTAACGTATTCTGTCTACGTTTATCGTTATTTAAAACCCATAGTACAAGTCTAGAGCTTGGTTTGGGACTAAGGCCCGTATAAATAAACTCATCTTGGTTGAGATGTGCGTCACAAGATACGTCAAAGAAAACGTCAAGCCATAGAAAGCTGTCAGTTTTGACGCATCTCGAGACGAGCATTGTGATCAGTTCATTAATACGGCCCTAAGTCAATTTGGGTGAGAATGTCTTCTGATAGTTTAGGGATGTTAATCATAGCCTATTACTCATAGTCTCTGTCATTAGTACAGTCAAGGTTAAAAATAAGGTTCTCCTATAGAATCCCTAATCGTCTGTCCGAATTTTCCATCTATCCTAAAGCCATTTCAACGTAAATTAAAAAAAAATATAGTGCATTTATAATACATCCCTAACCTAACCGAAACGCAGATACAATTGGGAAACTTAAAAAGGTGCCCGACTCATCTGAAAACCAGTTTAGGGCAAATGAAAATTCGGACAAACGATGTGTTAGGATAAACATTTTTAAAGATTCTGAGGGACACCCTAAACATAAATATCCACACAAAGTTGCAAAAATATGTACACATAGACCTTTATTTCGATTGTAATAACTTTGCAGTGTATTCATATTAGTGATCTTGACTGTACAAGCTTCTTCTACAATGTTATTTTAGCAATAGATCAATTTGTGTGAAATCTAATTCTCCCCTGACATTTAATTATTTATTTATGTATCTATATCTTTTGATGTATCCTCTGCCGTTTTAGAAACCTAAGCCACGTCCTTTGGTACGCTATTACCTCTTGATAACTTAAGCCTGGCTTACCTATTGATATGAACCTATCCGTGTTACGTCTCAGTTTCATACCGCATGCTTTTCGTGATACATTGCTTCCCTACCATTGATCCTGGTTCAATAATGTTGATGCAACTCGTCAATGGATTGCTACAACCAAAATGATTCTTTACTTAGGAACGCTTGGGACAGTATGCTCTTTTTTTATTAAATTTATAACTAAAAACTTAAGGCCGTTACCCATGGTTAGTTTTAACTATCAGTATTATTATCTGAACCCTTTTTTTTTAGAAACAAAACAGCCTTACAAACAAATCGGTACATTAGCTATATAATTATAGACGTAGGTTTCCTATATTAAATGTATAATAGTAAATAAAACTTATTTTTATGACCAAAATTATGCTTATAATTAACTGACGTTATATTTAGATATTTGCAAGTAATATAAATGAGAACATAAAATTGCAACCACTGTCTTAAAACGTCGAAGTACATACCTAAGTATTTATCCTTAAGCTATATTCACCAACTTATACTTGATAAAAATCATTCTATTGTAACTAACAAAGAATAAACTTAAACACAGTTCACTGTTTCAGTTTTACTGTTAAACACGCTGAGTTAACACTGGTATTAAAACACCATCCATTTATATACATATTCAGTATCAAAATTTCCCTTCCAGACCCACCGTACCCCTAAACCGTACCACTGGTGGTACTATGACCAATTATTTCTATTAAAATATAATTTAATAGAGTCGACGGAGCTCTGCAATCGCAGAGCTCCTATTTCTGGGTAGTTGTAGTTTGGCCCCCCGGGCCTGCTGAAGAACTAACAAAACCTAAACCTACCTCATATTTATGATACTAATTTTGGTCAGTGGTACGGTTTAGTGGTACGGTGGGTCTGCACCCAAAATTTCAACATCCATTAAGAAACCGTGCAGCCACTAACAGACAGTTCTCTCCTTATCGATGCATTTTCCTGTGTCAATATCACCGCAAAGAATGCACCACGCTGAGCGGAATCGGTTCGGCAGTATTGGCCACTAATTGCCTTGCTATTCTTCCGGAGATTGGAGCTGAGTGCAGTGCTGGCCTTCTAGAGCTCACGGGAAAGTGAATCAGGAATAATTGGAACCGAATTGTGTTCCACTTTGAGTAGAATCGTGTGGAATTAATTATTTGCTTGAGGCAAAACTGTACTTTAATGGACCGATGGTGTTTTTTTGTGGCAGTTTTATTTACTAATGGAGGAGTGAAGACTTCTTATTTTAATGAAGAGTAGAAGACTTAATTGATTGATATTTATACTTCTATACTAATATTGTACAGAGGTAAAGTTTGTGACGTTGTTAGGGGTAATCTCGGAAACGATTTTGAAAAACCTTTTACCAATAGAAAGCCACGTTATTTTGTATCATAGGCTATAATATATATTAACCCAAAAAAATATTTATTGCCCAGTGAAGTGGGGAAGGGAACAGCTAGTCATTATAAATCAAATCTAACCTAACTTACGTGTAGCAACTGAATTTTGCATTTAATCTAAAATAGCACCTTTAACATAGCTTTGGGAAAAATAATTATTCGAAATAAAATACTTCGGAGTAGGGTAAAGTCACCAGTGGTCAGCCAGAGACCAGTAGTCGACCTTATATGAGTGCGAAGAGTGGAACATATATTTTTTGTACTCTTCCCACTCATACAAAGTATATGCAGAGGCCGACTATTATGTCTCTGACCGACCACTGGTGACTTTCCCCTATTCGGGTGTACGTAATAAAAGTCAATACGTACTCGAGTTCTGGTTAATATATTTTAATAATTATTATTTTCAGTTCACAATTTTTCCGTCCGGATTTGCACAAATCTGCAATACCCTGATACGTTGTGATCCCATCCGGTTATTCCCAGCGTCTGCCCCTAATAGATTCAAAATGGGTCCCTCTCAGCCCTCCACCGGGCATCGATCCGGGTAAAAATAGATGGCCAGCACGCATCCACCATGTAAATGGAAACTGTACGGATTCGTAATCAAAGAAACCAGGAGGAAAATGAATAGGCAATGAATAAGGTGATATTGATTTTTACTCGATGCTGCTAAGCGATTTGGAGCGTTTTTATGATCAGGGGGATTAGCCAAGAGCCCATCGCTACCAAGCGTTTTCTTTTCTATCGATCGCAACGCCTAAACTTTTCAAATTTTAGCTAACCCTAGCCAAGAGCACGATGGTGGAATCGAATATGGAATCGCCTTTTCTTTTCGTTATTTTCGATATGTTGGCATTTTTTCCATTGAAAATGATAAAAATGTTATTTATTGTCTATGCTTTGGTCTACTACATGGGGGCGCTTGGTTATGTTAGGCGGTAGGCATTTGGCTGTATTTTTTAGCTTTTTTATAAATAATTTAAAGACATCAATGTTGCCATTTTCTATAGGTATTGTAACAATGGTTGATTATAGCTTTGTATTTTTAAGATTTTTTTTATATTTTTTGTCCTTATGTCCGTTGATCTGTCAAACAAAACCCTCTCTCGGTTGATAAAGACGTCTAACGGCCAAGAAGATGAAGTATAAACTGGAATCAATCAGACTGATTGTTGAACTATATACTAGACCAATCAATCTTATCTTGACAATAATATTTCCTTAAAAACTATTTACTAATTCAATCAGAATAGCGAAACCAACCATGCTCCATCAAACTTTTCCTAAAGGCCTTCGGGCCCTAATCATATCTCCGTCAAACCATGTCAGACAAATCTAGGTTCCCCCGCATTTTGCCTGAGGCTCCTGCTTTCATCCAAGGTTAATTAAATAAAATCAATGTACGTACAAATTTGTGTACAAAATGACCAATATCCATTACTTATCAGTAACTACCTTTAAACATCATTTTCAAGATTTATTTATTAGCTTTCTTTAAGCAGTTAAGTTGTGCTTGTGTTTCTCTTTTTGACGCACCCTTTCACAAACATGTACACACACACTTGTCTTGTCAATAAAATAGGTTTAATTTTATTATGTAATTGATGTCTCTGATCTCCATATTGTAGCGATAACTTGTTTATTATTTATGTTCTTATATTTTTAATAAATAATGCCATCACCATCACATTCTGCGCCTTTGCCAACATGCATTACGCTAACTAGCGTTTGTATTCGTTTCGTTTTTAAACCAATCGCGTCACTGGTAGATCACGTGACTCTTCGTATCACGTCATCTACCAGTGACGCGATTGGTTTAAAAGCGAAACGTGACTAATGCATTAACGACAGTCAGCGGTATTTAAATACAGATTTCTGTTCGTGGGTTGATTTTTATTTAGTTATTTATCATGTTCATTATTATGTTAATCATTTTAATTTAAAATTTCCACACATGTAATTTTTGCTTGGGATTTGCACGATTTATATCGTGGCTCCGTACAAATTCCTCTATTTCACCCCCTTAGGAGATGAATTTCGGAAAAAAAACTATCCTATGTCCTTTTCGAGTATTAAAAATATCTTTGCATTAAATTTCACCTAAATCAGTTCAGCCGATTAAGCGTGAAGAGGTAACAGACAGACGCACTTTCGCATTTATAATATTAGTATGGATATGGATATGGAATCTTCAGATGTTACGTGAAAAACGTTGAAATATAATCGCTCTAAACTTTACATACTTATGCAAAGTAACAAATTAAATTGGAAAAATATCGCTCTTTACAAAACACCATTTTACCTGTACATCAATATCGTAAATAGCGTCGTTTGCGCATACAATAAATACAATTTGCGATTTTTAAAACGGGCGTCTTAAACTCTTCAAGACCGGCAACGCATAATGCTTTTATGATGCTAATGTCCATAAGAAACGGTGACCCTTTTCATCAGGTGGGCCATTTGCCTGTTTTCCTCCCTACGGCAATGTAAAAGAAATTTTCTTTACTTAGTATGTAACGGCTGCACTCGAAGTCAGTTAGTGACGGTTAAAGTCATTCCATACTGCCGCGCTCAGAGGGGTCCATATTGGCTCATATAAAATTGGACTATACTCATCATTAGTCCGAAAAATTTTGCTCATACTTTTTTGTTCAAACTTTTTTAAGTCATAATTATCACAACTCATAATGCATTTTACCAAAAAACTGTTACTTTTTTTAGATTTTTATAAATCTAACCTAACCTAACCTAACTTTATCTACACGTAAGATATTTAATAAATTCAGAAATGTGTACGGTTCCATGAATATCGGCGTTATAAGTTCAGATGATTATAAGTTCCGATCATTAGTATTAAAAGAATATATGAAGAGTATGAAGAGTGATCATTAGGTTGTAAAATTATATGAGATACATTTTCGGAGTTCCAATAATCTAATTTGCAATATTATATGATCTTGGCGCACCCCACTCAGAGACGTCAGTTAAATTTAATGCTTGATTAAAGTTGCTGCTGTCACGTGCTTTGCTATAGTAATAGAATAAGACAACACGTCACTAAACAAGCATTAAAAATTGACGTGTCTGAGTGTGACAGTTAGTGACGGTCATACACAAGTTTGAAAAAGGAACTATGTCTATGAGTACGGTGGTAAGGTTAATTCACTTTTGCGCCTTAACCCAATGAAATAAGGTGCCAACGTACATAGGGTAGAGGTACCGGTTTTGGCCATCTTTATACCGTTTTTGGCCACTCTAAATTTTAACTTACAAATACTTTGAAATTACAAACATATTTTTATATTTTATCTTTATATTCATCTTCAGTCTTAACTATTTAAGAATATTCTTTTTAATTTTACAATGTTTTTGATACTTATTTTAACCTTAAATGGCCAAAAAGGGTACAGTGGCCACAAACGGTTCTCGATACTCTTCGTTCGTGTGTCACGTTGGCGCCACTGAAAATCAGCGTCGCGGTTCCGGCCGTGACATAGTGCTGAGTGGTGTCAATTTCGACGACAGGAATCACCCATGGCAACATTATGCTAAAATTTCTAAATTCCTTTTCCTTATTGTTTAATTGTTTTTTTCTGTGTTGCCATTCTTTTTGTCAATGTTAAATTTAAAATGTGTTTTATTTGTTTTTTCCTGTGATCGTCGAATAAATATTTTCTATTTCTATTTCTATTTCTAAACGGTACATCTACCCTACATGTCTTTGTACTCGACTGTACTAGCCTTATCTTGAGACTGTTTGCTATACATTTTCAGGCAGAAACAGTAACAATGTTTTCCTTCCATTGCCAGAAATGATTAATGCTTGCAAATATTCAGATGGATCACATTCGCGTTCTCACGTGTACACTAACAAAAAAAACATGTTGAAGTTATGTTAGCTCTCTCTTTCTTCTAGTTTAGTCGTGAAGAGTAAAAGGGATGGCTTCTGTTTAGTTACCCTCCAGGTGTAGTGAGGATATCGTTTTTAGATTGATAGGGAACCTTCTATGTAAGCATAACAATTCGTCTTTTGAACAGGTAGGATAATATTTACAATGGAAATTGTTCTGCAAAAATTAAACTTGCTACAAAGTAAGATAAAGTTGGTAATTTCTGTGTTAAGTTCATTGTTGAGTACCAAAAAGGAAACAAGTAACCCTTGTGCTGCGACACCGTGTATTTATCCGTTTGTCCGTCCATACGTCACATGACGGTCATTCTACCGTAACACCCGAAACAGTGATTATCTTGTTTTTGCTCTTATACTTTTAATTATGCGTGTTATTTATTTATTTATTTATTTGAACTTTATTGCACGATAAGATAAAAGTACAAAAAAGCGGACTTAATGCTTTAAGGCATTCTCTACCAGTCAACCAACTGGCCAAACAGAAACAAGACAAAGTTTGGTGCTTACTTTAAGAAATCAGCTAAACATAAATTATAGCTCTATAATATAGATAAAAAAGATATCAAGAAAAAAATAAAAGTACTTATCGAAAAGAAAATATTATCGAAATAGAAGAACATTCAATAGCCATTTTCCTGGTCCCTTATTACAATATCGAAATAAACCTTATTATATGAGTTCAAGTAACACCCGAAACTGTGGAAGAGCCAGCAGCATATGACAGCAGCTACTTTATAGTCAATAATCATAAGACACGGTATTTTGTTGGTAGTTTTTTAATTAAATAGTTTATTGATCGATATTAAAGTCGACTGAGACAGCAATATAATTACGAGGTTTTTCTACATTTCACAAATGGAATACGTTTCAAATAACACATTTTAAAACACCTTTTTGTAAATAAGGTTCGTAATTTTAAAATTGGGCTACTCGTACGAACTGGGGAATAAACTTATAATTAACTAGCGACCCGCCCTCGCTTCGCTTCGGTTTATGTGAATATGATATTTGCTCAATAAATGGGCTATGTAACACTGAAAGAATTTTTCAAATCGGACCAGTAGATCCTGAGATTAGCGCGTTCAAGCAAACAAACAAACTCTTTAGCTTTATAATATTAGTATAGATATTATTGTAGTATCTTTTGCCAGTAGTGTAGTAAATATTAAAGTCCTCGTAATGTTTAAATTTTCAAACGATTACTCTTCTAATTGTAAAAAATATGAATTAATTTACCTGTGCCCATTAGTAAAGAAACACGGAAGGAGCTACTAGATAGACTGTTTAACAAATTAAACATTTCCAAAGCGAAATGATCAAAGGGCGACCGCTTAGGGATAATTTACATTATTTAAGAATAAATTAAGTGTGGGCTCTTAAATTAATTTTTCTTTTTCACAGGATGATACAATTAAGATATGTAATATTAAAATAGAATGGAATTTTTCACGACGCGCTGGCCTAGTTGGTAGTGACCCTGCCTACGAAGCTAGCGGTCCTGGGTTCAAATCCCGGTAAGGGCAGATATTAGTGTGATGAGCGCGAATATTTGTTCCTGAGTCATGGATGTTTTCTATATATTTAAGTATATATTTCTCTATATAAGTATTTATATCGTTGTGTAGTACCCATAATACAAGCCTTGAGCTTAGTTTTGTCATTGAGTTCAGACATTGTCCCCTGATGTTTATTATTATTATTATTAATTAAACTAAGTAAATGGAGTATGTCTGTCTGTTTTCTCATAAACTATCACAGTCACAAAGCTGAAATTGTGTATAGATCGCAGTGCGCGGTACATTTTGTTGTTGTTTTGTTTTTGTTAATTTGGGACCCATTTCAAGAAAAATATGCTTCAAGTACGTCAATGTCATTAGAGATGTCAAGTAATTTGTAACTTTTAGGAAACTCAACCTTATTGCTGTAGAATGTCAGATTGACTTTGGACCTAAGGTGGGTACCAAATTTAATCTCGTGACTGTACTAATATAATCAATATTGAATTATCAGTTACATGTAAACCACTATGATTAATTATGTACGGTGTCATAAATTTTTAGGGAGCATTCAGCGATTATCCTATTGAAGCTTCTTTACAAAAAAATATAATGACTTTTTAATGTAACTTTACAGTATGCGTTATATTTTATCAACTAAATAAAAAACTTTCGTCCTGGTAACATGTATTCGTCAATTGCTAAAATCCAATTCAAATTATGTCCTCTACAGATTTGTCCAGAACGTCATGTCGATGTCACACGCGTGACAAATGTCTTCCCGTTTTATTTCGGTAGGGTATAACTTCACACGTGACAACAAGCAATCCCGAAACTAGGAGGGAACAGGTGCGATTGTTATTGTAGTTCGATTGGATTCTATATGTTTCATGACGTAAAACACTACGAAGTTGGTAGTACTATGAAGCTAGTGGTCCTGGGTTCGATCTGTGGGGTGATAGATACCAATATTTGTTCCCCCCGTCCGTTGGTTTGGTACATACATACATTAAATCACGCCTGTTTCCCAGAGGGGTAGGCAGAGACCACTTCTTTCCACTTGCTACGATCTTGACAAATTTCTTTCGCTTCTTCCACATTCATACATCGAGTCATGCACGCACGTCGGTTTCGGGTACTTAAGATTCGGCCCTTTTCCAGTATTTCACCGATTTGACTCGAAAAAGTACGCCTAGGGCGGCCCCTTCCGACCCGTCCACTCACTATAGATGTGTATATCTCTTTCGTTTGGTAGTATTATTTAAATATTAATGTCAATCAATCAATCAATCATTTATTGCATATCACATTACGATTCAAGGTGGAACAAACAGGAATCGGTATGCATGTGACACCCGGCAAGGGCGCAGCAACACGAGAGGGCTTGCTACATTTATATAATAACTAGTTTATGTCTACGTTACAAATACTTAAAATAATGTTCTCTTTAAACTATATGTTATTGCACTTCTAATAACGTAACTAAGTAGTTTTTAGAGCAGTAGAGTAGGATTTAGAAACTTTCATTAAAATAATCGTTTAAATCTGTAATATGTAAATTTATCAAGCAAGCATTTTATTTAAAAACCTATTTTATTCTATGTTGTTTAGTTAAAGCTTACATTTTTTTTTATTGCAATACTAGTATATGTGCAACACATTATATTACCTACAACTACAGTTACCACTTAAAGTTATTATTTCGGTTCCGTTTGTTTTTTTTGTTTGTTTCTTATGAAAGTAAATACTTAAACTGAAAATAGAAAACTAATATTAAACCGTAAACCTATATTTTGAATTGAAAGAAAAATGGTATACAAATAACTTCCGTTTCTTCTGCTACAGCTTGAACTAAATCCGAGCTATGTAATTTGGAACTTTTTTTAAAATTATTATTTATTATTATTGAAACATTTCAATATGCTATTATCGAAAAACGTATTTTCAATCTTTAGATTATAGTCTTGAGAATGCATAGGGGTTTTGGATTTGATTTACCATAAGGTAGCCTGTAGCCTACTAATAGCAACAAAATATAATTAACACATATAAATAAATGAATCTTAACACTAACAAAAAATATATACAGCATCCTGTATATCTATTTTCTTATCCTACATCTACGCTTAGGCGGTTACTCAGTCAAAACTTCTTTACTTAGGCTATAAGTGTTTGTTAATGATTCACTTTTTGTTTTAGACCCTTTTTATTCTTGCGTATACATTAGGTTGTTCTCTTGTTCTCTTGGTGTAGCGCGGCGTATGTGCCTGCGTTGGCTGTTATTTCTGCTGGGTGAATATTTGGCGTTTCAACCGCCGTCATTATTGTTTTCGCATATTATTCAATATGTAGTGATAAACTCGTAACTTTCTTGTTTTTGTAAATGGAATGGATACTACCCCCGGGTCCGCTGATTTTGACATCAAAAATTGCTGGTAGTTATCATTATTTTCGTCAATGTATTAAAGAGAATAATGACGGCGGTCGGAACGCCCGAATATTCACCCTGCTATGTTTAAATACGTTGTTTCTATCGGTGAGAACCTTTAATTGGCTTTTTGTTACGTAATTTAATTTCTATCTTGTTTTGTAGGCTGTTGGATCTCCAATAAATCATAAATAAATAAATTAATTAATAAATAATAAACAGTACAAAAAACACCTAACGGTTTTAAAAGCCGAACCCTCCTGGATTTCAAATAAAGGCCGAGCCCAATTGTGTCCACATAACGACGGAATAATTATGAAAGCAAACATCGGTATAAAGCATCCGGTTTCACCCGTCCCGTCCGGAATATTTGTCACGTCCATCCGTGATATGAGATTTTAATTAGGGATGCCAACCCTTTGAATTGTCTGCTCGTATTTTTTATCCAGTTAAATTGGAGTGTGTTGAAAAAACATACATAAATATGAGGAAAGAATATTTGAATTGGATTCACTGAATGTTCGCTACTTGATATTTTCCTCTTTTGAAGCGCCAAAAAACAAGCTTTACTGTACCTTTTTTATTTACTTTTTTTTTAATGGAATTGTATTTGACAAATGTTTTGAGTTTAAAGGTAAAGCCCAAAACAACAATAATTTTGAAGGAAATTACATTCGATCGAAACATGAAATCTATAAAATCAATGACAATCAATATTAATTGGTACTTCCGGAATTGTATTGAGTGATTTTAATCAATTTACCACTGACACCATGAAACACAGCTGCTGGGTCATACACAGATTTTATTGAAGCTACCCTCATATGCAAATAAAAAACATCTACCTACATACATATCTACTATAAGAATGAAGAGTAGCCTATGTGTTATTCCAGGGTATTTAAGCTATCTACATTCTAAATTTCATTCAAATCCGTCTAGCCTATGCAGCGTGAACGAGAAACAAACCAACTCAGAAACTTATGCATTTATAATACTAGTTGGATATCTTAAACCACGTGCCCAGCGCGATGTATGAATGTGGAAGAAGCGAAAGAAATTTGTCAAGATCGTAGCAAGTGGAAAGAAGTGGTCTCTGCCTACCCCTCTGGGAAACAGGCGTGATTTAATGTATGTATGTATGTACGTGCCCAGCGCCAGCTCACGTTCACGTATCATGTCCTGCTTTCTCCTAAGTACTATCCTAACCATGCTTCAAGCATCTCCTTCCGTTTCTTACTCTCCGAAAAATCATTGCCACATAAAAAAGAGCGCAAAGTTTGTCCGCCTTTAGACGTCGGTTAAAAGAATGAACTGAAAGGCAGCAACTTGGCTGTGGCCCTGGCATTACTGATGTTTATGAGGGATGGTGACAGCTTACCATCAAGTGGTCCGTCTGCTCGTTTGCCTCTTACGGCTATGAAAAAGAGGATTTCATATGAAATTAACTATAATGCGCTGCATTTTACTGTGATACAACACTAACGAACATACGAGTATTTCACTCGAAGCAACCTTAGCTCTAAAACGCATTATTAATGATTTATTGAATAAAATCTGGAACAACTTCGTAATTAACGATGTTTTACGATCTGTGTAATTTTACTGGGCTACTATTATTTCATGCTTATAGATACAATTTTATAAGGCAGGGATAATGCATCCATCATAAATCTTTATCAAACCTGACACAAAAGAAAGTAAAGGGGAATAGTAATATAATATGTAGACATCCCTAATTTTAATACGCATCAAAAACGTGACCGCGTGGGTCGGAATAATAAATATGTGAGGGTCGAGCCATTGTCATTTAAGATACCGCCCATATGTCAAAAACATTAATCAGATGGCGGAAGTATTTTGTGAGGATGCCCTTGTTTTGTAAATCACCTGTGGGATGCAGTATATTAGACCGGGAGATAGTGACACGAAATTTCCGGTCATTTGTTTCAAGTATGGTGACCCTTAGAGGTCTAACTATCTATAATATAATAACGGTCACCGGTTTCCAAAAAATCTTTTTTAATAACATTGTTGCCCTTTTTGCTTTTTAACCGAAAAAGACTAACTTTAATAATAAATGTACAAACGTGTAATAATTTTAGTTGTCCATTTTTCACTTTTCAAAAGGTGATAATGGTTTGTTAATTATAATTCGAGTATTACTCTTGGGTCATTAATTAGAGAGTAAAGTCATTTTTCCTCAAGCAGACCATTTAACAAAGACTACAAGCCGAACCAACTTACAAAAAGCCTTAAAATGCTATGCTGAGCAAAAACAGCAAATTAAAATCTCATTAGTGCATTTTCTTTCTCGTAACAATGCTATTCTTTGTAGTACACCACAAATGAACAGTTTTATACCAGTAACTCGTATGCTCATCATCATCATTAATTAACTTAAGAACTAGGCTCGTATTGGTGGAGTAATTGCCACTTTTCTCTGTTCTCTGCCAGTTTCTTCACCTCTTGATACGACACTGGCCTTCTGTCTTATTGGGTGAAGTAAGCCTATGTCCTATGTTTCTCTTTTTCCCTCCAATTTACCGTGCAAAAGTTCAAAAAGAAACTGTCGTTCCTTATCAGGTATCCCATCATCCTCTTATACATTATATAGTTTCCAAAACATGTCTTCTTTCGTTTACCATCTTCAAACAAAAAAAAGGGCCGAATCTTAAGTACCCGAAACCGACGTGCGTGCATGACTCGATGAATAAATGTGGAAGAAGCGAAAGAAATTTGTCAAGATCGTAGCGAGTGGAAAGAAGTGGTGGTGGTGGTGTATGTATGTATGTAAACCCTCTTCGTTGGTTTTCTTTGGTTCAATCATGCTTACATACATACATTAACTCAAGTCTTCATTCCCAGAAAGGAAGTTGTTAGAGCTACAGAATTACCAATGACTCTGAAATCTTGTTGATAATTTTGTCACCAAACCTTGCACAATAGGGTATTTAACAATAGTGAAATTAAATTGGTTTTTCATTAACAACAGATAAACATTATAAAAATACTAGGAATACATCAATATTTTATTTATGTTTGCTATTTTAAGATTTTTAAATTCATAAAATCCAACAATAAAGACGCTGTTTGATTGTGACGTCACAAGATAGTAATCCTTATAAATTCCATAGTAGCGTACGGAGCGTTTTTGATGTTACATAAAAAGAAGCTAATTTGACTTTTGTCAAATACCGTATTAGGCTAAAATGTTTATTAGTGACAGGTTGCAAGCGCATCGCCTAACAGTAGCACTTATGCTTGTTGTTTAATACGCGGACGAATTCGAAAGCGCAAAACTCTTCATTGTGCCATTGTACGTAATTTTAATGAACATTTTCAATTTAGGCCAGTAATTAAGCACTAGATTTTCCTGCAATTTTCCCTAACAGCCATGACCTCACCATGCAATTCAGTTTACGATGAGTGAATACGACAGAGCTCTATAATTCCTATAACTCGGTCTCTTTCGCAGTAATGTCCCCCAGTATTACGTAAAGAAGCATTTCTTGACATAGTTTCCCTAAGTTCGGACTGTGACACCCATTGTACGACGCAGTCGTTCTTTTATAGCGACTGAGATCACGTCGTAAAAAACTTTACTTTATACTTACATTTTCCAAATAAATGACGTATAATATACGCGCTTGGTTTTATTTTTAAACTTTAATCAGAGGCAAAGGTGACCGGAACGCAGATACCAGGTATAGTCGAGTACAAAGATATTACATACACTTTGAACCACCTTAATCCAGTGATATAAGGTGCAAAAGTGTACATATCTTTATACTCGACTGTACCCATTCTACTCGGTAAACCCATATTGCTTTTGACATGTTATCATATTATCAACGTTATGATGGCTCTTAGTTACTTGACAAAAATGACGGTCATGCAAAAAAACGGTAGCATGTGAAAAGTAAGAATATGGTCAAATTTAAACCCCAAGTAATCCTTATCTGCTCGCAGTTTCAATATAAGAACCCGAAAATTGTAAAGTTACTAGTTTCGTATTGTGAGGTCGCGATTCACGACTCGTGACATCATGCAGTTATGAAGATAAGAAGTAGAGGGAGTAATGAAATGGTATGGAGATGAGGAAAGGGGGAAATTTTGAGCGTCACTCAATAAGTGAAAGAACTGAGAACTTTATGCCGATGTTGTGTAAATGATAAGTAAAGGGGACAATCTAACTCAAATTGTTTCTAGTCCAAAACTGAGCTAAAGCCTTGTACTATTGGGCAGTAAACAACGATAGACATACTTGTATTGAGCAATACATACTTAAAGACAAAGTTCCTAACTTTTTATAGTATAGTTATGATCTAGTAAGAATGAAAATAATTTTCCCGGGTAGAATCTAGTAGTTTATATGACTCCGTGTGTACAATTCGATTCATAAGAGCTGGCACGAATGGATTGAATGAGTGAACGAAAGTATACTAGTGTGTAAAATAATAACAGGTTTTCGATTTCAAATTCGAGTATCTGTTCAAAGGATAGCACTCATACACAGGTGACATTACTTTCGTTCAATCCATTCGTGCCAGCTCTTGTGAATCGACCTGTAGTGTGTTGTAACTATTAAAACGTTTGGGTTTCTATTAACATTGGTTACGCTATTTACATAAATATTTATTAAACATTATTCTTTGCCCCATAATTTCTACATGAATCATGTTTTTATCATTTAATGCAGCAACCACGTTCATCTCAAGCTTAAACTTGACATGACGGGCTTACAGCGGAGGCAAATGGTTTAGGACACAAATAAATTGTTTTATGTATGTACAAGGCATTCTGTACGTCTGGGGCGGACGAAAGTTGCACACATCTGTAGGAACTGCTACTATTACACCCTACACGTGTCCACGGGTGGCGCTAATCGAGTATGAGTTATGTGACTGTTGCATAATGAGAGGCATTAATACACGAGTGTGGTTTTATGAAACGAGAGTTTCATAATAAAATCGTACGTGTGTTTTAATGACTAGTGAGGTGTACAGTCGCATACATAACTTTATCTTCATGCATATCATAAGTTTTCTTTAATATCTGAGAAACCTGTATCTGTGGATGCCATGTATCTTAATATTTACATTAAATATATTGTTTACCGATACTTTAATGTGAACAATTACTTGCACCCACATCGATAACCGGTACTTTAATGACATGCACTACTAGTTAATATTAAAAGACGCCCACAGATACAGGTTGCTTAATATTGGCCATTTGCTTATCGTTTCTAAACGTATTGTAGGGAAGTTATGATACGGATATAGATAATTTGTAGTTTGTGTGACTGGAATCATGTTAATGTATCCCAAAAATAATATTTTGTTTCAATCAATAGTCTTTTAGGCACTTTAGGCACTAGTTGCATAACCCGTGTGTACGTAACAAATGCAATTTTTAAATCAATCATGTGGAAAATCCATTGCGTTGCGAGTAAAAACCGGCGGCATAAGGGCTGACCTCGGAAGTAGTAACTAGCTACCTATATATCGATTGCATTCATAACGTTTTAACGATTTGGTTTTACTTAAAACATTGGATTAAAATGCCGCGCTTAACCCAGTTGGTATAGCCCTGCCCACGAAGCTATTCGCGTTTGATTTCCAGTGTAGGCAGATATTTGTGTGAGGAGCGCTTATACATTTGTTTTTGAGTCTTTGGTGATTTCTTTGTAATTAAGTACCTATGTGTAACTCTATTAATAACTACGCTCAGCTTGGGACTAGGTCAATGTGTTTAAAACTGTCCTCTGATATTAATTTATTCAATGTACCATGGCGAATTTGTGTGAATTGAAATGTTTATAATACCAATTTATTTGATTCCTCAATCTTGTACTCAGTTTGGTTTTGTTGATGAAAATTTAAATAATTTCTACTGTTTACAAAAGATGTTGATCCAAGTACTTTTGCACGAAATAAACGATTAAAAGAACAAATATTTGTTAACTACACGCGATCCGGTAACAGTTTTATCCAACGAATAAACGACTAAAACGTTTGCTATAAAGGATGATCTGTCAGTACTCGTTGACTTTATCTTGCATAATTACCGCCCAGCATAGTCCTATTTACTTAACGGGCCCGGGTCAGATTTAGAACCGAGAAAACTGAGCTTGAGAATTTACTACCGCAGCGATATTTAAAATAATCAATTTTAGGGTATGGAGTTCCACAAGGAATTAATTTAGGTCCTACGCTTAACCTCATTGACATAAATAGATGACAAACAGGTATAACTGTTGTAACATAATGGCAAATTTTAGTAGCATACATAATTATTTACTATGATAGTGCCAAATCGCTCATATACATTGAACACTAATGTTTTTTCAGATACAAGCAAAAAGTAGGAGAAAACAAAACGTTTCACATTCGCTATCGTCCGTATGGTGTTTTCCTAGACGCCGTATAATGAAACTATACAAATACACATACGCTGTTTGTTTTGCTACCTTGTCGCGCAGTTACGTATTAGAGTGGAGTGGTTTACATTTACTGTATTAATAGCTGTAACAGGGCAATTAAATTTACAGCTAAGTAAGTTCGACCTTACTGGGTGAAAATCAGTTCATATTATTATTGTAGTTTTCTATGTATTAAAGTAAGTTTTTTTCTATGTATGTTCATAGTTACCATATGTATACCCATAGTAGTCACGGGCACAAATAAAAAAAAAACACAGACCTTAATACTATGACAACAAGATTCATGTGTACACATTTTTGCACCTTTGTGCGGGTATTTATTTTTACCCTTGTCTGTACAAGCCTAGAATGTTTATGTTAAGTCGTATAAGATTGTCTGTTGATATTTATTTATCTTGCTTTGGACTCATTTATCTTTGTCTGTAAACTTCAACATATGCGTAAAGCAAATCTTTGCAACATTACCTACGATGTATTCCAGTATTGCCTTGAAACCATAAGAACGGTATAATTGGCTTAACAGCTGGCATCTGTTCAACACCGTACGACTGTCATTAGTGTGATCGATAGGAGAAATACACAGGCATAACAATAAACGTACACATCAAAATATTAAATCCACAATGCAAACTTGTTTAAATTCAATTTCTTTTTATATCGATACTACAGGTCGAAATCTAAGTTGTGAATCGAATGATCACCTCTGTGTTGTAGTTGTCTAGAGTTCAATATACATGGTGTAGTCTAAGTCGTAAATCAAATGATCACCTCTGTACTCCACCCACGAATACGAACAACTTTCAATATGGAACCTACCCTGAGAAAAAAATCAGCTGCTACATTTTGATCGAGTGCGTATTGAACTTTCCTATGAAACAACTGATGTTTTTTTCGTGATTTCAGAGTTAGTGCCGTAGTGAAATTTGTTCATATTCGTGGGTGGAGTACAGAGGTGATCATTTGATTTACGACTTAGATTACACCATGTATATTGAACTCTAGAATTTCATCATCGAATGGTATTCATATCGTAGTTTCCACCTACTATGTAGATAATACCAAGATGAATAAAAGCGGTCTTTATATTTTTATCTAAACAATTTCTATCTTTGCTGTTTATACTTCTTATGTTAAGTCCATGTTTGAAATTGTTCCTCTTCATGTTCCATTCGTTTGTGTACTGTAGAACCAAGAATTCGATAATCTTCAAGAAGGTGTTCAGTTCCTTTGAGTAAAAAGATCCTCAGCTAATGTAAGCCTACTTAGACATCTTAGACTGAAATCCGGCATAACAAAAGAATTTCGAAGTAGTGACGAGACGCGAGCTCTTTATAGGGACAATAATCCCGGACCACGGGATTATAATCTTCTCAGAAAACTATTTGTAGACTCAACTACAGATTGCAGGAAAATATTTACTACTGGTTGTTCGTCGCCTGGGAGTTTTTTTTTCATACAAACCTTGTCCCGACTATTACGAACACATTTGTTTATTCAAATCGGTTGATTTCTCCTTCTGTTTTTGCAAGAATAACGAACGGCAATTAATTTTTTATATATAAAATAAAAAAGAAGACGGACACGTAGCTTGAATAAGGGTATTTAAATAAAAAATAAGCTGTTACACGTGCTTAATTTTTACTGTAATTTAGTCATTAATGTAGGAAAATATTAAATGTATAAGTTTGGAAACTCTTTATAAATAAAAGTTAAAACTTAACTCGTATTTGTAGTATAGGTATTTAACTGAAGTAAGTTGACATGAATTCCAGTAATGTTAATTACCGTAATAAAAAAATCCCGGAAATCCCGAAATCCCGGGAAGTTTTAAAACACTATGGGGTAATCTCTGGCTCATTAAAAGAGTTTCTTACGAGCAACAGCCCTACGTAGCTCGCGCATTGCTTCAAGTAGCACCTGTGCCGACCTGTGTGTCGCAATCACGTCGCAATAATGGGGGGGGGGATACCTTTTGTGAGAATTCGTTTCTTATTTTATTAAATACGGGATATACATGCACCTCTTTGCAAATAAATGATATGTTCTGCTACAAAATAAAGATAGTAAAATTAGCTAAGAAAAAAAAAAGTATAATAACTGTACAAGAACTAGCGATCCGCCCTCGCATCGCTTCAATTTATGTATTTTCTATAAATAAATAAGCAAAAATACTTTTTTTGTCTAGGTAAATATAAATTGAACAAAATTGATATGAGTCCGACTCACACTTGGCCAAATTTCTCACGTAAGGTTTTTATCTACCTATAATACATTCATGGTTTATGTCCGGATGTTACAGAAATCTCATGTAAACCGTAGCAAAGCGAGTGCCGGTTGCTAGTAGTAGAAATATAAAAGGTCTACCAATATTATTAGTTTAATTCCATTAATACAAAGGTATGGATTACGGATATCAGTCGCAGCTGATAACAAGGCAAGTGGGTCAACCGAAGCCGGGGTGAAACGTATATCTAGTTCAAACGGATTATGTTTTATTCCGCTCGACGCACAAACTATTATATCACTGCAAATGGCTTGCAAACACTAACCTATCTCAGTAACCGATGAAAAGGTATGTGACCCAGATTAGTAATTGCTTATACGCTAAGATTCTATATGGTAAGAACTTACCGCTTTTGACGTGGTTTCGTGATCGTAAGTTACCGAGTCCTTGAATCAATGAGTGTTTCTTTCTAACTTAGTGGTGAAGAAAAAACATCTGCATCTGCACATTCGAACGGCTAAGTGTGTACGAGGGTAATTGCACAAAATATCCTAAACGGTCGAAGAGTATACGAAAGAGCCCATCGGTAAGATAAGATAAGATAGGATTTGGTCCCGTACTGTCATCGTTTTGGTAGCTCTTATATCTGTAGGGGATACATTTTGGAAAAACACTATCCTATGTCCTTTCCCAGGATTCAAACTATCTTTGCACCAAATTTCACCTAAATCGGTTCTGCGGTTAAAGCGTGAAGAGGTAACAGACAGACAGACACACTTTCGTATTTATAATATAAGTATGGATATGGATTTTGAATTAAGTGTAAGTAAATCACTACATAGTATAAAACAAAGTCGCTTCCCGCTGTCTGTCCCTATGTATGCTTAGATCTTTAAAACTACGCAACGGATTTTGATGCGGTTTTTTTTAATAGATAGAGTGATTCAAGAGGAAGGTTTGTATGTATAATATTTTTTTATTTTATGCATAGGTGTTACAGAAAACTCATATAAACCGAAGCGAAGCGAGGGCGGGTCGCTAGTAAATAATAAAAGAAAACACTTGAAGGTAATGGCGGCCGAGTTATGAATAATACGTCAAAAGTAATATTGTTTTACTGCGTTTAATAGAGGCCTTCATCTAGTAGTAGTAACTTTCTTGTACTATGTGGACTAGGCAACGATATAAAACACTTATGTGGATTATTTACGTATACGACACACAAATTTTGTACCTAGCAACATGTTAACTACCACTGGATGAACAAGTAGACAAATAAAAAGCAAGACGTTTTGAAAAAATCTTTCGGAATCGGTGAAAGTCGGTTAGACCAGCATAGGACGTATGAGAGTGAGTGAGAAAGAAGAACCAACCGGAAGGCGAACGTTCAGTTAACCAATTCTCGGACACGAGTTTCTAAAATTGGACAGTGTACCTAACTGACATTTTTTCAGCCAGTGTTTCATATTCTAACCGTGCAACTTCCAAATTGCGTCACGATTTTATAACCGTATAACCACGCTTAGGACGTGACGGTGTCAGCATACAAAGAACAGGGAAACTACTTTTTTATTACAGCCCTTTGCCGATTGAAAAAGAGCTGGCAGGTTGAGAAATGGGTTCCATATTCAAATTTTAAAAAGGATTCCAAAGGTCGGGATCTTATTACAAAATTTGGACCTTTATGATTATCTTTTAACATGACAATGTGATAATAATTGAAAATAATTGCGCTTTTTACTATGTGACTATTTTTCGCAACTTCATGGTAGAGTCATGTTTTAATTCCGTATTCCGACTAATCAATTAGATTCTGGTTGCAGTGTTGTCCAACATGACTATGCAAATAGGGAATGCCAAGATTCCTTCTTCCACTTACTATTCTAATTTCAATCTCTCTTCCTGTTTTCGTGATTGCCTGTGCGATTATAATTCACTCGTTCTCAAATATTTTATATTTTACATTGATTTTTGATTAAACATAGCGACAGCATTAAGTCTTAAAGAATTTGGGTAAAAGTTTTGACATTTTGCAAACGTTACAATTTTTTAAGGCGCCATTTGTTAATAAATATTGTTATATTATGAAAAAATATTTAAAATAATCATATTATGTTATGTAATGTCTTTAGTGCATCGAAGCAGGAATATTTAAATATTGATACCTATGTGTATTTTATATACCAAAATCTTTTATAATATTTCGGATGAGATGTTTATACATTTATGGGAATTTAGAGACCCTTAAAACCAAAAAAAAATACTACTTACTATGTTCATACAAACTTACGCTTGAACAGTTTTTTTGTATCTCATAATTAAATAAACTTACATCAACTAAACGTTTTTGTAACGTAACCCTCGTAACAAAAATAAATATGTAGGTCCATTAGAACTCGTTTAACAAGGGCGGTACAAGACAGGCGCTTGTTAAACCTTCCTAAGTTGAGATTTTCAAGTAAAGTTTTTTCATAGCTATATCATAACAATCTCACTGAATAAATTAAAATTATTTTGTGGAACCACCTGAAAATGTAGAAATAAACAAAATTAACTATAATGTAACCGTAAAAATAATGATTGGATTCAGAGAATAACGCCTTTGCCATGCTAAACCCGATAAACTTGTAAATAATTCAATTTTCATGAATAACAAATTAAGAGTTACATGGAAATCATTCATATTTAAATTTTATTATACTCGTACAGGGTATAAATCAAAGATTATTCTGAAGTAAATTTTAATCCAAGACTCGGTCTTACGAATAAATTATTTAAAATTATATTAAAGCGAAAAAAAATCGTCGGTCATAGGTAGGATTCGAACCTACGTCTCTGGCTCTCCAGGCCGATGATGCAGACGCATTACCAGTTATGCCACCAAGACCCTGTTCCAGGTCCACGAAATTGGTAATAAGGCTATGGAACGCTTTGCCTACAGAAGTAAGGCGTGCTCAGTCTATTTTTATTTTTAAAAACAAGTTAAAGGAATACTATCTATCGCTTCCGTAGTTTTTCTATGATTAGGTACCTTTACTTTTATTTTTACCATCCTACGACCTCGTGTATTACCTTTGTTTGGCTGTTTTCTAGAATTTATGTAGTTATATATATTTTTTAACTTTTTTTTTATTTGTATAATAGTATGTATTTAGCGTGTATTTAGTATGTATTTATTAACTAATTTACTTTGTTTATGTATATATTTACATGTACTTAGTTTATATTTGTGTAAGTAATTTTTACAATATCAGAAGTGTTTCTTGTAGATTAGTTTGAGTTCTGTATAATTTAGTTTACACCGCCTGCCATGTATTTTTGTTTTTATTATTTCTCTGTCCAAGGTTGTCTGGAAGAGATCGCTATTTAGCGGTAAGACCGCCTGTTGTATACCTATAGTTAAAATGTACTGTTCCGTGTTTTGTTTTCTTTTGGTGTTCAATAAAGAGTATTTGTATTGTATTGTATTGTATTGGTGATCGCTTGATTTTTTATCGGAGGGTATGCTGACGCGATCGTTGCTTACTAACAAACAACGATGTTTCAAGTTACATTGAAAATAGCATTATTGTAATTTTAAGATACCATTATATAACCAGGGAAGCTTCCCTTATGGTATGTTGTTGCACACAATCCCACACGTAGGAAAATAAACTTCTTCTTAGACCTTTATCAAACGCGCTCCATTCAATTCTGGAATTTTATGTCTCGATAGTGGCAAATAATTGAGCTGCAATATTAAATCCATTCATATTTTTTAATTTCCACACGCAGTTTTTTTTCAGTTGAGTTGTTTCTGACATTTTGCCACATTTTATTTTATCTTTAGGTTATTGTCCTTACAGTTGCCAACTTTGAAGTCAATAATCAAATCTTGCTATGTCTGCCTTACTATTATTTTTTCATGTCTTGTCATGCATGTTATTTTGAATAAAAATGCAATTACCTTCGAATGATGTCGTACACTTATAAAAGCTAATAGTAGGGTCACAGTGTTTGTTTTTTTTTATCTATACTAAAAAAAAACCCTTTCGAATTTCGTAATGTCTATCCTACAACGACGATACCGATAAGACCGATTTCGTTTGGAACTTTAATCCGACGATTTCGTTGGTTGTTCTTTATTCTGATCCACTGCACAACCCGTCAGAGAACAGATAGAGCGCTCAAAGCCAGTGACAAGACATATCTCAGTTCAATGACCCGTGATTACAGACGTGCTCTCAGGATTTAGAGGAATGTCCTTTGATGGATTTAACTTGGAGAGGAGAGTACTTATGTATGCTGCCACTTGAAAAATGAGATTAATGTCTAAATGTTTATGTTGTCAGAATCAATCTCATCCTTCCGAATTATCAGTTGTTATTAGTTCAGAATGTGCTTTATAAGTAATCTTTATTCTGTGCGAAAATAATGTGTTTTACATGATTATACTAGCTTTATCCGTCCGCCCGCAGTGGCTTTATCCTGAATACCTGTGAGCTAATAGTGTTATCTATGGACAGCACATAGTGTTAACTTTAGCAAGCAAGGTGCATATCAGCAAGTCATCATCATTAGCCTATACTACTACTGCCGGACCTCCCTCTCCTTTGACGCCACCGAGCACTTTCGCGGTCACGCGTTTTTGCCAACCCGCAGTCTTCACTCAACAATACGATAACTCCAATGGTTATCAGTTCTGCGACTCGTATAACTGGCCTGCTACTTCAGATTGCTTATTTGATGGCCTATGTCGATGACTTTGGTTCCCGTCGAATCACCTCGTTATGGATTCGATCCAGGCAATCTCCCATAGTCCTTCAGCTCGCTAAGTGACCTTAAATTTGTTGACAAGCCCATCCACGAGTGTCTACGTTTTGGCTCTATATGTCCAGACAGGGGCCTATTGCATATTAAAGTACAAGAGCATACTATTAGTTAAAATCCATACAAAACCACTAATATTATTAGCTTGTATTTTATTATGCAATCGGCCCCAAATCGCATTGATTGAATAACTGCTTTAAAATTTTGAGGAATGGGTTAAACTCAACTTAGTTTCACGCTCACTGTCCATACCAAATGAATTCTTTTGATAAACTTCTGTTAGCAGGTAGGATCTGTAATATAATTCCTTAATCAGTCTTTGTAGACGACACCAGGTGGACAGGCATGGGGATATAATATTCAGACGTCGAGAGGGCTTCTATCCGCGTGTAGTCGAATTTCAAATAATTCAGACGTAGCGTTTTGCTGTGTCATTTCTTATTCGCACTGCCAAGGAATGGAATGCTCTCCCTGCGTCTGCATTCCTGGAATAGTATAACCTTGGGTTTTTCAACGTAAGAGTGAATACTTAGGCTTTTTTCTGGGTAGGCGTGTACCTCGTTGTCACTTAACAAAATGTTAAAGTGAGTTCAAACGCCAGCCCATTTTACAACCTACTTTTACTTCACTTGTATGTCCTTGAATTTTACAAGTTGATTTTGAACTAGTTTCCGTCAGTGAAATGGGGTGTAATTTAGAATACATGTGTAAACCCAATGACAATGCAATATTATGGTACCATCGAGGTGATCTGATGATGGAGTCGGAAGGTGGCGATGGAATCTTTGCTGTACAGTCAACCAATTTGATTTCTAGGCCACTTTGGACTATGTTAAAGTGACGTTGTCAACCAAAACGTAAGAGACTCTCTATGATTTGGTTTACAACGTCACGTTGACAAAGTCCATAGTGGCCTAGGAATCAAATTGGTTGAATGTACCTACTTAATATGTACTCGCTGAGTTGGGGCTCGTTAGTTTCGTCTTGATAAGCAGATGATATCTGAGCGGAAAAACATATATTGGGAAACAAAAGGCTATTATTGTATTTAGCTACGGGACCCTACAAGGAACGATATAATAATAAATATTAATATGTGTTCAACATGTAACATACGTCAAAACTACCTACAATAGTAATTCGCACATGCCATGAATAATTGTAAACACACGTCAACTTTTCTCATCCATCACGGAAAACTTACTTTCCGCCTCAGAGAAATTCCCGTTACATTCAACCACAATGCGTGGGGAAGGGATCACTTGGGAGAGTGTTTGGCTGTAGTGGTAGCCAACTATAGTGAGTGAGTTGAGAACTACATTGGGTGGCCATTATTACTATAGCTTTTCATTTTGTAGTTCAAAAAAGATCAATTATGATAAGTTCTTTAAATTGTTAGGTGTTTACTATTTCAAGTAATCTGTTAAAAGATATCCCAAAGGTTGTAGCAATGTTTCTATCGTACAAATGTCTGTGGTCGTCCGATTTGTACGTTTTCTTTAGCTGAGCATCGAATTGGATAAAATATTTTTGATACAAGCCGTTTTTTAAAGGCAATATTATTATGTACTATTTATTAGATTTACTTTTTACGTCTTTAAATTGGATAAAAAAGGTTAAACACATAAAAAAAAATCATAAATCTCGCCTTTTTAAAATCTTCATTCTATTGCTTTTGTTTTTGTTTTGTACAGTACAGATGTAGTGAATAATCCTTTCCCATCGTTTTTGGTCGGATAACTTCGTATTTATTTTGCTTTTTCAGTTGGCATATTGGTACAGAAGCAAATTGAGAAAGTTAGATAAATATGAACATATCCGACAAAAAACGATGAGAAAGCATTATTCACTACATCTGTACAGTCTATACATGCATACAAAACTAGTGTGAAATGTAACGTCACTTGCATCCATCTGAAAAGTAAAACTAGAATATTATAGTGCTTACTCACACTACACAGCTTTCACACTCTTACTGGTAAAGAAAAATACTGACAGAGAGTGACAGCGATACACAACCGAGATCTATTTATACTCCGGTTTTACCGGGCACGTTTACACACATATACAAACACAAAGCTGTATTGTTTTGTATGTAACCTTAAATTAAACAAAACAGCCTCCCAAGATGGTGTATAATGTTGATTTAAATTACATCAAGCAAATAGAAAGTGAATTTTGAGATATTTCGTTAAAGCGGCTTCGCAATTTGTGGATTCCGTTGCGTAGATCTTATTATGAGTTGTGTGAAGTTCTGATTTCTTTGGCCGTGTTTTGTACAAAGGTTTTGTATAAATCTTGGTAATTAAAAATTCTTGTTAATTTCAAGTTTAAAATTAAGGTTAACTGCGAGGTAATACTAGGAATAAAGTTGGTTTACTTTTTCAGACCAAATGTTAACTAAGTTATTTCAAACAAAAAACTTTAGATATTTTGTTATTGTTTTTATATAAAACCGCCACGATTGGTACAGACACAATGTGCAAAAATTTCAATTGTCTATGAAAGAAAAATTTTAGAATTTTAATTAAAAACTTTGCTCCTATTTTATAAAAAGTTTTCTGTAACACCCGTACATAATTTAGTATTATTATATTATATTATACATAAAAACCTTCTTTTTAAATTGCCCTCTATTTATTGCTGAAAACTGCATTAAAATCCGTGGAGTGGTTTAAAAGATCTAACCGAACAGACAGCGGGAGCGACTTAATTTTATACTATACTAGCGACCCGCCCTCGCTTCGCTTCGGTTTATTTGAGTTTTCTATAACACACGTACATAAAACAAAATTTATTATACATAAAAACCTTCCTCTTGAATCACTCTATCTACTAAAAAAAACCGCATCAAAATCCGTTGCGTAGTTTTAAAGATCTAAGCATACATAGGGACAGACAGCGGGAAGCGACTTTGTTTTATACTATGTAGTGATGAAGATAAAGATGTAGGTACCTATTGATATCGTTTTTTTTAACGTTATTCTTGCTAAACATATTTTTTATAAAATTTTATTCATAATTAGGAAAAAATTATTTACAGCAAGGCACAAATGAAGTAAAAAATTTATAAACGAACAAACGTGTCTTGATGATTTTATGAAAAATGTAAAAAAGGAAGCTTTTCTGTTTTTGGATGAACTCAAATACCGTCGAAATCACAGACAACAACAAAAACTTAGAAAAGTAATTACGTCTAATTCAGATGAGACGGCAGAAGCAACTGCCCTGTGATAACGGCAGTCGTGGCAGCACGGTCAGCAAATTAAGAGTTAAACTTTACTTTGCAAGGTTTGAAGTTAATCCGCATTAGAGCTGGGTTAAATTTTACGCTTATACTGCATTCAATAAGACGTTAAATTTCAGAAAGGTCCGCATTTTTCTTTAATGCATCCATACTGCAGTTTATATAACAGAATTTCGGTGCTTGCTGTTAAGGTGAAATATAATAATATGTTGGTAAAATAAATGATATCCAAAATTTTCGTTTATAAAAAGTTATTACTATTGGTTTTGCTTTATTTTCAAATATCTAAATCACAATTTACGTGTGTCAAGTAGGTATAGTATAAGGTTAGACTAATGAAAATAAATAATACATTATCAAAAATTTGGAAAATTATACATTCTACTAAAAATATTATAATACACTGCATGGTATTTTCTACGTCACAGCTAGTGCTAGACTTAAAAAAACCAAACGCGATAACAAACCAAATGATTTCATTCTAACCACTAATCCAAAACGGGCGTAGAAAATTATGATTATTATGTAATTAGTACCGTAAAACTACACAACTATGGTTCTGGTCTACAACAATAGTCCAATTTTACTTTTCATGTTATTCTAAAAATATTATTGATTTAGCTATAGCTAGAGTTTAGAGCAGTCAAGTTTAGGCCAAACAGTTCATATACCCAGCAATAATAGCAGTAAGGTATCATATTTTAGAATAATGTAATGAGGAAAATTGGACTATTGTTGCAGGCTAGGACCATAGTTGAGTAGTTTTACGGTATGCTTTTTAGATAAACCTTGACGATATTTGAAATTAGAGAACACTGATCCAAATTACCCCACTGTCAAAATTCATGCAAACAACTCAATGAAACTCAAGTGTCGTTTAAATACTTGAGTTAAGCATATTGATACGGGTATATGGAACAGTCGCAGAGGATTCCCCGTAGGATATCGCCCCTGATTTTATTGATTACGCCGACGTTACCTTATTTTTCTATTCCAGTCTAGACATTTCATATAAAGGGCAAGTGTTATTGAAGCGGAGGTGTGGCGTTTGCGTGAGTTTGTTATAAAGTCTATCGAAAAGCATCTGTCACTACACGTTGGGTAATTGCTGGTAGGAACTTGTTTAGGGTCCATCCGAAATGTATAAATGTATTTATAGTATAGATGAAATATTTGAACAGTGTCATGAGTATAAATTGTAAACCTCTCCAGTGTTATCTATATTATATATATTGTAAATTGTGTTGATACAGATATGTTGTAAGTGATTACATATAAGTTATAATATTATTGTCATAGTAGTATTTTAAGCACCTCATTCAATTGTATATTTCAAACACAATCCTGTATTGTTCATGAATAAATAATAATAATAATAATAATAATAATGGTACCAAAATCTTATATTTTAACATACCGCCCAACGTGACGACGCGCTGGCCTAGTTGGTAGTGACCCTGCCTACGAAGCTAGTGGTCCTGAATTCAAATCCTGGTACGGGCAAAGATTTGCGTTATGAGCGCGAATATTTGATCCTGAGTCATGGATATTTTCTATGTATTTAATTATATATTTCTCTATGTTAGTATTCATATCGTTGTCTAGTACCCATACTGCCGTGATATATCTATAATGCCGTTATCTGACATCTGGTATTTTTTTTACTTATAATGCTATATTAATGAGAAAAAAATCTCTATCAATCTGTGTTTGCGATTTTTAAAACAAGAATTTGTTAGATAACGGCATTATAGATATATCACGGCAGCATAATACAAGCCTAGAGCTTAGTTTGGAGCTAGGTCAATTGGTGTGACATTGTCTACGGATGTTTGTCAATATAATGTAGTACGGACCCCCGGGATAATGTCAGCAATACAGTTACGATAAATTCAATTTCAAATTCAAAATTCAAATTAATTTATTTCACAAAATTTCAGGTACATAAGATATCGAAGAAAGATAGCTAATACAATGTGAAAAATAGCCCCCTATAAGTTATTTGTATCGCTTTAGTCTCCCTGCTACGAGCTACGCGCTACGAGCGTAGCAGTGATTTTTCACAGTGGACCTCTATTCTAAGACATTACACAGTATTGCTTTTGACGTGTTATCGTATGCTTTTAACTTGTTTTTAGCCGGTCTTTGACCTGGTATGGTATTTTTTTTAACTCGGGCGTCATTATTGTCAAGTAAATAAGAGCTATCAAAACGTTGACACTACGATAACAAGTCAAAAGCGATATTTTTTTTGTAAAGCAGAATTAAGCCTCTATTCTAGGACGTTGAACCATATTACTGTCAAGTAAATAAAAGCTATCATAACATTAACAATCGATAATATCGTTCATTGAATACAAAACGGACACATTCCAAAATGAGTCAGTGTTGCATTTTAAAATTAGAAGCTATTCGTGTAAGATTTTTAATGCAAGAGCAAATTATTTTGGAATGTGTCCGTTTTGTATTCAATGAGCGATATATCAAAAATAAAATATACCTAATTTTACCACCTAGAGTCTATATATACAGCATGTGTTAAACCACCAATTATACAGGCATCGAAACGCTCTGCAATCGGTTAGTTTCCGAGTACCGAAACGTTATTGCTATTCTGGGAAATTATCGGAAAGATGCGGTTTCGAGCAGTGGTCAATCAAACACAACAACGTTTCAGGGAAAATTCTGCTTGGTTTCTAATACATGTTCTACGTTTTCTCAGTCATAGTCAGGTTAACTGGAAGAGATCCCCTAAAGGGAAAAGTCCGCCATTGTATACGTTATCTTAAGTTTATGTAAGTACTTTTTTGTAATTGTTTTTTTGTGCATTAAAGTGTTTATATTCATACATAATAATAATAATAAAACGTGTGGATAGATACCAGCAAAATCGCCTCTTCCAAAGTGATCAGAGGAAGATGTACCGAAAGTGGGAAGGAACCGATCAAGGTGTGAGCGACGGACACCTACCGGATCCTGCTACTATGATTAATTTCTGGCGCAGCATTTGGTCGGTGCCTGTTGTGCACACAGAAGGAGACTGGATACGTGCTGTTGAACATGCGTGTGAGGCTATTGAACCAATGGGGCCTATTACCATCTGCCTCGAAGACGTAAGTTGTGCAATCCGAATGACTCAGAACTGGAAAAGTCCTGGACCGGACGGGTTACACAACTTCTGGATTAAATGGTTCAAAGCCTCACATGAGTGTTTAGCAGCGCAACTCCAAAATGCTCTTGAGATCGGTTCCTTGCCACCTTTATTAACAACTGGTGTTACCTTCCTGCTCTACAAGTCCGGTAGTACCGCGGACCCAAAGAACTACCGACCCATTACATGCTTACCTACCATCTACAAGCTCCTTACATCAATTTTGAGCACAAAATTAAACGCACATTTTGTTGCAAACAACGTTATGGCTCTCGCTCAAAATGGATGTAAGGTTGGGTCTCGCGGTACTAAGGAGCTCCTCCTCATAGACATGACCATTTGTCAGCAAGTCAGGCGAAACAGGGCGGCCCTTTCGGCTGCCTGGATTGACTACAAGAAGGCTTATGACTCGGTGCCTCACTCATGGCTCGAAAGGATCTTAGAGTTGTATAAAGTTGATGCAACTTTGAGATCCTTTTTAGGTGTGTGTATGAGGCAGTGGGTCACAGTCCTTCGTCAACCAGATGGTCGAGATATCCCTTCTGATTCGCCTAACTTGATAAGGATTGAAAGAGGCATTTTCCAGGGTGACAGTCTGAGTCCTTTGTGGTTTTGCCTAGCCTTGAATCCTCTTAGCTCTTTGCTGAAGGATCCCGGGCTTGGCTATCGACTTCGTAGAGAGGCTGAAGTCATTTCCCACTTATTGTTCATGGATGACCTCAAACTGTTTGCATCTAAGCGCCAAGATCTTATCGCACTATTAAAAATCACACAAGACTTTAGTAGTGCGATCAAGATGGAATTCGGTGTAGATAAGTGTGCGGTCATGCATGTTCAACGAGGGAAAGTTGTAAATTCATCGAATTTGCAGCTTTCTGAGACAATGACTCTCAAATCTCTCTCCGAAGTTGAAACCTACAAATATCTTGGTATGTCACAGTCTTTGGATATTGTGGACAGCGATATCAAGCAGTCAGTGAAGGAACGTTTCTTCTGTCGCTTGACAAAAGTTCTTAACAGTCTTTTGTCGGGTGGCAATAAGGTGCGCGCCTTCAATGGCTGGGTGATACCGCTGCTCACATACTCCTTTGGCATACTAAGGTGGACTCAGACTGAGCTGGAAGCCCTGGATAGGAGGGTCCGTCTACTGCTTAAATCACATCGCATGTTGCACCCACGCTCATCTGTTATGAGATTGTACATCCCGAGGAAATGTGGAGGTCGAGGCATTTTAAATACTAAGAATCTTCACAACCACGAGGTGTGCAATCTCAGGGATTATTTCCTTCACAATGAGTGTGGGATGCATCGTGATGTGGTTACAGTAGACAGAAGCCTCACGCCTCTCTCCTTGGCAAACGAGAACTGGCGCAGACCAGCGGTGTTGAGCACTGAAGACCGCAAGAACATATGGAAGAGCAAGGAGCTGCACGGACGCTTCTACCGGGCCTTGACAAGGCCCGAGGTAGACTTTTTAGCGTCCGTGAACTGGCTAAGGTTTGGTGACCTCTTTGGGGAAACCGAAGGTTTTGTCTGTGCAATTGCTGACGAGGTCATAATGACAAATAATTACCGGAAATATATTCTGAGAGATGGCACGGTTGATATTTGTCGAGCATGCCGTTGCCCCGGCGAGTCCCTCAGACATATAATTTCCGGTTGTTCGCATTTGGCCAACAGCGAGTACTTGCACAGACATAACCTTGTGGCCAGGATCATCCATCAGCAACTTGCTCTTCAATATGGTCTTGTTGAGTCTGAAGTGCCGTACTATAAGGTCTATAAGTACACACCGACGCCAGTTCTCGAAAATGATCGTGCTACGCTCTATTGGGATCGATCTGTCATCACGGACAGGACTATTGTCGCCAATAAGCCTGATATCGATTTTATAGATCGATCTCAACGCCGGGCAGTGCTCGTTGACGTCACCATCCCGCATGATGAGAACCTCGTGAAGGCTGAGAAGGACAAGCTCAGCAAGTACCTTGACTTGGCTCACGAGGTGACCGCCATGTGGGATGTTGACTCGACGATCATTGTCCCAATAGTTGTTTCGGCAAACGGTCTTATAGCGAAGAGTCTCGACCAACACCTCAAGAGACTCTCGCTAGATGGCTGGATCAAGGGCAAGATACAGAAGGCAGTACTTCTCGACACGGCACGTATTGTGAGGAGGTTCCTCTCTCTGCAGCCCTAACCACCGGTAGCTTGAGCCCTGCCCCGCTGCCGGCGGCATTCGTAGGTTAGGTTTTTTATAATGTTTATTTTTTATATTAGTAGGTATTGTTATTTTACTTTTATAATTGAATATTTATTGTAAAAAACCTAATTTACAGAAAATTAAATAAATACTTAAAATAATAATAATAAAGCTTTAATTAATTCCATACAAATTACAGTGATAAATTCGTAATATACATATAAACATTATTAATCGATTTATTTTATTAAACAACACATTCTATTTCTATAAGTTAAGTTCATGTATTTATTATAAATTTAAATTATTATTTAATTTCATTGTTTATTTAATTTCAGTGTTTATTATTTGTAAGGACCCCGTTCGGGTAAAAGCCTCCCCCAAGGAATACCACGCATCTCTATCCTGAGCTGTGTCCAGCCAACTTCCACCCGCCGTCGCTACTATTTCGTCTGTCCATATTTCGTGTATTCATACATACATACATTAAATCACGCCCGTTTCCCAGAGGGGTAGGCAACGACCATTTCTTTCCACTTGCTACGATCCTGACAAATCTCTTTCTCTTCTTCCTTATTCAAGCATCGAGTCATGCACGTCGGTTTCGGGTACTTTAGATCCAACCCTTTTCCAGTAGTTCTCTGATTTGATTCGAAAAAGTACGCCAGCGGCGGCCCCTTCTGACCCTCCCACTAACTTTCGCTCTGTGTACGAGTATCTCTTTCGTCAATCTTCTTTCATCCATCCTTCCCAAATGACCGAACCATAGAAGCATGCCCTTTTCAATCGTTAAAAACCATAACTTATGGTTAATTCTCAAGGAAATTTGTCAAATTTTAGATTCTTTTTTCGATTTTCAACAATATTGGGATAGGCCAAAAAAAGTAACTCACAGTTTTTACATTGTAATTCGTAAGATTACGTCATTTTAAGAGACCAATTTCATTAATTTTGTATTGAACACGATAGTTTTGTTTTAATGTATTTATTAATTTAGTATGGCATTTTCTAATAAATTAAAAAACATTTAAATAATCTACTTAATGTTAAAAAGTAATTGTACTAGTGTATTAAAATATACTATTTCAAGCTGTTGGCCTAGGAGGGCTTCAAGCCGAAAACAAAAGTCAAACAAAGATTAAATATACTTTTATTGAAATATACGAAATATATAAAAATTTCAAAAACTAAATAATGCAGAACAGCTTTAAAACCATATTCCTCGAATTTTTCGAATTGGAGTAATCGTAAAAATATGAACAATCCCAGTTATTTAATTACCAATCAAACAACTCATCCTTAGTCACTATATCTTACAAACACATACATAGATATGGTTATCGTATTGATTTTAGCTCAGCCGCTTTTACTGTCAAGTTAATAAGAGCTATCGTAAAGGTGCCCTTAATTACGTAATTAATTGCCAGCCATCACTAGCTGTCCTGGCCTCCTGGGGCCATTATGACATATCCTTGCAGTTTATTTTACGGCGAGCGTAAAGGACAGAGCAATAGCAGCTTTATAGCTCTGTCCCTTTCTATCAGCTACTGAACTGTATAGCTATGTCATAATAACCCCCTGTTCTCTTTTAGTGTATTACGAGTATAATGAGACGTCCGTACTGGACAGTTGAATTAATTGCCCGTGTTAAGTGCATCGTTAAGTTGACAATACGATAACAGTATGCGTAAATATAAAGTAAAATAAGATCTCTGATTAATAAAACAATATTTTCTATTATAAGCATGAAATAATTCAGAGCTTACTAAAATTGTATATTACCAAAGAATTTTAATAAAACAGATGAATAAAAACAATTCTTTTAATTTTCTAATTTACTGGTAAAAGATTTATTTAACTTCATATATAAATGTGTCTGTGTGTCTGTCTGAATATGTACAATTATGCGTTTCTCTAAAAGTATTTCCCTTTTAAATTACAAGTTCCTTTGTCCATACTAATATTATCAATGTGAAGGTAACTTTGTCTGTCTGCTTGTCACGCTTGCAAGTCTAAACCGTTGAATCGATGAACGATATGTAGCTGGTGTAGAGATAGCTTGTGTCCCGGGATAGGTTAAAAGATACTTATTATTACTAAATTATAATTTAAAATTGGCCTGCCCCAATATCTATAACGACTTCTGCGCGGAAGAAGTCGCGGGCAAAACATAGTAGTTAAATCCTTATTTAAATGGAAAAATCCACCAATAGGATTGTTTGGTTTAACTAGCCTCACTATCCTATTGGTGGATTTTTCCGATTTACTGTCATTAAGTACAAAAAGAAGTTCGTCCACAGAGAATTAGTCGTCAAATCGGAAAAAATGCTAAATTGAAATATAACTATTAGGATAGTTTTCCATCCAGAATATTGTCCAAAATAGAATCATGTCCTCTGGTAAAATTGTCCAAACTTAATATAAGCCGACAGGAATAATAACCATTTGTATTTATGTTCACTTGGAAGTATTACCATTTGAAATACTTGTACTTAAATTTACATTACGGTCTCAAATAAAATTAGACAATATTCACTTTGTGCGTATTAAATTTTGCACATTTTTTATAATGGACATAATTCATTTCAGACTTAATTATTTTTTAACGAAAATAAATTTGGTCATAATTACATTTTATCAGATTTACACTTTGGTCAAAATTCCAAATGGTCAATTCAAGTGGACGAATTTCTTTTTGTACTTAATGACAGTAAATCATTTTTCCTCGCAACACCGCTTCGCTACCTCGCACAGCTCTGGTGGATACGCAGCCTAATTGGCCAGCATTCGCAGTCCCAAAACACGTTCACTGTAATAAACTTTCGCTTGTAAATAACGTTGATCTAAAGAAAATAACGTTCCCTCGAGACGAGGCTCGTCGTAAAGTACTTTTACTACAGTAGGTGTTTCTGCCTTAAAACACTGAAAAGCAACAAAACGGGTCACTTTCAGTACAAAAATGTAAGTACAATGACCAATTTTCATTGCTTTCAAAAGTAAACTACGCGACGCAAGTGAAAATTCAAAGCCATTGCAAATTCAATCTTTTGTAAGTATGGATAAAATTGCAAATGTGATAGTAACTTTATGACAGTTGCGACCTTAATCTACGGATGTTTGCTGTAAATATGAAGATCATATAAAGGACATATTGTCGACTAAAAACGGAAATGGCGTCGTAAAACTGCATATGCAGTTTGAAATATACTTTTCTTGTTTTCTGTACGTAATTATTACATGACCTCAATTTTGCAGGATTCATGTAGGTATCAAAATATATTTTGTCTTTTACGTTATACAGGGCGGAAAAATCGAACGCCATATGGACGGCAACTAACTTAAATATTGGAAGTAGAAAATTATACGCAATAAAGTCTTACTTTTATTTTTAAAAACATAAAATCACTGACCGACGAGCAACATACAGCCTAAACCTCTGAAACTACGGAACTTGAAATTTAAAGGGAATATTCCTTGGTTACCGTAGGTACATTATGCATTAATAAATACATCAAGGGATAAGTTCTCCTCTGTATTTGTTTTTTTTTTGTTACATAGCCTGGGTTTTTTATTTATATTGTTCTTGTACAATAAAGAGTATACATACATACATACATACATACAAAGTCGAGCATGTCCTGTAGTTTTATCATATTTTTTAAATTCTTGGCTTCGCTTAGGGAGAGGCTGATGAAATTGTGGCTTGTTAATGATCCATCATCATCGAACGCTATTTTTTGCTGAAACCATTTTACAGATTCATTAAATAGGTTAAGGTTAGGTTAAACTGATGACTATCAACGTTTTTTTGTTATTTATTTTATTTTCTCCTGATATTTATTTGTTTATTAATATATTTGCTTCTCTTGAATTTTTCCTATTGGTTGGTTACTAGGGTACTCCTTTTACCATTCTATCAAAGGATTAGCTGGAAAAATCCTTGTAAAAAGTAATTCTACCATTGAACTTGTTTTTTTACTACAGCTACCTATTTCACAACAAATTCCCATCGCCAAAATAACAAACCAAATCTCCTGTGAGAGGTTTGTTGTTGTTTAATTTGTAACCCTTTCTCAAATTATTGCTATCGGAATATCTAATTGTTAATACGAACAAACTCTACATACTCGTATACAGCATGTTCCACAAACACTCCAATTTATCCGTCCGGATATGAACAGGTCCGGCGGAGGGACCGCCGGTCAATACTGGATATTTACTTACTACCCTCAAGCTACCCGGCGACATATACTTCTTGCGACAAAACTTTTACCCAGCTTAGCGTTGGCAGATGCTTGAAAATTACACCCTTAATATCATAGGAATACGAACTAAAAGAATGACAATTTAATAATCCAACCATGGCAACTTCCATACTATTTTATAATTATTTATTACGGTTTTAGGGACATAATTTTGGTACTTTTTATTTCGAAAGGTTTGACAGGTCCCGAAGTAAAAGAGATAAACGACTGCGTGGACAAAGCCGTCTATACTTTTAGGTATTTAAAAAAAATGTAAACAATCCAAACCACGTGACATTGTCAAACAGCCATTCAAAACTGTTTTATTGCACTTTGACGTATAGTGTTCTGCTTCTATTGGTTGAATAACACGTGGTAGTTTTGTTTATATATTTTTTTAAATACCTAAAAGTATTAGACTATAGTTAAGTGACAGCTAGTTATTTGCCTTTTCCTTGTCATTAGGTATTAAGTTCACCTTTTGTGCTCAAATTGGTATTTTTGTGCGATAAAGATTGAATAAACAAATAAATAACCTTAAATGACCCACAGGCTTCGCACTTTTCTTCCACTTCTTTCCTGTTTTTGAATCTCACGTGATTTGCAAAGAGTATCTTTTTTATTTCTCATAAATATAATGATACACAAAATTATCAACTGAACGCAACGTGTGCCCAAAAAATTGATTGAATATTTTCCATTTTGTAAATGAAATAGAATATTTTATTTAATTATCCGGTTAACCTTGTTATAACTTTTCTGCTCGGATTAAATGGGGTTATGTTTATATTAACCTGATTAAGTTAGATTATCTGATTTAGTGTAAATTACTTATTTATTAGTAAAGTTTCATTCAAATTTAGTTTTTCAACAAAGGCAATGCTTGCAATAAAAAAACTTGATTTTAGTCAAATAAGGGTATTTCGAAAAATTATCTAAATACTTATCTAAGTTTAAATAAGTAAGTATGTAAACTCTAACATTTATAACATTTATAATTTGACTGCAGTATAATTTCAATATTAATAAAAAAACGAGCGTATTTTTCGCCTCGTAACTCCCTATCGCTATAAAGTGAATTTAAATTTAATTTTTAACTGAAACAACAGCTTATCTACTTTAATTAAAGTTCCTTTACCTTCGCCCGCATGTTCGGATACCTGCCTCTTAACTATCTAACTATTCCGAAATATCTCACGAACTAATTCGGTATAACTCAAGCCGGGTCGTACATCCCTTAACAAGTGTTATGAAGGTTCATTAGTTAAGTAGATGTTTCTAATTTATAGTCATAATTTATTTTAGCCATTTTTTTTCTTCGACAGATTTTCAAAGTTTAAGTTACAATTTAGACAGAGTTAGTTTGTGAATGAGATTTTTGTAAACTGTTTTGATTATTACACATTTTAGCAGAAGTTATATTTAAACTTGAAATTATCTATAGGAATGGTGGTGAAAAATATAAAAAAAGGTATGAGTCATTTATTCAGTGAGATAAGAAGGCCGTACGGGCACTTTTACACGTCAAGAATCTACCAGCAATAACTGGCAATATCTCGAATCGAAAACTAAAAAACTTTTACTGAGGTCTATAATATTAGTCTGACAGATCTAAGACTGACCTATTTTGCATATCACTCTGACCCGGTAAGTTTGGGACACCCTTTCTAATTATTTTTAGGGTTCCGAAACTACCTACACAAATACAAGATCTTAATCATTTTCTTGGATTTGTTTACATACTTATTAGTTAATTCTTTAAATAGACGTATAGACAATTTTTTTTTATTAAGACTAACAATCATCAAAAGAATTTTAAAAAAAGGCGTAAAATTATTTTAGTACCAGGAAATCAGAAACGCGAAGCCATAAATTTTCAACCTGCTTGATGCAGCTTCCGCAATGAATGATTTATGAACTACAAAGTTCAGTGATTCGGCGAAACACTTCGAGAGATTCCGTCACCTCAGCTCCGTTTGATAAAAACTGGGTCGGCTAAAGATGTCTGCGGTTATGGGCTCCTAGTATTTGTCGATAGAGAGCGACCGAATTTAGTCGAGTATTTTTGGGTATCGCATTGATTGATTCTTTATTTAGTTTTCATATGAATTTTAACGTGAACTGTATGTTTAGTTCACTTAAGCTGAATTCTGAACTATTGGAAAGGATAGAAATATAAGAGTCAGTATATTTCTCTTTTGCTGTTTGAAACTTTAGTTTATAACAGTTTATAATCATTGAAGTACAAATGAGCAATACTTATTAATGGTGTTATTATTTTTGTGGTAATATTAAACAGACTATTATTATCTCAATAAATACTTCCAAATTATTTAGAACTACCTTTCAACTACTTAACTAATCTTTGAAAATACTAGAACCAATAATGCTATAATAATCTTATAGTAGCTTTTAGAAAGACAGTCCGCAGCCTTTGCAAAGATACATTACGTTAACTAGCGTTTCTATTCGTTTAGTTTTTAAACCAATCGCGTCACTGGTGGATCACGTGACTTTTCGTATCACGTCATCTACCAGTGACGCGATTGGTTTAAAAACTAAACGAATAGAAACGCTAGCTACCGTAGTGCATCTTGGAAGTGACCTCTGTATTCAGCTAGTGTGCCTTTTTCTCGCCATAAAAAGATCCTGTTCACTCTCTCCAAAGCGCAACCTGTGACAGACAGAGAGGCACGCTACACCATATCGATGATCCAGGCTCTAAACTTTCGCCTCCACCAACAACTCACCGCCAATGAGTCTAAATTAATAGGGCTTCGGTAATTAATTTTCTGACTCAGAGAGGTCTAATGTAGGGTTTACGAAACGTAAATTTAAGTTAAATAAGTGTTAGGATCCCCGTCCGTAATTAATCTCTAGGTAATTGTTTTTAAATTCTTTATTCAAATACATAACAAACAAAACCAATCTCGAACAAACGGTTTCAATTTTGATCCTTGATGTTTTTCATTTTATGTTATTTTATGTTAAGTGTGTCACTTTCCGTCTTTTCACCAAGCGGTTCCAACGGAAGACCAGTGCTGGCTTTACGGCTAGCGAATGCTGAGTTGAGACCGTTTCGCAACTGTTTCTCTGTGTCTTATTTTTTGTATCTATGTACCTAATGTGGTTTTGTATTGTCACTATCACTACATATTATAAAACAAAGTCGCTTCCCGCTGTCTGTCCCTATGTATGCTTAGATCTTTAAAACTACGCACCGGATTTTGATGCGGTTTTTTTTAATAGATAGAGCGATTCAAGAGGAAGGTTTTTATGTATAATAAATTCAGCTTTATGTACGGGTGTTACAGAAACCTCACATTAACCGAAGCGAAGCGAGGGCGGGTCGCTAGTTGCGAATAAATGTCTCTTTATCTTTACATATTGATGAGGGGTCATTCCACCGTAACACCCGAAACGGCAACTTTTTATGGTTTATTTCAAAATTGTAATAAAAAACTAGGAAAATGACTAGTGATCTGTCTATTATTTGGATCATATTTTCTTTTTCTTAACACGCATAATCAAAAGTATAGCAGAATAACGGGAAAATCACTAATAAAAAGTAGCCGTTTCGGGTGTTACAGTGGAATGACCCAAGGAGCATTAGGTACATGTATCCGATTACGTACCTACCCTCAATCTCAAGCCGCTCACCAGGTTTTGCCTCATTGTGGTCTCCGTAAAGTACGAAGTAGTTCAAAAGAGTTCGCTTCGGTCGCTTAAAAAGTTTGAAAACGCTGGTTTAAGACGGGACTGAAATCACGAATTGGGATTGTTCATATTTTTACAATTACTCCAATTCGAAAACCATTTCGTGGAATAGGGTTTTAAAGCCGTTCTGCATTATTAAGTTCTTGAAATATTTATTTATTTTGGATATTTTCGCCAAAGTATATTAAACCTTTGTTTGACTTTCGTTTTCGGCTTGAAGCCCTCCTAGGTGTATCTTACGGGTTAGGCGAAAATCAGCTTGAAATAGTATGTTTTAATACACTATTACAATCACTTTTTTTCATTAGATATCATGTAATTGTTGTAATTTACTAGAAAATGCCATCCCAAATTTAAAATAATCATGTCATCCATAAAATGTCTGCTAAATAAATACAGATATTTAAGCAAAACTATTGGGTCAAATACAAAATTAATGAAATTGGTGTCTTAAAATTTCCAATTCTTTCGAATTAGAAAGTAAAAACCTTGAGTTCTTTTTTTGGTCAATCCCAATTATGTATGTTACTATTATAAAGAGGTAAAATCGTGACCTGGTTTGTAGTATTTAATCTTTGACTCTCTGATCGCACGGGTTCAGCAGAATATAGATTTCCATGAAACGACAATTCTGCGAAACTCGGCCGCCATTACTGCTAGTAAATAATAGCTATCGTAACGTTAACCATACGATAACAGTGCGGTTTTGCGGTTTTGCGGGTGGTAGGACCTTGTGCAGGGTCCGTCCGGATCGCTACCACCATCTTATCCATTAACCTACCGCCAAACAGCAGTGTTCGCATTGTTGTGTTCCGGTTTGGGGATAAGACAGCCGGTGAAATGACTAGCATAGAGGCATTCCATCTTAGTCCTCAGGGTTGGCAACGCATTTGCAGTCTTGGGATTGCATTGCAGTCCTGTGAATGCGAATGTCTATGGGTCACAGTTTCAGGCCTGTGTGCTCGTTTGTCTTCTCAAAACAGGTCAAAGACGATATGGTATGTACCACCAGGTAGCTAGTATTATTTATAAATATGAGCTGTAATACTACTATTGGTACTTATTACTAATACTTGTTGATTTCACAACACTTTCCCATCCCTAACATCTACCAGAAACACTCAGCACGAAAGTCGAGTTTGTATTGGATTCGGAGGATACTACTCGGCGCATAAAACTGATACCTTACCAAAATAGAAAACCTTTTATTGATTTACGTAACGCATGTAAACAAGTTATTTAAATAATATACCCATTTGGAAGCGTTGCAAGGGTTACAAAACTAGAATGTTTACTGTTCCTACAATGCTATCCTAGTGTTGGACAACGCGATATCAGCGGTAAATGCATTTCTTGATTTAGTGTAAAGATAGGACGCACGTGCATGAAGAGGTTGATTAATGTAGAGGAAGCGAAAGTTGTATGTTTAGACCGGTACACCTGGCGTTCCATAGTCACTGCCTAGCCCAGTGGAAGAAAGGCGTGAAGCTATGTATGTATGTAAAGATACGTAGTGTCTCAATTTAAGAACCATAAGCAGTGTAATAGATCACGAGCGGTCACGTCACGATCGTGCGCGCGCGCGATATCGGGGTACCTATGGCAGTGCTGAGTTCTGTAGGCGTCATAATAGTTTGCTTTTAATTTACCTACTAAAGCCTTTAACATTATGATATGTTGTGACTTGTGTATTATCAACAGAGATCGGAGTAGGCAGAGTATATGTGCCTAAACTTGACGCATATTAATTCATGCGTGAGTGAGATGGGAATACATTATTGAATGAACATGCGTCAAGTTTGGGTAAATATACTCTGCCTTCTCCGATCTGTGATTATCAATTTGTCAATAATTTAAATTGATAATATTCAGACGTAGAACTAAAACTTGCCTACGCTAGTAAAATGCAATAGGAAACGGATGTGTTTGCCACATTAAGAAGCTTCGGTTGCAAAAAAGGATGACCATTAATTACTCGTAACTCACTGATGTTTTTATCGTTATCCCTTTTTTGTTTTAGATATTTAAGTTAGGTTTTAACTCAGGGTTCCTCTGAAAATCAGGGCCGCATGTTACTGCGGCACAACGCTGAGTAGAGGCCCTTTTCGACGCCATGTTAAATGTGTTTTTTTGCTTGTCATTTGTTTTTAAATGTTTGTTATCTCGTATATACTAATATTATAAAGCTGAAGAGTTTGTTTGTTTGTTTGCTTGAACGCGCAAATTTCAGGAACTACTGGTCCGATTTAAAAATTATTTCAGTGTTAGATAGCCCACTAGCTGTTCCCGTGTCCACTTTGTTGGGCAAAAAACTTTTTTTGAGTTAATAATTTTCCCGCTAATTCCCGTTCCCGTGGGAATTTCGGGAATTCCTTTCTTAGTGCACCTCTACGGTACCTAAGCTACGTCCCTTCCAAATTTCAAGTGCCTACGTTTAGCCGTTTAGGCTGTGCGTTGATATGTCAGTCAGTCAGTCAGTTTCTCCTTTTATATATTTAGATTTATCGAGGAAGGCTATAGGTTATAATATCATACTCACATAAACCGAAGTGAAGCGAGGGCGGGCCGCTAGTTAAGTATTGAATAAATTGTTTATGTTCTACTCTATTATTCTATTCTACATAATATAATTTAATAGTATTTTTTCTGTGTATTCATTCTCACGCATAAAACGGTCAATACCGTTTTAGTTCAGAAGAACCGATACAGTCGCGTCCGTTAGCGATCTATAACCTAACTTTATTAGAGCATCTATCTACGGGTATTATCTAGGGCAATCATCGCAAACAATCGGTTAACGGGCGCAACTTTATTTATTACTTTATCTAGTTCCGTTTTATTATATTACTATACTATACTCGTACAATTATTTTATCTCACAAAAGCGGATTTGTCATACTTGAAGTTGTATCTCGTATAGACTCTCAATTCCAAATTTCATCCAAATCCGCTCAGCCTTTACAGCGTTAAGGAGTAACAAACTAACACACCCAAACTTTTGCATTTATAATACCTATTCGTGGCATTAAATGTATAAAAACTTATGAACAACCCGTAGTAAGCAAGCTTTTTCAAAATCGGTTCGTCCTTTTTTGAGCTATGATGCCACCATAAATCTACACACACACAAACGTTAAACTTGTTTATACTCACACCCCTTTTTATCGGGGTGTTAAGGAAAACTACCAACTACAACTAGGCTAACCGAGTAGTCTGAATATATTACGTCTTCATTTGTTAATAGATAACAAGAGGTCTTAAAAGTCTTTCGGTTTCGGGTAAACTCGGTTAGACTCGCAAAATCGTACGAGAGAAAGCGAGAGAGAAATGCAAACCCGAAGGTCGTTTTAAGACCTATTGCACTATACTTGCATTCACTTTACGAGCGCTGCACTATCAAATTGCAATGGCAAGCAGTTCCGGTTAACACTAAACATAAAATACGTGGAACTCTAACCGAGTTTAAATTCAATTTATACTTAAGTTGCAGTCGTTAAATGCATGTTTAGTGGTTTGGAAACGTATTATCTTTTAGGGACGTGTGAAGGCCAGGCTTAATAGTATGAAGTACGGCATAGCAACGGTAAAAAACCGGGCAAGAGCATGTCGAAACATGCCCAGTGTAGGGTTGCGAAACCGTTACTACAAACACAAAAAAATCTCCCAAAAATAAAACAAGTGGGAAAGTATAAACTATTTTTAATGGTTATTTAGATGATTTTTAGTAAGTATAATAAACACTTTAGTGGCTCCATTTTTGGCTTTGGTGACTGTATAAACCTAGTTTTTTATGTCTACAACATAATTATTCAAAAATCGTAATATTTGACTAGGTTAAGGGTAGAGAAACCTTTTCGCGTTTTGTATAGAAATTAAGCTTCACAATCCTCTGACAATAGCATCGATCCATTGTTCGTTTAATAGCGTTTCTATTGACAGACAATAACATTTTCTTAATTTATTTGAGTTTCGAAGAGCATCGATTTTGGACTTTAGAACGATAATGTCTAATTTGAATTGCCTGCCTCCCACTGGCTATTTGGCGGGTGGTAGGACCTTGTGCAGGGTCCGTCCGGATCGCTACCACCATCTTATCCATTAACCTACCGCCAAATAGCAGTGTTCGCATTGTTGTGTTCCGGTTTGGGGATAAGAGAGCCGGTGAAATGACTAGCATAGAGGCATTCCATCTTAGTCCTCAGGGTTGGCAACGCATTTGCAGTCTTAAGATTCCATTGCATTCTTGTGAATGCGAATGTCTATGGGTCACAGTTTCCACTTACCATCAGGTGGCCTGTGTGCTCGTTTGTCTACTCTATGCCATATATATAAAAAAAAAAAAACTTACAGATGCCGTAAAGTACCGCTGCGTATTTGACTGCCTTAACTCTTTTCCTTTTTATCAAAGTTAGCACCCTAAATCTCTTAGTAAATATCGCTCATTGAATACAAAACGGACACATTCCAAAATAATTTCCTCTTGGAATAAAAATCTTATACGAACAGCTTCTAATTTTAAAATGCAACACTGACTCATTTAAGAATGTGTCCGTTTTGTTTTCAATGAACGATATAAGGAGAGACTAATTACCAATTTGGGGCTATTGCCTAACGCAGTTGCAATCGCAATCCTTTTCATTTTGGAAATGGAAGGGTTGTCTGCATACAAATGAAAGCAATTGTTCCGCTTTGAAATCGATTGCGATCTCAAACTAACCTCTAGGCTTGTACTATAACAACGATATAAATACTTAAATAGATAAATAAATAGGCAATTAAATACGTATTAAACATTTAAAACTGAGACTTAAATACTCGCGCTCATCTTAAAAAATTATTTGCCTATACCGGGAATGGAACTCGGGACCGCCAGCTTCGTAAGCAGGGTCACTAGACAGATATGCATACGCATATGAAATAACATGAAATGGCAATCCTTAAATAGGTATATTGAATATTTTTTCATCCTTAAATTGGGATAGACCAAAAAAAAAACTTACGGTTTTTACTGTCTCATTCGAAAGAATAGGAAATTTTAAGACACCAATTTCATTAACTTTGTATTTGACCCAATAGTTTTGTTTAAATATCTTTATTTATATAGCAGACATTTTATGGATGACATGATTATTTTAAATTTGGGATGGCATTTTCTAATAAATTACAACCATTAAATGATATCTAATGAAAAAAAGTTATTGTAATAGTGTATTAAAACATACTATTTCAAGCTATTTTCGCCTAACCCGTAAGATACACCTAGGAGGGATTCATGGCCAAAACCAAAGTCAAACAAAGGTTAAATATACTTTTGCCGAAATATCCAAAATAAATAAATATTTCAAGAACTTAATAATGCAGAACGACTTTAAAACCCTATTCCTCGAAATGGTTTTCGAATTGGAGTAATTGTAAAAATATGAACAATCCCAATCATTTGTATTCACTATAGTTCATTTATTTTAGGATGAGAAACCACAATAACATATTTTGCGTTTGGTCAACTATTTATTACCTAGCAAATAGTACAGTGCAATAGTCTGGGAGCCGCAAAATAAAATTGTTTTAATGTCACTTTATTTGCGTGTCGTCAATTGTTACTCTAGTACAAATTGTAAAGAGATTACAGTTCACGAGCCGCAATATAATGTTGTTGTGGTTTCTCATTCTAAATTAAATGAAGTATAACTCTATTGTAATGAAAACTGAATTGCTCTTGACATGTTATTGTCAACGTTATAATAACTCTTGACATTAATGGCGGGCGAGTGAAAGAACAATACGGTAACATATCAATGGTAAATAGCTTTTACCGAGTAGAATAGTCTCAAATTATGTTTGTTAACCCATAAAAGTGGAAAACGGTAAAACAATACGGCTTGAGTTACCATGGAAAAACATGGCCATTATTTATTCAAGACTAGCTTCTGCCCGCGACTTCGCCCGCATAAATTTCGATTACCGTTATTGTCTTGGGAACTTCTTAATTTTAAAGAATAAATAGTAGCCTATGTGTTAATTCTGGGTATACTGGGTATATCCATTCCAAATTTCATCTAAATCCGATCATCCGTTGTGGCATGAAGGAGTAACAAACACACACACATACACAAACTTTCACATTTATAATATTAGTAGGATTCAAGCGGAACTTATTCTGTGTCATTTTTCATTTTGTGACATGTTCAAATGTCAATTCTATTAAACACTTGCATTTTTTTTACTTTTATTCCTGTAGATAAAAAATAATTCCTTTAACACTGAGTAGCAAAATTAGTAACAAAATTTTCTTAGTTCTTAAGACACATCGAAAATTAAATAATTATTGCATAATTTCTAAATTGCAATGATTTTTTCAAATCGGTAGTGCTTTTAGTGCGTAAGTACACCTCGATACGAATGTATAAATAAATACATACATTTATAACGGGCCTTTTTTGGGCTGTAACTAAATGGATTCCGGCCTCTTACCTACTTTATCTTGTCTCCGTGGGAAGTGGATGTGACAGACGGATGGACAGGAGAGTGGTTTTCACTTTGGTTACAGTTTTTTTGCACTCTCAGAACTTTATACTCTTAAAAAAATGAATACATTTAAGTTTTTGTTTTCTTCTCATACCATACATACATACATACATAAGCTCACGCCTTTATTCCCAGAGTGGGGTAGGCAGAGCTACAGAATTACCAACAACTCTAAAAACTTGTTAATAATTCTGTAACCACATTTTGCACAATGAGGCTTAGATGTTTACCAGTGTATTAGTGACAGGTTGCAAGCCCATCGCCTAACAGTACTACACAGCCTTTATTCCCTTAGTTGTCTCTTACGACATCCACGGGAGGACATGGAGTGGCACTATTCTAATCCGGCAACCACGCGGGTTTTCTTATCTGAAAATGGAAAGCACATTCAAATGAGTGAAGGGTTCATTAACCAACAGTCTAACCCATACCTATGCAGCACTCTGTATATGCATGTTATTCTGTAATTAGTACAAACTGCATGTATCAACTGAGACGTTGTTACAAAATCATCTTTAATTAGAACTTCTCTCAAAGTACATGCCCAGTTTTCATTCTAATCGTGATTTGAGCATGTAACATTAGTGGCATGTTGTTGGTGCATGCTTTAATACATTCCCTTAATTGTTTACGTGTTAATATTTGATTGTTGTTTCTTGTTTACTCGGAGTTTGTGATCTATTAGTTTCTATCCGTTTGTTTATACGAAGCGTTTGTTTCTTGGGAGTGTGCGTGAAACTTTGTCGGACGTATATGTGAGAAACTTTAGCGTAGTAATCAAATTCTACGGAGATTTCTTGATGTGTTTAATGTATTAATTAATGTTACTTATTGCTCTTTAATGTTTGTTAAGGTACAATTATTAAAGTAGCAAACTTGTTCAATTGGATTCCCTTTTGGTAGCTCGAATCGTCATTTGCCCTAATGCATCGATGTCCTAATTTTAATTATTTTCTTAAAGCACTTTCCGTCTGAATTCAAAAAAAAATAGTGTTGTTATACGTTGTCTGACTCAGCTAAAAACCAGTTTAGGACAAATGATAATTCGGACAAACAATGCGTTAGGACAAACTTTATTAGGTGTTCCAGCGGGTACCTGGCACATTGGGATCTGCGTTTTCTAATAATATACCTATCCTCAAAAGGCCCGCCATACTACAAACAGGGAGATTTTTTGTAAGTGGTTATTTGAATCTACCATCAAGGCAACAAATTTCAATTACGTTTGTTCGATAAATACCATTTTCAGTTTATGAAGATAGGAAAATACACATTATTATTGCGACACAGGTCAAATTAAATTGCGTTAATGATGTACATGCTATTACACACTGGGACTTACGAGGATATATCCATTAATCTAAATTTTATTCTCATTTAGAAATGATGAAATGATGACTGGTGTATCATTTAGAAATGATAATGAAATTTCTATTAACAGATATATCCTCTTAAAGCCCAGTGTGCAATAGCATGTATATCATTAAGGTGTTACTAGAATAGAGTTTGATGTTCATAAATTCATGTAAATATATACATAAAATTTGAGACCACTGGTCGTAATTAGCCCCGATATTTTAAATGTAATTTGAATGGAAAAAAAGGCCAAAAAAATATTACCAGTTTAATATGGCCTAAAAGGGAAAGAAATTTGTTATTCGTAGCAAGTGGAAAGAAGTGGGTCTCTGACTACCTCCGGGAAACAGGCGTGATTTAATGTATGTATGTAATATCGCCTCATGTCCCTATAGTGTTACATCTCCACTGCCATTACACAGTTCATCCATTGACATTTCTCATCACAAGTGACAGCGAAATCCGATACAGATAAGGCAGATTATTGGACGGAAACTGGGTCGCTCCGTCGGCACGCCGCTTTAAACTATGGAGTGTGTGCTCAGCGCTCGTATAGCGCCAAAACGATGGAGTCACTAATACATAACACGTTTAAGATTGATTTGATTACTTAGTATAGAATTTGCTGTAAGAATTTACAACATGGGGTAGAGAATTTGTGTTGTGACCCACCTAAGATCCTAAGTCAATCTGACATTCTATAGCAATAGTGACTCGTAAAGTAATAGTTAGCACTGACGTTCTATTAAAACATCGATCACTTTTTAATTTGCTATCGTACGGTCACGGAATTTAATTTATGAATCACCATAGAACCCTGTCGCGTAAAACCAACGATATGTTTCAATGTAATTTCTATCTCGTCACTGACGCTGTCATTATGACAACGTCCTATGGTGGATCAACATTTAAATGACGGTATCCTTATCTTGTGTGAGTCGCCATCTTAAGACGCATTAAAAATCACAGTTGATGAGGTTCCTATGACTTGACGTTTATTTTAGCGTCTTATTAAACAGAATGTCCCAAAAGCAATGAATGCAACGACTGTTGACCCTACGATCGATGCTAATTAAAGAACAAAGGTATAATATATTTTACATTTTAAAACGAATCATAACTCCACTATTATTATGAAATACGGATTTCACAACTGACGCTGCAAGCTAAGTCACTGTAAACGAACATGAAATTCAAACATTTAAATCCCAACGAAAGCTATGTCCGTTGAGCTGTAAGCACAGACAAGTCCTCTCCACTTTGTTTTTTTTTCTATGCTGTGTCCCCGGAATCACAACCAGCCAGAATTTTTTTCCTCGTTAAATTCGTCGTCGCTGCAGCCACTTCAGACGGATCAGCGCGGATTACCCGTGCGGACGAGAACTGCCGGGCAATTACGAAAGTGATCCTAATTTTGAATTCGGAATCCGTTGTTTGTTTACTAACCAGCCTGTGGTATTAATTGGACTTATTTTTTAATTTCTTGTTTTCGGAAAGGTTCCATTCATAAGGTTGCACTACTAATCGATTAGGACCTATATGGAACACTTGATTCTTTGCAAATGTTTTGTAACAATCAATTTAAAACCGTATGATTTTTTAATTAAGAGCTGAAATAAATGTCCATTATTGGTGTCATCAGCATTTTGTTCTTCGGGGTACAATGTCACACCAATTGACCTAATTAAGTATAGTGTAAAAATATGGGCGAACGCAATATCTCAAAAATATGTCCCAATGCACCTTGTTCCAATGTAATAAGAACTTCGTAACATATTTATGAGAGAATTCTTGAGATACATATTTTTGCACTAGTATACCAAAAGGAACAAGCAAAAAATAAAACTAACCACAGTATATATTATGATTTATAACTTTTACTTAACTATAAAATTTGGTGTAAAATAACTAGTAACTTCCTCTATAATGCAATAGCAAACAAACCGAATAAAGGATAAAACAGACATAAAAATCTCAGTTTCAAACAAAAGAAATGCATGCGTGTTATTCTCGATATGATTATGGAGGTAACGGGATACTACTCTCTTTTCATTTGCGGACTTTTTACGGATGATATCGCATTTCGTTATAATTAAACTGAAATTCCTAGTAGAGTAAAATACAACACGACGAATCGTTTGCCAATATATTGTGAATAAATCGCTTATTGAATACAAAACGGTCACATTCCAAAATAATTTGCTCTTCCATTAAAAATCGTATTCCAACTGGTTCTAATTTTAAAATGCAACACTCACTCATGTCGGATTGTGTCCGTTTTGTATTCAATGAACGAAATATGGAGTAAAGCAAATAAGTGAGGATTTATAAGAGTGGTGCATGCTATCTATTTTCAGAAGGATGATCGATTTAGCGCTAGACTTATAATTAAAGTTTTAACCTCGTGAGACTCGGTGTGCAGAACCATAACCACTTTTCAACCGTATTTGTAGCGTGTTAGCGTGAAAAGTGGTAAAGGAGTTTCTCGGTCGACCATACTCAAGGCAATTGAGTTTTAATTATATTTCCATTTAGCAATTGAACTTTATTTCCATGCCAGTAGATTCAAATTACCACTTAGAAAAGCTACCATTTGTTAGCCTCTGTACACATTGGGCCAAGGTAATGGACCAAAATATGGAATCACGGTTACATATTGGCGTATTGATCATTCTACATTGGCGCTTTCATGACAGATCCTTAGATGTGTGCACGAAAAACCTTACACTAGCCGGTTGGCCGGCCAGTATTGGTCGCCAACTATGATCAAACCAATATCGTAACCAAGTATTCTTCTATACGTTGCCCCAATACCATGGCCCAACGCATTGGCCCAATGCGTACAGGGGTGATGTAGTATGGTACACTTACCAGGACTTACAACCCAATAAATTTGACATTAAAATACAGATCCATTTAAAATTCTTACCCCTTTATTCATAATCGCATAAAGTGTATTGTGTCTCTTTCTGCATAATTCAAAAGTAACATTGAAGGATAAGAACAAAGCATATTTTAAGCACACTTTAGCTATCTACTGTTCCCTTTTTTTGGTAAGTGGGATCTTAGACAAATACACATTCGAATTCTCAAGACGTCAATCTCGAGACTGCAATAATCAGACTCTAACACCCGTATTTATAGTGAAGAAAAGTAATTACTTGAGTATTAGTAGTGTCAAAAGTCATATAAAAATCGTTGCTTCAGTCATTACTTTTACTCAAGTAATTACTTTTCTTGACTATAAATACGGGTGTAAATGCGTTGCCAACCAAAGGACTACAATAAAATGCCTTCATGCTAGTAATTCTACCATTCTTATCCCCACACGGAACACAATAGCTTGGCGGTAGGTTAAAGGGCAAAATGATGGGAGCGATAGAGACGGCACGACGACCTGCACAAGGTCCTACACCACTCTAATCTCCATTGACTCCACGGACGTTCATCTAGTAAAGTAATAGTTATTTACGTGACTGGTGCATAATAAGATCACGCGAGTGTTTTAATGGCTAATTATGCGTACAGTCACATACATAACTTTATCTACATGCATATCATAAGATTTCTACAATATGTGAGAAACCTGTATGTGTCGTTACCCTGTATCTTAATGTTCCTGTGCTTATCTTCACATTAAATTATACGTTACCGATGCTTTAAAGTGGACATTATGATACTCTAATGATATGTAATACTTTAATGTTAACATCATGCATTTGGATATAGATGTAGATAAATACTAAAATATTACCGCAATGTCCGTTTATTCCACTTTCCCGAAATAATACAGACTGACAGCGGACGGAAGCATTTGTAATAAAACTCCACTCAGCCGTATACACACTTGCCATATCTATCCTTGTCACTCACGGTATCGTAGATTATTGGCCGAGGGATGAAAGTGATCACATTGAACCCGAGAGGTTTAGGGTCTATGAGCGCTAGCGACGCGTTGTAAAGCGCGAGTGCAATTGATACTTTTTAGGGTTCCGTACCCGAAAGCAGAAGGGTAGCACAACGGGACCCTATTAATGCCTCCGCTGTCCGTCCATCCGTCCATACTAATTTTACAGAGCTGTATCTTTTATACCGTAATATTAAGCAGCGAGTTGTTTTTTTCGTACGCTTTATTTTAACGTATTTTTATTTTTGAGGTTTTGTTAAAACGGTAAAGCTTACAAGCGTCAAATTTGGTATGATAATAGAACAACACTCTGAAGAAAAACAACAAATGCTAAAAAATGGTCAAGTGTAAGTTAGGCTTGCGCTGATTCGATCCGAAATATAATTTAAAACGGAATATAATGATCTACTGTTAGACGGTATGGACCCCTTGGTGCCGGAGTCCCACTAGCACTTGGCCGGTTTTTATTTTTCTTATGAGTGTTAAAATAATTTGACGAAGCGGGTTGCCGATGTTCGTTAGTTATTAGCTACGTTTTATCATAATCGGTTGGGCTGTATAAAAGATATCCGCTCTAAAAGAAGGTTGTGTTAAACATCCGTCACTTTCTGACAAGCATATAAGTACAACATTGACAGAAGCTTTATCCACATTATGTTACACAATAAACAGAACCGTACTAGGAGCAGATCGGGGACATATTAAGAAAGGGCCAGGTCTGGAGATTCTGAACTGACCCACGTGTATGATGGGACATGAGTGTAGAGGAAGCGAGGGAAGATTGTCTGGATCATAGCAAGTGAAAGGAAGTGGTATCGGCCTACTCCTACGGGAAAGAGGCGTGATTGTATGTATGTACGAGTATGTATGAGTTCTGCTCGTTTGATTCGGGGTGAAGTTACCAGCAATGCCCTGACTCCTCAGACTCTATTATCTTCGTGAGGCCCACGTCAAATTTCGTTAGTTCGAAAAACAATCTAGTGTCAGTCAACTAAAGTCAAAAGTCACTTTGACAAATGTCCGAAACTTAGGACTTTGGGCTTTACGCTATTATATGTTAATTGCACATAATAGAGTCAGTGAAATGCAATCATCGTACAATTTGCATACGTAATGCACATGAGATCTGGTAACCGGCTAATTATAACCACGTCATTGCCAATTAAGATAGGGACCTGCCATTTTTTGTTGAACATAGGTACTTAAAACTGATCTTATAAATAAGTTAATAAATAAAATCATTTTCAAAAATCAATACAATATCGTAGAATGTATCTTGTCAAGACTTTTTCTGTCATCTTTGACACTTTTTTCTAACTTTTGATTCGACAAAAAAGGAAGCCTAAATCATTTTTAAAAATCATTACCTACATATCGTAGAATGTATCTTGTCAAGGCTTCTTTTGACACTTTTTTCTAACGTTTGAACCGACAAAAAAGAAAAACAGTCAAAACAAACAGAAAACAATTAAAAAAGACATTTAAACCATGTCAAATGGTTCAAAAGCATTCTAGTAAACCGAGAAAAGGGGATAGGATACAATAAATACTCTTCGAAATAAACTGAGCTCCGAATTGAAATAAAAGGGACTAGGGTCGCATAAATTCTATTCGCGATAAGATTAAGGGTAAACGAAATTTTGACCTTATTCTCTCGCCTTTTGTGGAGTTTTCGATAAGTAATTTATCAATTTGGGAGTAAATTTCCATGATTTATTTAGTGAGTTTAAAGAGTTACCATTTTATTCATACACGGGCAATAACTACAGTATGCTTTAAATATGCTTTCGCCTTATCTCTTATTGTGACATCTAAATTTGACAAAAAGTGACAAAGCATACTTTGGCTATAATAGGTTAATTAAACGTAATTGATTATTTTGATTATGTGACGTAATTAATTCACTGTATGCAAATTCCGACTTACGAAAATGTTTAAATTATACACCATCACCATCATCGTATCATGCTTCCGTTTATATTGACATCGGACGAGTGACCATTAATTATAATTGTTGTTATAATTATTAATTATTTTTGTATTCTTTGATTATATGTATTTAACGATCTCAATGTAATGTCGTATTTTTTGACATGCAATGCAATTAATATTGTAATATTACATTGATGAATAATAAATAAACTAAACTAAACTACCGAAACCATCTTTAAGTCACTATTCAAAGTTAATAATGATTTGTCTATTCAATCATCCCCTAACCTCATAGTTAGGTACAGTCAATAAGTTCACGAGATTGAGCAATCAAGTCAATTAATGTACCTGTTATGCTCCTACTCCAATCATGGTATTATTTACTCAATAGATTCCATGGTCAATTTACTGCGTGGTCTTAGATGATAAAATGACGTATTATTGATGTTAATAAACTCAAGCAATGTACAGCAGAAATATTGAAGAAACTATACCTTTAATACGCATTCAGGTGAGTTTTAGTAGCTAGTTATTCGTTAAATAAAGAAAATAATTAATTATATTGATTAACAAATAAATGAATGTGGAATAGGCAAAGCAAAGAAAAATTAATAAAAAATAATTAATCATTTTCTATTGATTAAGTTTAAGTTTTGAGTGATCCAATTACTCTTAAAGCAAGTAGGGATTCGATGAAAAAAATGTGCAATTTTTTTACACTTTTTAGCCCCAACCTTTTTAATTTCATTTAATCGACCTCTCCTCAGGCATCATGTTTCTAACATCAAAGCGATACCGGAATTAATTTCACTTTGAAGATACACGTAAAGATTTCGCACTTTGTAATAGAGATATCTATTATCTTAATTATACACAAATGGCTGGATTTGCACGTTCCTATCCTTTTTGAATAAGCATGAATAAATTTTTTATTTAATTAATAACTGATTGAGATTAATCATCAACATTTTGTATCAAAACTGTTTATTATTGCATGTATGCTATGCATCCATTTAGTGCATGACAGAATAAAATGCTTAATTAAAATTCTCCGGATTGAACAAAATTGAACTATCAATAAATGTCACGAACAGATAAACACAAAAATCAATCAACTCAAATTAATTAAAGGCGTATTGATAAAGCGCTGGAACACACGGCTCTGCCTTTTTTAAATATCATATTGTGAAACCGTCATGTCACGCGTTATTAAATTTAAAAAAATACGCGCCATATATTTTTTTAACCTCAGTCTTTCATATTTTTAAACGTGGAGTAGCCGTGGAGTAGTTAAGCCGTGCTTCGACATTATCTGTCATTGTGACATTTGAATTTGACAGATAAGAACAAAGCATGGCTTGGCTACCACGCGGTTACTCAACGTTTATTAATAAGGGCAATAGGGTTCTATCCAGATTAATCTGTCAAACTAGTAATGTCTGAAACAATCACATTTTTAACTACCTATTCCTTTTTAATTATGCTTTTTGTATGTAAATTAAGAGATACGTTTGATTTAAAATATCTAACGCGTGTGTTTTCCTATTGAAAATGCGATTACCCTGTATGTATAAAAAACATGATTTAAATTAATTAATTAACACAGATCAATTTTATCACACTCGCTACCAGATTGACAGAAACACGTGTAAAAAACGCTCTTACAACGTTTTTAACAAACTGTTTTTTATTGTACACAGGCAGAAGAAGGGAATTCTCGGACCTCAGAAGGAGAAGACAACGATGGGAGTGAGAACAACGCCGGCTCTTCCAGAGGGCTGTCCGCTGCCACCTCGAGAGAAGAGGACGATGACTCGAGCAACAATGCAAGTGAATGCAAGAGTCCCGGCCAAAGGTGAACACCCTTTATATGCTAACTTAACTGGCTAACCTAAAATGTATATTTATTTAGGAGAGCCCTATTGTTTCCCATAATTATTTTGGTCATAATGTGTTTATTCGCATAATTATTGAGAGCCAAAATTTGTAATATCACTGGATGCTTAACTTTTTTTTTTGTTTAATCAAATCAAATTAGGTAGGATAAGTTTGATTCATAAAAATCGTGAAAAAGTAACACTTTGTTAAAAAATACGTTATGTCTTGCAATAATTTTGACCTAAAACACATTATGACAAAAAAATATGGCTGGTAAAATAGAGCCGTATTTAAAACCCAAGCTAAGTTGAAAAGGATACATAGAAGTCATAATCTCTGTCCCCGGCAGAAAGTTATCAGGATTTGATAACTCATAATACAGCCTCCTTTCCAGAAGATTTTTCAATGGAATATGAACCTATTGTAAATGAAATGAAGTCAAATATTTAATTTAATCATTAGTCATAAAAAACAAAACAAATTCCAGTTTATTTCCTTTGCACTAGATTTGTATTTCAATGACGGTATTATGTACTATTTTTAGAACAAGGAACCTCAGGAGGATAAATACAAAAAACTAAAGGAACATAATTGTACTATTGACCTTGATCTATAACTATTTAAAGCTGATAATACTGGACACCTCTTACATAAAAACTATATATTTCTGACCGTATCAAATATTGAGAAAATTTCGTTCTATTCCTTAGTTCTATTATGAGATTTTTTCCAACAATGTTACATAACTTTGATAACCTATCATAGAACAAACCCATATCCAAGTCAGACATTGGATATATAATCTTTAATAAAACGTTGAGATATTTCGGGAAATTATTATACTCAGTCTGTGAGACAACAATCGAAATATCTTTCTTTATTCCGGTCCCGCCGAACAATAGCTCTAATTCCTTCCACCGGTTACAGACAGATAAATAATTGACTGGCTTCGTTCAGTGAACAATGGCTGCTGTCAACCTGTAGACACCCTGTATACAGCCATTAGTTACAGGATTATTTGTGGGTCGGCTCATTACCCGGAAACTGTACGAGATGATATTCTGCGTACTATGTGAGAAACAGTTTTTTTTTATATTTACCTGGGCAATTCTCAAAAGTTTGGCCACTGCAAGTGACATCCCTAGATAAAAGTAGGCTGGTAGGTAGGTAGGTATGCAATAATTAGGTAATAGTCTAATATGTACCGAAATATTTATATGGAAAGTTTTTTTTTGCTACCGAAATTCATACGGTAAAAAAAATTACGGTATAGGGTAAATATCGCTGAGACGTTAAAGTAGGTACAGTATTTTTTATTTATAGTTGAATACAAAATAAAATAATTAATTAATTTAGGTACAATATTTCCAAGACACGAGTACTCGTGTCTGGTTTTTCTGGAAATTATCTGGAGAATCAGCCCAAGGATCGATATCGGAATAGAATGTAATAAATTTGAATTTTGAAAGATTTAGATCGAAATGTAAGTGGGGCCAGGAATGCAAACAAAGGAGGTTGTAACAACCTCGTTACAAGTGCTCACCCACCTATACGTGTTTTGACGTTTGGGAAGTAACAATATAAAGCTTTGGATATATAATTAGTTTTAATTATTTATACTTGTAGTATAAATAATTAAATGTTAATGGCTATAAAGATTCAACCACCATATTCTTTTATGGTTTGGCTTTGGTCGATATAAAATTAAGGGCGCGTACAAAGTTAAGGGTCTGACCCAAAAATATTTGTTACTAGTTATTTAATATTTTATAAATATTACAGTATTTTATTTAAACAATATATCAAACTGTGTCGAGTAGGTCTATACCCTTGAGTTTATTTTAAGACAATGTTGATTTGTGGAAGTTCTTCCTCTCATTTGGGTAAATCAACTGTTCGACCCACACGACTTGTTGTCTCCGGCGGCGTTACGAAACAATCAACTAACTGAGCCTTGTCAGGCGTGTAACTTTCAGACACTGCAGATATTGAGTGATTGTGACTTGAAACAGTTCATAAGAGAAATTTTAAGGAATTACATGAGTAATAAACATTATTTTTTTAAGAATGCATGGTTTTTTGTCCCTACCTGCGTTACTGAACAAAATATGTGCATAAGTGGACACATTTACTTATTTCTTATTAAGATTTTGCCTTGAAAACTTCTATCCAAACTTGGTACAGTCGGTCAAAAATGTGGTCTATCACCTTACGGTTGAAATTCATTTGCACGTCTTGATACAACAAGTTCGATTTTCCCTTGCGATAATACTATGACAGTGACAAGTGTCTCTCACTAGAGATCTCACAGAAACTTTTGTCAAAAATGTTACGTTCTTCGAATATGTCCTAAAATGTATCTTCAGCTCCTATAGACTTCAGGAACTAAGTTTAAACTAATCTAAATAAGTAAGTCAGCTTGGACAAACATAGAAGCTACATTTAGCCGCTACAGCCTTCCTAGTACCACGCCAGACGTGTCTAGGTCTAGATCGTATCACGAGAATAATTCAAATGCCACTGTGACCTATATTCAGTCCATTTGGAGGCAGAAGGTATTCGCGTGGACTCGCTAGCAAAAATAGTACCTAGATGTACCTAGATGATGACGGCACATGTTTCACAGAGAAGTTAACTTATAGGTACTTAAGTAGAAAAGTTGAGATTTAAATTCATAAAAAGAAAAAACGCTAACGTTACTGGCATTCTATAATTGTATTCAGGTACAGGGTGAATTTTAAATTGTGAACAAACAGTTTTCTTTATGCTTATGCTTTCTACAGAAAAAGCATTTGACTTTTTCTTCCGATTTGGGAAAAAAAATGCACGTTGTAGGGATCATCAATCTGTACAAGAAAAAATAGTACCTACTACCGACATGTCCCCAAAAATATATACGGAATTTTGCTCCGGTTTGTGGTCAAAATACAATACGTGTCTTGGTAACAAAACGAACAGATATACAGATTTGTTAAGGACATAATAATATCGGGAGTACCATTTTTTCTTGTTCAGTATTATGATCCCGACCAACGTGCAAATTTTATCCCAAATCTGAAGAAAAAGTCAAAGTTTTGCTATTTTTTTGAAACTTCCCTAAACTATATTCAAATAATTGTCAGATTTATGTTTAAGAGGTTAACTGTCGCACTGAGAGACTTCAATTAAATTTATTCTTTGCTATAGCAATTGCTTCGCTAAAATTGTCAAGAAAGTTCAGTAACTTTCCGGAGCATGGATACTTCATTTCGGATAATTACTGGTTACCGGTATCCGAAGAGTGAATTTCCAATAAACGATAAAGTTGTCAGTTTCCGTCGTTACCCGAAGTTTAAAAATGAACCGTCAGGCGGTTCAAACTTTATCGTGTCTGCCGGACGCGTCCCCAATTCAAACTCTTATTAAAATTATTCATTGCAATATTTTGGTTTCCATTAATCGTCGCGTCCGCAATAAATAACGGTTGTACCAACACAAGCCAAACAGTTTACCGTTGTATAATGAAGTATAATAGAACCGATTTTAATGAATTTTAATTAGAGTGTTTGAGGTAAAAACCATATTATAAGATTGATCTTGGTCACGATGGGGTTACGGATTTAGGGGATTGAGGGGAAAAATCGTATGGTCTCAGTTTAAAGCAGACAAACAGACTGAAATAATTCTTATATAATGTATATCCTGGGTAAATTATTAATTTTGCTCTGCGGCCGTTATTTAAAAAGTTTGAGTTTTATAAGAAATCAGGAAAAGACAAATTAAATACTAAAATACCAAAGCAATTTACAGGAGGTCCTAACCTACTTTATTGAAGTAAGAGCTAGATGATGTCTTGTCACCCTTTTTTTGAGAGGACGTCAAAGGTCCTTTACCTTTTTCAGCTTTGTTCTAGTAACGTATAGATCAAAATCAACCACTCTTAAATATGCAAAGAGCATTAGCAACCCTAATACTCGTACTACAAAGTTTACAAGGCCGTCACTCTTTCAGTTATGCCCCTGAATGTTTAATGTGGCGTATGGACGAGACACCCTGTCTCTGATTATTGATTGAATGTATTCTCGGCTGGCATTGACATTTATAGTGCAACGATTCTTGTCAATCTTGTTTAGGACTGGTGTTTGTGCTAAACCGAGCTAAATCACTCGAAGCATGGTTAACCTGTTTTGACAGCTAGCTATCTGAAGCTATACGTACCTAGGTGTAAATCCGATGCACGTCAGCGAACCAACACCGATTGAGGAATCGTTTTTATCTTAAATACAGAGTGTTTCTTTACTCTATGGAGGGTAATTCAAACTGAGATACCGAGGTTATTTTAAAAAAAATATAGTAAAACTATTCATCTACTTTTCTGCAGATTTGACAATTTTTCCTTATTAAATAAATAAATTAAGGAGTGTCTTTTAAGACATCTAAGGTATTACTGAATTATTGAACCGTCTGAACGATACAAATACGATTTTTAATAGACCGTATTTTTTATTAACTCATTTAAAATTACACCTGACAATCTACACGAATTTCGAAACTCATTGCATCACGTCACCCCTAAAGTTGCTTGGATATATTTCGGACATCTCAAGTTAATTAGGGGAATGCTGAAAGTTTCGTGACTGGAAGCAATCAGCTGCTGGAGGAAATAAACAACCGCGCATCACGCTGAGTTGCTCACGTCAAATTGAATTCTAAATAAATAAGGATGCTTAGACGAGCTACATTTTAAGCAATGTGTAGTCGTCAATATAATAAGCGTCTTGTTCTAACATATCGCATATTTAGAATTATAGTGACCTAATTAACTAATTTAGGATTTCGAGTTAGGTCTCTATAGTAATAAATTTATGACTGGAAGTCGAAAACTGAAATGTTGAATTAGGTCGATATACATGGTGGCTCATTTGGATCGGTCAGTATGTGAAAGTCTGAAACTAAAAGACATACGAAGAGCTGTTCTTAAGAACCATGTAATTGATTTTAATAATAACAAAAATTGCAAACTGCAATCTGTACACAACTCGGGAATGTTTTGAAAAAAAAAACTAACACTATTTCCATTTAGATATCGATTGTGTAAGTCTTAAGCAGTAAATGTGACTGTGAAACATGATGTCTAAAATTAATAAAATGCATTGACGAGCCTCGTCTTAACCATAAAATACTTTAAAAATAACGATCGGATCGATCGATCGTCATTTGATCTATCGCCAATCAGTAGTATTTGTTTTTTGATCCAGTGTGGGGAAAATACAACTGGTGAAATTACCAGTATAGAGGATTTAAACCTAAGTCTTTGGGGTTAGCAAAGTATTTACAGTCTTGAGATATAGCATATTTATAGTCTATGTGTCTAAGATCCCACTAACCATCAGGTGGCCCGTGTGATCTAGTTCCCGATGCCAGAAAAAGTTGTGTTTTTGTCAACATCCAGTTGGCCTTGGCCGCTTCTTCGTAATCTCGATTCATCCCCTAATTTAATTCCCCCGCAAAACTTTCCCGACTGGGCAAAACTAATTAATTCATGTGGAGAGAAATTGTTTATTAAACAATTAAATTGGATTAAAATTTTGAAAATATTTAGCATAATTCCATTTGGGATAATTAACGGAATTAAATGTTTGAGCGCATATTTTATAAGTTTAAATACTAACCATGTTTTGAAAATATTTTGCGAATGTATTTTTATCGTGTCCCAAGGCCTGCGCCAGGCAGAAGAAAGCGTATGTATGTATATGCTGATTATATTATGTTATGTTTTTATAATAAATAAGTCATACCGTCAAAGCAAGAACTGTGAATGATTTTTAAATAATTTTAATATATTGCTTTCAAACAAAATGCTTAATTCACAGCGCAAATTACGCTTAGCTGTCATCAAGATTTAGAAACTTTTGCAATACAGCTCGGTGAGCTCTTGTAATATAATGGAAGATACGGCTGAAACTAATTACATACGAGATAAATGTATGTCGAAATTATTACGGGTTGAATAATGAGTTAAAAGAGCATTCATTCCGCACGAATGTTGGCAACCATGTTGGCAACGCCTGATATTGTCAAATTCAGTTTTATTAGAATTCAATTTATATATTTGCAATCAACATGCTTAAACATTAATTGCAGCATTTTTATCCTTTCAATCGTAATACGGCCACTCAGTGTGTTATGCGTTTTTTATTTCTACATTTTTCGCATTGAAATTAATTGTAATGTGTAGAGAACGTATATAAATTGAAAACGCCAAAAACGTTATGGTTTCAGACATTGGTTGCTAGATTTATTGATTTGTTCGGAATGATCACTCATAATTCAGTCTAATTTAACGAAATACTGAGCGGGAATCCCTACTACACATTCAGCTCCATTTTGTATGAAAATCAAACAGCATGGCATTGAATGTTTAACCCACGTTTAAAACAACCCGTATAAATAGATTTGTCCATTTTACCGCACACCCTGTAGTGTCAACTATCAACCCATTTAAACCATACAACCCTTACCATGAGTAACAATGACCGTACTCGCTAGTGAGTCGAATGCTCTGTCCCTCGCACTCTATAAGGTGACTCTAAATACTGTAAGGGACAGAGCATTCGACTCGCTAGCGAGTACGGTCATTGTAACTCTTGGTACGGGTACAGATCCAGTTACACAAATACTCGCTCAGATGCGTACGGCTTCTATATCTCGATTTACCGGAGACGGAAGCGAGTGCGAGGTTTATGGGGGTTTTTATAGGGGTTCCTTGGACAGTTATTGATTTTGACACTTTATTTATACGTCATTCTATTAGGTCGTTGTCGTGTGATCTTCATCACGGTTTACAAATTAAGTCAACGACGAAATAAGTCTAAAAAAAAACGATCATTGCACGTTTAAGATTGAAGTCTTGAGAAAGCTAATGTGTCTCAAGTTGGACCTCGTGTGCTTGCATTCTCCATACCTTGATAAAACTTGATTTTAAGAATGTTTTACAAAACCTCGTTTGTGTTATAATTTTCGAGAAAGTAAATATAATTTTCCTAACCTGTCTAGATTGTTGAGCAAGTTATCGCCATTCACCACGAATGCGAAGCCAGACGATATGTAAGTGGCCACCATCGGCACCCTACGCTTATCGAGAGCTTAGCGAGCCCCTAGCCGAGCACGATCCAGACCACTGCCGATTACGAATGCCGCATAGCAAGCGATTGGTGTGGCTTTTGAGTTGCAACACAACACTATTTGCGATAAATAACTATTGGAAAACAAAAGAAGATCGTACTCAAGTCTCACGGCCGTGTTAGGGCCGTATCAATAAAGTTACCTTGACTGAATTGTTGATCTCAAGACACGTTAAAAATGGAAGTCTTCTTTGACTTCACATTTGCTGTGTAAATATGTATGTATCTTTATTCTTCTTTCTTTTAATAAGAAATCTCAAACGCAGATAAAAAGAACTAGTACCAAGGGGAAATCATGGTGGAGGTGTATGTATGTACGTGTATACTCTTTATTGTAAAATAATTTTAACATTTTAACAAAAAAAAAGCACAAAGGGGAACTTACGTGTCATATCATACGGCGGGTTTCTACGCTAAGGTTACAAGTAGTTTATTAATACGGTCCCTAACTACATGATCTTGAAAAAGTTACCCGTTTTGAGTCACGTCAAAGGAAACGCCAAGTCATAGATCACTGTCGTGTGACGTTTCTTGAGACCTGCATCTCACTCAAGATGTCTCAGACATGTTTATAACTCGTACCATACGGTGATCAGCAGTGATCGGAATAGGTAGTGCAATTTCGGGTGAACGACCTCAAACATTATAAATAATATGGATAAGACCCGGGATTCCGGGATTCGTATTTTTATAAATAATAAGATAATTATTAAAAAAAGGTTTCTTGTTTGCAAGAATGTCAAAATTAAAGTGTCTACATAATTTCGCCAATACCAACTTTGTACTAGCAGTATAATAATTCTCAAAATTATAAATAAATAACTTTTTTGAGCTTACTGTGGGGCTAGGTCAATTTGTGTAATGTCCCCTGATATTTATTTTAAACCAAACACAAACTTTAAAACTTTTCAAAGTGAAAATCCGGCATTGCAAGTTATATCCATACTAAGCTTACGCACCGAAATCCCGTGAAATTGCACTACCTATTCCGATCACTGGTGATCAGCCTCTTACGAAATAAAAGTTGAGGGCACAAAACAGTAACAAAAGTGTTTGATACTTTTCAAAAATTTACTATTAAGTGAGTTTGCAACTTGAAAGCCACATCAATCAATTCAACGCATTAACCAACTGATACTTACGTAATTGGTGCCATACTGCATCGCATCACTGAACTATATGTGCAAATTGCATAGTAAAGTATCGATTAGCTCACGACCTGCACAGCTGGACGAATAGCCGTCACCGTAATGCTAAATCATACACGTAATTTGAGAATTGTACTGTCCGTGAACGATTTAGTGAAAGGCTGATTTATTTTATTATGTATGCATGTTATTCTTTTGTGGAGTCTTTGCCACAGTGTATGTCAAGGAAGCCGTGAGTTTTGAGCCAGCTTTGGTGAGTGATAAGCAAGCGCAGCAAATTGTCATTCGGTTTTGACGCATTGGCTGTTTGGACGAGCCAAGTGGCATAGGGTTGAAGAACTCCTGTTATTGCTCCAAAATTTATTTTTGTTACAATTGTTTCTTTGCCTTTGTCGCTTTCGAAACTCACGGCGGGGAGGGTTTTCCACAAACATGTCACAACACTGTACACTGCTGCCTCCGTGTAACACGATACATCCCTTTGTAGGCGACCGATCATTGCATCGAGCTCGTCAAGCTCTCACAAGTCCATGCAGGACCCAGAGCCGCCGGGATCTGACACTGACAAACGCGGCCATAAATGGAGACACGTCCAAGCTGTCATGGCATACTACCAGGCTCTCAGGAAAATAAAAAGGTTCGATTCGAGAGACAACGGTAACGCCGCCTCGTTGTCCATTGTTTATTGTTTGTTTATGATTTCCCACTAATGTGCTACCTTCGTCTATGTCTAGGCCTTCGGGAATGACTTACTCACTGGATTTGTGTGTTTTCTTGTGGATATTGTGTCTTACTAGTTCACTTTAAAGCGATTCTACTTTCCTACTGTCACTTGGGACATCAATTCGTATTCAGTGTTTTATTGCATCTGTCTGAACGTTTAATATTTGAATAGATTTATTACAACTTAGTGTTTAAGCTCCTAACTTTAGATGCAGTTTAGTTCTAGTTTTAGATACTTACGTGGTTTTATAGATACAGACTCACTAATATCTTACTCTACAGACATACTTTTTATATTTATGCAATTTTCTTTATCTAGTGAATACTGCATAGCCGCATGATGATACTCGTACAGGTAGATGTTTGTTGCACGTATATAAAGTACATTTCAGTATAAATAAAAGAGAGTGCACAGCACTAAATGTAAAATTCTAACGTTAGCATAGAGTAATATTTTGAATTACTTAACACTTAGCATTTGTGTGTTCATTTCCCACCAAAATTTAATCTATCTCTGACTTAGTCTTGAATTGGCGCAAAACTTGAAATTTATCTTGGATTCAATCTAACTTTCCGATAGCATGAAACAAAGCTTAGTAATGTCTTGATTTTGATGACATGTTCTAACTTGTTCTTGTAACAATGCAGAACAAAGTCGAACCAGCGATGGATGAAGTTGCGGACGACCGTCCAGCTGAGCTCGGCGATCCAGAAGAAGCCCCCATTGAAGAGAGAAGACTCGTTCCTCAAGAGGTTCTCCACTCGGCAGATACCAGAGACGCAGGAGACTGTGAGACTTATCTATTTCTGCCCCGCATTAGCATCCCTGGAGCTATTTTATGTGTTGTAAGCCCTTTACGTTTAATGTCTTGACAGCAGTAGATTCTGGACACAATCCTACGTATTAAGATTTTCATGTTTCTTTTCCAAGTACTTCTTTATATTCTAGAGTTTCACCATTAACTTCTTATGCTTATCTTTGTCCATTGCTAGTCGGAACAGATGACTCACAGTCGTAACCCTGATCTAATTTTTATTCTGCAACCTATTTCATCTTTATTTAATTTATAAGATCTTGTACGAATTTTTCATGTGATAGATGGACCAATAAAGGTGGATATATGTCTTGACAATGTCCTGCTGCTGTCATGCCAGTTGTGTTTTATCCAACAGAGCAACATCATCAATGTATTCATCAATATCAGACATCAAGCCAAACCAAGCTACGACAAGTTTTAATTTATCGATGGATCCTTGCACTTTGCATTTTTTTACATGTATTATTTTGTTTTTATATTAATTTTGCTCGATATTATTGTCCATTCATAGTAGTTATACGCATTAATAATATAATAAAGGATAATTTATTTGTCTCTTCACAATGAAGTGTCTACATACTTATGCAAACTTTGAATTGAATTTCCATTTAAAAGCATAGTAAATAGTTTAAAAACAATATAAATGCAAATACTACCTAGGGGTGAATCAAACGCAGCAGTATCTCGAGCACGATTTCTTTCTATATATTGCCATAGATAATTGTATGACGATTGAAACAGCGCTCCCGTGTCTGTACTAAAATACTACACTTAAATTTCCTAGCACCAACTTCAAATTTGACTTTTGGTATTGCCGTCAAGTAGTTGAAGGTGAAGTATTCTTAAATTAAATAATGGAAACGTGAATGTTTCAGAAGTACATGCTATGGGTACTTGAAGATTCCGTAAAAATATAATTCATGTTTTCGAATAGTAAAGGCGATTTGAAAACGTAACATATCATTGAAATGTTTAAGGTCCATAGAGGATGGCAAGAACTGTCGATTTTACCCCTAAATATTATGTTGTTTTTTTAACATCACTAATAAAGGTAGGGACACTAAAAAAAAACTACATTTTTTGTAAAGTATCCTTAAAACTATTCTGACCAGGTTGAAGACACAGGTTCGGAAGGCGCGGCGGGTGACCACAGGTCTACGAACCGGCAGCGGCGGAGGAAAATCCGTGCCTCCCGCACCGTCGTCAATCCTGATGAGAACTTCTACTTCTACTGGCTGTGGGTCATCACGGCTGGAGTACTCTACAACCTGTGGACCCTCATCGTGCGGCAGAGCTTTCCTGAATTACAGGTGAGGTCAAAATTTATTCTTTAGTTTTACTTTACTGGGTAAGTCAAACTACTGATTAAAAAGCTGGTCGGAAACTGTTTTAATAAAACTTGGAAAAAGTGCAGGGAGGTTTTTTTTCGGCAGTGGGTTAATACCGGTTCTTAAATATTGTCTTTTTTTTGGATTCACTGACGGCCACTTTTCGTATTCAGTCTTCAGTTCTCCTTAGTCGGAAACTGTAGTTAAAGTTTTTATATTTTAATGAAGTTTAGATAGCTTTGTCGTTTGTTGTGAATTTGCATGATAGATATCTGGGTGTGGAAAGGCAAACTGGATCATAGGATGAATTTACATCTTGTTTTCTGCCAGATTGTTATACTGTTACTGGCTGCAATTGGTGGTATCTCAAATTCAATAACGAAAGCAGATTCAATACTCTTCCGTCAGTAATAAGGTTGCGTTTGCTACAGGAGTTTTGTCTGAGATACCGCCATTTGAATTAGCAGGGCATAGGACCATGGTAATAAACTGAATTTGGCTGAGATGGCAGTCTATAGATACGTCAAAAACTTTAATTGGCTTGAAATTGATGTCTGTGTGTGTGTGTGTGTGTGTGTGTGTGTGTGGTTGTGTGTGTGTGTGTGTTGATTGGTGTGTGTGTGTGATTGTGTGTGTGTGTGTGTTGTGATTGGATGTGTCTTGAGTCGAGCATCTCAATCTTGATGAGGTAAGAATAATGTGCAGTGGGGATCAGTTTAAAAAAGTTTTCTTTCCTAATTTTGGTACTCCAGTTATGGCAGTTCCACGGAAGTTTGTTACAGTGGACTTACATATGCAATATTGTTTTTATCATACGATAAGAACTAGGTAGATGATACTCATGCACTTAAAACCTTGTCATGAGAGATTAACACCGGTCCCAATCTATACTATTATAAAACTGAAGACTTTGTTTGTTTGTTTGTTTGAACGCGCTAATCTCAGGAACCACTAGCCCGATTTGAAAAATTGTTTCAGTGTTAGATAGCCCATTTATCGAGAAAGGCTATAGGCTATATATCATACTCACATAAACCGAAGCTAAGCAAGAGCTGGTTGCTAGTAAAGATAAAAGTTGCGAAAATGTAATAAAATAGACTACACAAAGGAATTATTCATACATTTTATACTAAAACTAGAACTAATTTACAAATGCACAAGCTTGAGTGCATTTGCAAACAGGCAACGGCAGAGCTTAAAATCCAACTGCGTTGGTTCACACCTATCCTATTTTGCGTCAGTTTCCATGTTTACTTCATTGATTGCTACCTGTATGGGTTGTATGAGCAAACAGAGCCGAATTGGTATTCCTAGCGGATCCTCCGCCATTATTATTCAAATAAAGCTACACATAACTATGTCTAACGAAATTTATTCCGCTCAGTTGCCATCCATCTGCGAGTTCTTTCAATTCAGAATTCCTTACTTTTACTGTTTTTAGCGCTTAAGGCATTGGCTGCTGAAAACACTTGCAATCTGAATTTCTGTTACGTTTTTCTGAGTTTGAGTGAAGATAAATGGTGAAAATAAATGTATATCTTTCTTTTATATTTAAAGTGCATTGGGTAAATTTGTTTGAAGAACATTGTCATTTTTTTTTCAGCGGCCCCTGTTTATTTTTACGTAGTTATTTAGAGGACCTCGAAATACACATAGATGTATATAAATTATCTTGTTTAATAATATCGGAGCCGAGATATTTAAGATTTAAGTTTTTTTTTATGGCATAGGGAAGGCAAACGAGCATACAGGCCACCTGATGGTAAGTGGAAACTGTGACCCATAGACATTCGCATTCACATGAATGCAATGCAATCCTAAGACTGCAAATGCGTTGCCAACCCTGAGGACTAAGATGGAATGCCTCTATGCTAGTCATTTCACCGGTTGTCTTATGCCCAAACCGGAACACAACAATGCGAACACTGCTGCTTGGTGGTTAGTGTTCAGTTTTTAGTACTAAAAGTACGTCTAGGTAAGAATATTAAATATCTCGCCTCCGATGCACTTCGGAGTATTGCATTACATAGCAAAACATGTTTATTATGAATAATTTTATCATAATTTACCACTTTTACTAATGGCCGCTCACCTTGAAAATGTATGACTTTTACAAATGACAACACATTTACCAACCCCTTTAGTTACTATAGAGAGAAAGACATATAGTGAAGTTGAAAAAAATGCTCTGTCTAGAGGACAGTGGTGACAGGATCTTGTGCAGCGTCCGTCTGGATCACTACTACAATCTTATCCTTTAATCTGCCGCCAAACAGTGTTTGCATTGCTTTGTTTTGATGTAGTGATAAGACAACCAGTGAAATTACTATTATCTAACCGCGATTAGAAAGGGATTAGAGGTGACAGTTCTACCATACACTTACGTCAAAGTTCATATGAATTGACAGCTATTCCAATCCCAAACTAATCGCGGTTGTACAATAGCATAGAGGTATTTTATCTCAGCCCTCAGGGTTAGCAACGCATTCGCGCTCTTAGGATTGCAGTCTTAAGGTTGTAGCCTTGATAATGGCAATATCTATGGGTTACATGTCCCATTTACTGTACTGTGTGCTCGTTTGTTTCCTCTTTGACATAAAAAAGGACATACAAAACCATCCTATTAATATTATAAATGTAAAAGTTTGTATGGATGCTTGGATGAACATAACATAACCTCATGCCTTCATTCCCAGAGTGGGGTAGGCAGAGCTACAGAATTACCAACACCTCGAAAAATTCGTTGATAATTCTGTAACCACATTTTGCACAAGTAGTCAAGATGTTTACCAGGGTATTAGTGACAGGTTGCAAGCCCATCGCCTGACAGTACTACAAGCCTTTATTCCCTTAGTCGCCTATAATGGCATCCACCGAAACACATGGAGTGGCTCTATTCTAACCCGGCAACCACACGGGACAGGGTGTGTGCTTGGATGACATGACACACAGGTCGTATTTATCCAAAGATTGGCACAAGGGATACTTTTTATCCCGGATAATTTGATAGTCCCGAAGTGATAAGCGGATGGAGCCACAGATATAGCTAGTGTAGTAGCTAATACGAGTACTATCGTCAATATATAATAGACAAATACATACATACATAAACGGGTAGGTAGATCTATAGAATTACCAACAACTTTAAAAACTATAAGCAATGGCAGACCAAGGAGCCTAGTCACACTAACACTAAATTGGGAATTTTCGAAATTTGACAAAACTGATTGACGTATGCTGATGTCAGATTGCTTCAACAGCTTATATCAACTCCATTTTCGAGTTGATAGAAAACAGTAACTTTTATAGAGGATTACAGACATGCTGGTCAAGTTCTAATGTCACATGCACACATATGTACAGGGTGTAATCTAAGTCGTGAATCAAATGATCACCTCTGGTGTTCCACCCACGAATATGAACAACTTTCACTATGGGACCAACTATGAAATCATGAAAATAAAAATCAGCTGTTTCATGGAAAGTTCAATACGTACTTCACCAAAATGTATGAAGCAGCTGATTTTTTTTTTCCTGATTTCTGAGTTGGTCCCATAGTGTAAGTTGTTCATATTTGTGGGTAGAACACAGAGGTGATCATTTGATTCACGACTTAGATTTCACCCTGTATATGTCTCGTCCCTATTCAGTCCGATGTTTTATGTCATTTGGTACTCAGAATACGATCAATGATCTCAAATTAAGATAGATTTTACTGTTAATTTTGATCTAAAATTTCATTCAAACATAAAACCAACATAAACACTAAAACTGAACCTTTAAATATACACGACTTAAAATAACAAACGCTTTGAGAATTTCTATTCTAAGAAAATAACACAAGCTATTGACAAATACCAATGCGTAAAAGACCTTATATTTTAAGTTGCGAGGTTGAAACTGGTTTTATTATGAATTGGTGGTTAAGTCCTTTATGTAAGGTTTCTAGAGGACTCAAGCTTTCATTATTTCCCAAGACAGCATCTAAGTAAATACAAGACGATAGTGGGATCTTAAACTATCCCTCGGGAGCCACTTGCGTTGGAGACATCTCTCAACTCTCACAGAACCTGGTAAAACCATTTCGAGCCGAATTTGAACCCTAAAACAGAAGCAATGAAGATGTAAAGTCATTTTACAGAACGCAAAGATATCTTGGGAACGGCGTGTGGAAGAGTTTTAGTAAAAGGTAAAAAAAAGGAATGGGATTACCTGTTCTTCAAATTGATACTGATTTCGTTTAGACGCTAGAAGAGGCGATGACCTTATATACAGGGTTCCTATGAGCTCGTTGCTTTATATGTACGTTTTGATTTTATTTCCTAAATGGAACTCTCTTTGTTTTACAACTTCAAAAAGCCGGCCAAGTGCCAGTGGGGGTCTTGCACCAAGGGTTCCGTACCATTATCTATACATCGTGAGCAGACCTAGGAATATTCGGGGCAAAATTAAATGACAGCTAGGCATTGCCTATATCGATAAACTCAATTATCGATGCTTTTCTCATATATTAGTGATCGCTCCAAGTTTTGTTTGTAAAAATGAAATTTGATTGAAAGTATGCAATGAAACAAAATAGCAAAATAATTCTGGTTATTCTTTATTTTAAAAGGGTTTTTTTAACCTTCACTCATCATCATCATATGTTTTTTCCGTATTGTGAATTTCAGAATGACTGTCCCATTTACTATTATTAAAATAAACGACTAGAATTTGTTAGGAGTAAAAACAATATGACGATGATGAGTGAAGGTTATAAATGTTTTTAAAATAAAGAATGACCAGAATTATGTTGCTGTTTTGTTTAATTTGCATACTTTATAAAATAAACTATTTTTACAATCAAAATTTGGAGCGATCACTAGTATATGGGAAAAGCATCGATAATTAAGTTTATCGATATAGGCAATCCCTAGCTGTCATTTAGTTTTGCCCCGTATATTCCTAGGACTGATCGTGAGCAAAAAACGGCAAAAAAATCACGTTTATTGTATGAGAGTTCCCTTTATAAAAGAATATTCCTAATTTGAATGCACGACGTCCGTTGTCGTTAGAGCTGGTACACATTGGCCGCTCAGCGTAGCGTTCGGCACACGTTGGACGCGTACATACAGATTTTAAAGCCCGAGCACACACGCTGGCTGTATATAACCATTTACGAGCATTGTCTTTATTTATTCAAGCTTAGCTCACGTTTTGATTTCACTATAGAGGTAAAGTATTTTCAATCACGTCCCACTACTTATTTTTACTTACGTTGAGGCAACTGTCGTAGTAATCAGTAATCGTACTGTTTCTAGCATTTTTGGTGCGATGATGACGTCAAATGACACACGGCAATGGCATAGGGTTGTTGACGTGTAAAAAATTTTTGTGTTTCCAATTTGCTTAAAACGCTATTATATTTGTATTTTTAATTTCAAAAAAATATATATTGGGCACTACTGACAACCGAAAATTCTATAAAAAGTACGATCACTGGCCTATTATTGTATGTGCAAAACTGGGGCCAGAACTATAGGTTGTTGTGCTCACGTTGCCAGTGTCGTATGGTACCTTGGTTATGCACGACATCAACAAGACGTGAAATACCCGAGTACAGAATTATTAAATTACATACTGTGCTGTGCGAATAGAAATGCAAGTTAAATGTATTACCTAAACTAAGTTAAAAGTGTACATTTGTAAAATATGTGATTCGGTACATGTGTATTCTATAAATATGTAAATATAGATTGATTGATTTAACCTGTAACGCTATTTTTCTTTCATTTCATCCATTGTTTATAGTTTTTGTTATCTGGTACAAAATCTGTCAAAACTCTGAAAAGGACTTGGAAACAGTGGTAGCACCCCTAGAGACTATTGTTCAGGACTTTCAAATCTATAACATATCAAAATCTCAGGATATTTAACTGAAACCACATTTTCCATACTTTAGGTCCGGGGTCCTTTAAATCCTCGTCTCGCCTCATCTCGACTCGCTTCGCCTGTGAAAAAGCCTTTACTTTTCCCGCGAGTGTCCGGGTCGCACGCAATCGCCGGCGCCCGCGGGCCAATAAACCGCCGCCATGATTGTTACATCAGCCTCTCCCCCAGGGGAACTCTGAAATCTGTACCCTAACCATGAGTTACAATTACCGTACTAGCTAGCGAGTCGAATGCTCTGTCCCTCGAAGACCTCGCAATATTCTTATAGAGTGCGAGGGACAGAGCATTCGACACGTGGGATACACCAGTTTTTGACAATGAATGAAAATTTAAAAACCATTTCGAGGAATAGGCTTCTCAAATCGATTCCTGTAATTAGATTAAAAAAATATGTTACTGTGAATAAATTATAATTAAATTTTAAGAAATGACCTTCATTTGACCCCTTAATGCCGGTCCGAATTGCGCTAGATCAACCTCTTTGTTATTTTACATAAAACGAATGAAATCTCTCCAATATTGAATTTTATAAGTACAATTTGGACCTTTAGCTAACACCTTCGTTCAAAGACAACTGTTGTCATGTCAAAATTATTTGTTTACAAATGAACTGTAATTCTTATGATGAAAATAATATGTTAATGAGACCATTTCTCTTTTGAGTTATGTGAGATGAATGTTAATAATTTCTGTGGTGAGGTTTTTCAAAAGTTTCAAAACGCCGGCATCAACATTTATTGTAGAAACTCCTGATTGAAAGTATGGAATTTCCTACCAATAAATTTAATATGATTGTGTTCAGTGAATCTACTCTAGAAACAAGGGTCCTGCAGGAAGAGCTGAATTAATTAAGGTTTAGGTAATAAGCAATGACCGAATGCTTAAAATACTCTGAAATTATAAATTTATTGTATTGCGATTGTTTGTTTACATTATGTTTGAATGACGTTCGTCTATTATGATACACGAGGTATACTCATTTTTCTTTGCACAGTAAGTAGGCGAGTTTTTTTGTTTTGATAAGTTGTTTTAAATAGCAATAATACGGAAAAATGAAATGAAAATTTAATCATGAAATGCTTCAAATTCAATTCTTAGAAAAGGCTATTCTTTCGATTAAAAATGTAAAAGCGAGCTGTTTTTTTTTGGTGTATCCCAATTGTAACTCATGTTAAGGGCCCAGAACCTCTCGTAAAATCGCACTCAGTACGATACTGCGGCGTGGAAGTAAATAATAAACAGTCAGCGAAAGCAATACGTGAGTTTATTGACACGTTTGGGAAATCGAGCCAAATTGTCACACAGTATGGCAATTTTTTACTAAACCGAGTTTATAAACGCGATGTATTTTTTACTGACGTTTTTTAGTTAACCTCTAGGCTAGGGCATGCAGTACCGGGCCCGGTTCCGAGAATTCCGTTTCCCGGTTCTAGGCAGGGACGGTACCGGGACTCCCGGTTCTCCTGGTTCTTTTTTTTACCTCAATTTACTACCACTCATTAACATTTGAGAAATAAAACGATTAAAAAAATGAAACTTGAAGTTTTATAAATATGCAATAAAAGCATGCATATTTTCTTTTCTTAATTAAGTACTATACGAATTTGGAATGAGCTTCCTGCTGAGACTTTCCCAACGCGCTACAATATGGGGCTTTTTAAAAGGGGTATCATTAAATTTCTTCGAGACCGGCAACGCATTGGTGACACCTCTGGTGTTGCAAATGTCCATAGGCGGCGGTGACCACTTCCCATCAGGTGGGCTGTCTGCCTGTATGCCCGTCGACGGCAATAAAAAAAAAAAAAGAAGTAAAACACTTACTAGAAAATTGTTTGTTCTTCCTCTGATATTTTTTATTTACAAATCTAGAGATCAATTATTGCAAATGTGCCACAAAATATGATGGATGCGTTGATGCGATGTTGCAGTTTGCTTGTGCCGGGCCGGCGTCATCGCTCAGGTGTGAATTTGATATTTGTGATACGCGCCACGATATTTTTTTGATGTTCATGGAAAGAACCGGGAGAATCGGGATGTAATCTTAAGTAACGGTTCTTTAGGCACTATGAAATTCCCAGGATTTCCCGGGAATTACAGTACCGGGATTTCCCGGGAGGATGCCCTTCTCTAGGCGCGGCAGGCACGCATACTTAAGTATGTAATTTTGATTGTGATACTTATTGCACTTTTTGGTGTACATTTTTAGTCAAGGTTCATTTTCATTGGTCGATAGTCTGCATGCTTTTCGTGACACATTGCGTCGCTGCAATGGCTCCCGGCTCAATATTGTTAAAACCACTCGTCAATGCATAGCAACAAGCATGAGGACTATCGACAGAGCTGAAACTGAGCTCTAAAAATTCGAAATCCAAGAACGATGTACGTTAAAAGAAGTAGGACAAAGATTGCAAAGGGAATGCTGAGATGGTTTGGTCATTTAGAAAAGATGGATGTAAGAAGAGTTACGAAAGAGGTATGGCGAGCGAGAATGAGTGGAGAATGCATGAAGAGGTTGATGAATGAAGAGGAAGCGAAAGATGTAGGTATGTTAAGGTGTTCTATAGTCTCTGCCTACCCTATTGGCAGCGCGTGAAGGTATAATGTATGTGTATGTGTATTTATTTCACCATTTGTACTTTATTATGTGTGAATCGTATAGTTCGATAAAGTATTCAAATACATATAAATATTCGTAACTTATTTATTAGTTAGTACAAGTATTTGCAACGACAAGCATTTTTACCATAACGTTTATTATTATTTAACGCACGATAAAACCATGCGATTATCTTTTTGCTAATTGAATAAAAAACAACAATGACAAAGTAGCTATGTCTGTAGGTAATATGATAAAAATGCCAGTCTCAAACGGGAATCAAACCAGCCGTCACTAACTTCTAATCACACAGTCTGATAACTTTACATCTGAAGGTAAATCTAAACTTTGCTCTGCAGTTTATCTGAAGTTTTTATTTTGTGATTGTCTTCAGAGTTCAATAAACTTTACTATTCTATGCATATTATGCTAGAGCTACCTGCCGTCGGTTACAGTGCAAAATCGCGTAACTAACAAAGACTAAAATGCACCTTACTGTCTTCTTAAGTAAGGTGCATTTCAGTGCAGTAAGCATTCAAATTAAATTTGTTAGTTACTCGATATAGCACAATCTCCGGCGCTATGTGAAGCAAAGTTTACATGGGCTAGGCTGGGCTGGGCTTTAATTTGAACCTTCAACTTTGACACTCAGGGTCTGTTATTGATAATTAACTCGTTCCTCAGTGATGATTTTCTGACACAAGTTTGAAAAAGGAACGAGTTCATTGTCTTTTAAAAGGTTTCTGAATACGGCGGTTAGAACGTAGTGCTTAGTGAAAAGTAAAGAGTGACAAATCATCGTAGTTGGTATTAATTCCCAGTTAGTTAAAAATCTTATCAGCAAATTAAGAACAATATTTCCGGAAACATATCAGAGCATTAACAAATTTCCCTATCCATATAAAAATTAAGAAAACTCTTAGAAGTTACCGAGAATTTATTATAACAAGTTTTCACAGTTTCAGAAGTTTTCGTCGGTATTTGTATCTTGGATTAGTGTTCAGTTCAAGAAATATAGTGTTGTTCGGTTAAATTAAGGATTATTTTCGAAAAACTCTATCAGGCATTTTGTCTTTTTGATATTATTGTGTGTTGTCTATCATACCATATCCAGTCTTTAAAGTGGTACTGTGTTCCTCAGATAATGTACCACTACTTCTGGGTGGCGTGCGACGGCATCAGCGACACCATGTTCGCACTCGACCTGGTGGTGCAATTCCGCACTGGCTACCTCGAGCAGGGGCTCATGGTTAGTATGGCTTAAGCACGAAAGTAGTTCTTCCTTCTCTCTATTATTCTTCTTGTCTGTTTTTCCTTTAACTGTCTATCTTTAATTGCGTGCCATAATTTTCTTGCTTTCATTTGTTCTATTGTGTGTTCTATTTCTTTTCCTCCCCTCTTTTCTTCTCAAATTCCTCGTTTTCTTGTTTTCCTTTCTTTTTTCTTCCTTTTACACTTTTCTTTGATGTGTAAAAGAAGCTTTTTAAGCTTGCGTTTTTTATCTTCATAATCTAACTTTCGATATCAGAAAACAAATGTGAAATTACTTTTTCACATGCTTTAACTGTATTTAGTTTTAGCCTATTTTAAACCAAGCTCAGGTGAAACAAGTTTAATTAAGAAATATGTCATGTTAACTATGTAAGAAACATTCAATAGACTTTATCGCTATTTTGGTGTTTTTTTACTTGCATAGGCTTTCACTTTCAAAATAAAGTTACTTAAATCTAAGTAGCTTTAGTTTCGTCCCTATTTCACAATAGAAGCACAGTCAGGCAGGAATGCAAAGGATGTCAGATTTGGAAGAACTACGGTACTAAACATTTTCCATCAAAAATAATAATAAGAAAGGTCGTAAAATGCAACTTTCTATTTTATTGGAGGAGCTTGAGTTATAGCATGACTTTAAAGATGGATGAAATATTTCCAGACCTACGAATATGACGTAACCTTAAAACAATGTCACTAAATATATTTTTCGTGTAAACAAGTAAACTATTTGTAACTGTTCTTAGACATAGATAATGTTCTTCAATAAAGACTGCCCTTAAACCAAAACGACCCATGTACACTTTTGGACATTGAAGCGAACTCCACTTAAGTTAAAAAGTCAGAAATAAATTTCTTGCGCGAATATACACAGAAAAAACGTATCTCTTGTTTTAACGTCATATTTCTTCAAAACATTCGAACTGTCCAGATAGAAGGTTCGGCTTAGAAATACCATGACATTAACCAAGATTCCGTTGATGATGAATCACTCGTTCCTTAGTGTACATTTTTTATACTCAAGTTTGCAAAAGGAACGAAACAATCGTCTCTAAAATATCTCTGAGTATGGCGATAAGTACCTTAACGAACCGTAACCCGGTGGTCTCAGTACGTATGCATATATCTATAGATTGACCTTAATCATTTCCATGGCGGAATCTTTGTATTGCAGCTGGATAAATAATTTGAACCTTCAACTTTGACACAACCTATTAAAATAAGAATGTCGATAAAAACAAAACCTTTGACGATTTTTAATTGAAATCGCTACCAGTGGCGCCATCTTTTGACTTATGAATTCATTATTTCCGTTTCCCATTCATTCACTCATTCAGCCTTTTAATTGTTTCTTAGGCAGTTATTAAACAAGGTCGTTTGATTTAATATCCAGTAAGTTAATACTCTCAACTATTTCATGTTGCCCTAGGATTTTATTTTATGGATGATTTTGTTTTGTAACTATAAAATTATAACAGTAATAATACCTATGAATATAAATGCAATCTCAAGTTTTGAAGTTGATAAATGTTTAAGTATCCTTTATTAGTTAGTATTTTAAAACGCTTATAAAAATGTTTTTCGAATAAAATGCAAAACTATGCTCAGTCCCAATCCGCGTAATATCAGAACACACACAAAGGCTACTTATTTATTTTACGATAATCATGGTTTCAAATATTTTCTCAGGTGTACGACTCCAAAAAGTTGGCGAAGCATTACATGGCTTCGCGTCCGTTTCTTCTAGACATCATTTCGCTGACACCCCTGGACTTGCTGCAACTCCAAATCGGTGTCAACCCTATGCTTCGTTTCCCTAGATTTTTTAAGGTAAGTTAAGAAATTAACTATGTCAAAAGCCACGATTAAGACAAAGTCCGTTAACTAAATATTGACTGAAATTTCTTTAATGCAATCAAAGTTCGGGAAATATTCTTTTACTAAAAGGAGGTCCTACTAATGACCTTCAGATTTCCATCATCAGAACAGCTGTTAGTAATCCAAAGATGGGTTTCACCTGGCTCAAGTTCAAACTGTATAGCGGTAAAAAAAAGTTTTATAGGCTTATTCTACTATTAATTTCGTCAAAAAAGTTTTTTATCCCTTTAATGTATAGCGTTTCGAAAATCGAACGCGTCTTTAAAGTTCATTTCCAAATTTGAATTTTGACAAAGCTATAAATCTTACTTCATAAATTCTAAGATTGAAATTTGCTTAAAATGTATGTTTGAAATTGAACTTTAAAATATACGATGTATATCTACATCATTATAAGTACATTTAAGGGTTAATAACCAAAAATAAAAGTAACCTAAAAAGCCAGGCAACTACAGAATTTAATTTAACAAAACCAACTCCTTACTGAATTTTCACAAATGTGACCAATAAGCAGGGATTTAGAGTGGGGGAGCCGTGAATCGCCATAATGGCCTGAATAAATCTGGCCCGTTCGCGAAATTGCCCTGTCTTGAGCATTCTTAAGTCTATACTCAATAACTGGCTGGCGAATAGGCGTCGGCGAATTTGAATTTCTATCGACTTGATTGGTGTTGGAATAATAATTTCTTATAGAGTTATTGGCGACGAGAATTATTGTGATGGTATTTGCAGTTAAGATTTTGAAAATTTGACTAAATACAGAATTATAAGAGCCATTTCCTTTTAGTTCGCTAATACCTACCGCGTTTATTTAAGAAAGGTACAAAAGTTAAAGAAAAGATACAATAAGACGGATACATTTAAAAATAATAGATGGAAGCAATTAAACTTTATGAATATTAATTTATTATCTTTGAAAGGGTAAGATTAAAATAATATGTATTTCTACCTGGGAAAAAGTTTAACTTCGTACTTTACTATATTAAAACAACTTCCAATTCCAGTTACTCGTGTAAAATACTAAGTGGTTTTATACATTTACATTTGATAGCATAGTTTTTTTGCAGATGTCGGTTAGTTAACTGATTACCGCATAATTTAGCCGTAGTTGCCACTGCGGAACTTGTATTAGGTACCAGTCGGAGTCTTTTCTCAATGCATACCTCTTCACGCAATACCAATTTTGTTAAAAACATATATACAATCACGCCTCTTTCCCATAGGAGTAGGCAGAGAATACTTTCTTCAACTTGCTACAATCCAGACAAACTTCCCTCGCTTCCTCCACACTCAGACTCATACACGTGCATCGGTACCAATTAAAAAGCTCTAGTAAAATTAACCGCAAGGCAACGTTGTAGAGTTAAATGCCTGTTACGATCACGTATGTGTTGTAAGCCGTGGATAAAACAACCATCACTTCCTGACCAGTGTGTAAGTGCAAAAGTGACATACATACATACATACATAAACTCACGCCTTTATTCCCAGAGTGGGGTAGGCAGAGCTACAGAATCTCCAACAACTAAAAAACCCCTTGACAATTCTGTAACCACATTTTGCACACTTCCACTGTGATAAAAGTGACTCAGGGTTCAGAGGGCCTAATATGGGTGCGTTTGTCAGGTGTCAAAATGTGGATAAAGCATCCGTCACTTTCTGACACGTTAACAAGTATGAGAGTGACGGATGCTTTATACACATTTTGTCTCGCAAACAATTTGGAAACAATTACGTAACTTGTCATCTCCTTCCAGGTGTACCGTGCAGTGAGCTGCTATTACACGGTGGAGTCCCGCACTGTGTACCCCAACTTCTGGCGTGTCATCAACCTCATACACATCCTTCTGATCCTGGCTCACTGGTTCGGCTGCTTCTACTTCCTGCTCTCTGAAGCTGAAGGATTCCAGGTGAGCAGAATACTGGTGTTTGTCCTGTGTCAGGTTGCACCTGGAATAACTTCTGGCACGTGATCAACCTCATCCATATTTAGCTCATCCTGGCTTATTGGTTCGGCTGCTTCTACTTTCTGCTGTCTGAAGCTGAGGAGTTTCAGGTGAGCAGAACTCTGGTGTTTATCCTGTATCAGGTTACGACTAGAATAGTTTCTGGCGCGTCATCAATCTCATCCACAACTTGCTGAACCTGGCTCACTGGTTCGATTACTTCTACTTCCTGCGGTCTAAAGATGTAGGGTTCCAGGTGGGCAGAATTCCCCAGTTTTTCCTGTATCAGGTTACGACTAGAATAGTTTTTGAAGCGTCATCAATCTTTGCGCACTGGTTTGGCTGCTTCGACTTCCATGTGACTGAAGCTGAGGGGTTTCAGGTGAGCTGGCGACCCGTGTGTTAAAACAGTGTTTTTTTAATAAAATGCGTATTCACAAAATTGAATAAATCATTTTTATTTACATTTTCAAGTAATACAATCAGGGCAATTATTTTGAATATAATTAAAAAGAATAGAATATAGTCGTACGTACATACAAGAAATGTAAGTATTTATTTTCCCTGGGTTTTTATGTTGATTTGTTTACCCTAATTCTAAAACATAATCCTTTCAACTGGTCGAAATATTAGTAACAGTTACACAATTTTCTCAGATTTAGTTGGATATCTAAAACCTCTCTCGTCTCTACTATAAGTACTAACAACCAGAACAAAAAGTAAAAATATTTCCAGAACAAACGTTGGCGTTGGTAAAAATATGGCCATTAAATGGACTCACGTTAATGAGACGCGTCTGTAACAAGTAATCAGATCCCTTTAGTAACATTTACTTTACGTAACAAGAAAGTTAGAAGTTAGTAGTTTTCGAGAAAACAATGTCCACGCAAATAGCGCATTGAATGCCCGACTTTTTTATTTTTATACAAAATTGGCTCAACATGTGTACAATGCCCAAGACTGGCCAAGAGATGTCCAATTATTATTTAATTAAAGAAACGTAAGCTGATGTTTTCAGGATAGTTTTCGTTCAAGAACACGGCAATCTAAAATAAATTGTAGATAGGTAGGTAGGTAAGGTCCGTTCATTCTTACTTGTCTTATTTAGTAGACAACTTTCTAACCTCAAAATTTACCTTTTTTTGGCTAAAGCAGCTCTTTTGTGGTAAATAAAGTAAGCTGAATAATCATTTTGGACATCACTTGGCCAATGCATTGTCTATGATTGCTTTGTTTTTTAAAATAGCTGTTTTAACTAAAAATGGTTAATTTGGAGGTTAGAAAGTTGTTTACTATAATTCAAGTAAGAATAAACATAAATAAATTAAAGAGTGTACCTATGATTTTGTACTTTGATCAAACAGCCAAGTTATTAAGTATAATATTTTCAACGGTTAACTTCTAAACTCAAGCAATGCAAGTATCGTTCGTATTCCTAGTGAAATAACTTTACTGTCCTAGGTTTTTTAACACCTCGTATTAAGAATACATATAGATTAAATGCACACTACGAGAATGAAACGTTCGTTTGAATTACAAATAACAGAAACAAAAACATGTGATCAATAATTTACCAAATATTCTATTAAGAAACACACGTCGGTGCTACGATAAAATGTCACAACCCTAAAAGTAATAAATTCCCCGAAAGCCTTAGAGTATCCTAAACAAACATAACTGAACGCGTTTCACTACTCAGTATTTTTCTAGAAAAGGTGATGTAGGTCAATTTCTGTTTGAACCTTTGCAGTAGAAAAAACAACATTAAAAAAGTTGAGTTTGTTGTTAAATCATTTACCTATCTGAACTTTTCTCTATTATCAAAGAAACACGTGATGTTTTACACAAAACATAAATTATTAAATTATACTAATCGTTTAATTAACATTTCGATCTGAGATACATTTTAAAAAAATAAACCTATTTTTTAATGTATTTAATAATGTGAGATGGGAAAATATTGAAAATGTATTTTTCCGCATACCAAATTATCGATGTCGTTAGCATGGCCAGTTTCAAACAAATTTTACCGACATAGTGGTAGCTCAATCCTGGCCTAAAAGAGTCAACTCACTCGCCAATACCAAGCTTCAGAGTTTGAAGCATTGGCATAAAGTCGGAGGGTTTTGCGGGTGGTAGGACCTTGTGCAGGGTCCGTCCAGATCGCTACCACCACCTTATCCATTAACCTACCGCCAAACAGCAGTGTTCGCATTGTTGTTTTCCGGTTTGGGGATAAGACAGCCGGTGAAATGACTAGCATAAAGGCATTCCATCTTAGCCCTCAGGGTTGGCAACGCATTTGCGGTCTTAGGATTGCATTGCAGTCTTGTGAATACGAATGTCTATGGGTCACAGTTTCTACTTACCATCAGAAGGCCTGTGTGCTCGTTTTTCATCCCTATGCCATAAAAAAAAGTCGCTTGTCTCTCGGCATTTTACAAGGGGTATTATGGAGAGTGTGCTCAGGAACTACATGACCTCATCCCACCCTCCACTTTCTCACATGGGTCTTCTACACGGGAGGGCTTCCATTCACATGTAATAGAATACCCAATGGTTCGCATGCAGCGGTTTGCTGCGTCGTTTCTTATTAGCACTTTTAAGAAGTGGAACCTGCGTCTGTATTCCCGGAATCTTAATAACCTTGGTATTTTCAAGGCAAGAGTGAATAGGCATTTTCTGGGTAAGCATGTACCTACAACCTTCGTTGTCACTTAACATCAGAGGGCCCAGACAAGATGCACTACGCTAACTAGCGTTTCTCTTCGTTTTGTTTTTAAACCAATCGCGTCACTGCCAGATGACGTGATTCAAAAAGTCACGTGATGTGCCAGTGACGCGATAGGTTTAAAAATTAAACGAATAGAAACAATAGTTAGCGTAATGCATCTTGTCTGCGGGCCCTCAGGTGAGACTGAGGTCAAAGGCAAACCAAGTATTGATATTTTTTTTGTATAAAAACAAGAAAGATCCTGACGAATTTGACAACATCCTCTTTATTAGTACTACCCGTTCATACTTTAATTTTCATCGTTAGAGACATGTCTTTCATAACAATTATGATTCTGCGCCTTTTCATTGAACGGAAGAACGAGGTTAACTGTATAATAAACCGAGTTATCCAACGAGTGGTTACCGCCGCGGGTTAGTTACGTGCTCTTCCCGGTATTAACTAGATTTAGTAATGACTTAGTTAAGTCAACTTGTGAGGTTCAACACGAGGTCTGGTCTAGATTAGGGCCTGTTGTTTGATCAGTACTCAAAATGGTTAAATCTCAAGGAAGTGTGTTAAATTTTCGATTCCTTTTTCGAATTTTTACAATTAGTTAGTTTAACTACTGATCAAACAACATGCCCTAAGTCACGACATGTTTTAAGTTAATCTAGCGGTCCTAGGTTCGATTGATATGGCCAAATGTTTGTGGGATAAGCGCGAGTTATTTGGTTCCTGAGTTTTGGATGTCTTTTATGCATTTAAGTATGTATGATTATCGTTGTTTAGTACAGTCACGAGATTTAATTTGGTACCCACCTTAGGTCCAAAGTCAATTTGACATCCTACAACAATAAGGTTAAGTTTCCTAAAAGTTACAAAGGGCATAGGGATTGTTTGAAGAATGTTGTAATTATTTTTTTCAGCGCTTACGAATGATTTTTACATAGTTATTAAGAGGACCACGAAATACACATAGCTATATGTAATTTATGGCGTTTAATAATATCCAAGATATTTAAGCTTTTAGTATTCAATTTTTGGTACTAAAAGTACGCCCAGGTAATAGTACATTGTGTATTAAGGGTGGTAAAGAAAGAATTACAAACGAGAGTCTGTTAGAAGCCCGAAGCCGAAGGCTGAGGGCTTTAATGACTCGAGCTTTGTATTTCCTTTACCACCCGTGTAACATACAATGTTTTTCATCACAATTGCGCGGAAATGAAATAAAATCAGACAAAAGATCATATTTTTAACTTATTAGCGGCAGACTACGTCATTGTCTGTGACTTACCACAGATAATGTCAAACGTGTTCGGAGTCCGATTCTAGTGACATATGAGATCAATAGTTTATTATGCGAGATTGTTAGGAAATAGTATTCAACTGACATTTCATCTCGAATGAAACTTCATATCGAATGGCACAAGAATTGGGGTCCTGACGTATTGTGATAGTTCGAGTCCACGTATAATATTTAAAAAAAAGCTATTACGCACTTAAGTAACGTAATGGTAAAAAAAATGCCCGCGGGTATTATTTTGGATTTACGGTCGATTTTTCTAGCATGTTAGGACACTATTTACGAGCAAGTGTGATGAAAAAATATTAAATATCTCGGCTCCGATGCACTTAAGAGTAAACATTACATGAAAAAACATGTTTATTTTGAATTATTCTATCATAATTTAATACTTTTACTAATGGCCGCTCACCTTGAAAATTTATGACTTTTACAAATGACAACACTTTTACCCAAACCCCTTTCTTGACATCTCTAATGACATTGACGACTTCAATTTTCTTGAAATGGCTCCCAAATGAATGCTCGTTACCGTACATGTACACCTATAATACAAGCCTAGAGCTAAGTTTGGGACTAGATCAATTTGTGTGAGTTGGTGGATAAAAATGGCATAGAGAAGGCAAACGAGCAAACAGGCCACCTGATGGTAAGTGGAAACTGTGGCCCATAGACATTCGCATTCACAAGACTGCAATGCAATCCTAAGACTGCAAATGCGTTGCCAACCCTGAGGACTAAGACGGAATGCCTCTATGCTAGTCATTTCACCGGCTGTCTTATCCCCAAACCGAAACACAACAATGCGAACACTGCTGTTTAGTGGTAGGTTAATGAATAAGATGGTGGTAGCGAAAAAACGCTATTTGGGCTAACGCAATTGACTATTTATTTGTATCAAGTGTTTTTTTATGAAAATATACTCAGTTTCATGTTAACGAAACTTGCGCAGGTACCAGGTAGATACAAATCAATCTATCTGTATACGTATCCTGAAATGTTACAACAACAGGCTCTCGAGAGATGATTGGCAGCAGATCCATTTGCCGCGAGATTGATAATCCCGATGCGAGGGAGAGATAGCGAGTAGCCGATAAAGCGTGATACACACAGGATCGATATTATTCGATTCACGCGAACAGAATCGAATATCAAGTAAACGATTTTCTAAATCGTTCGGTTAAATCATCTTTGTTTTGCAGTTTCGTTGAAACATTGTTGAAAATATTCAAAATTCGAAATTTTTACATATTTGAGTGAATGTATCGCTTTGGATAAGGCTGTTTTGGTAACACTTTTTCACTTAACAGCAAAAAAAACAGTGTGTCATAAAAATGCCATCGAACGTTAGATGGGCTTCAATAAAGTTAATTAGAGAGATATTATACTTAAAAGTGGCAAGCACAGTAATAAACAACAGTGATTACTGTGCAACCATTTTCTTTAAACCGATCGGCAATATTCGTTTTTCTATGACACACTAGTGACAAATATACTGTCAGTTGCGAGTGCAAGCGTGACAACGATGGCCATCCGAACGGTATTATGAAGCTGGGAATACCGTATTATTATTATATATTATATATTCAGCGAAAATCGCTATTCTGCAGTGTATTAAAGGTAGTTAAAGTTCACTAAGTGTTCTAGTTTGGCAACACTGCCCAAAAGTTCCAATCAAACATGTGTGAAACAGGCCTAACTCTTCGGGTCTCCAGTTTTTACCCGACATTTACTCTCAGATATTCTCGATAATAGCTTGTAAGTAATGTTAACGGCACAGGATCAGGGAATAATGGCTTATACTGCGCAAAGATTCTTTTGAGCCCTCTTCGCTTAGAGTTTGCTTTATTTAGGCATGAAAAGAAAGGTTCTTAGACTTTGAATTGAAGAGATACTTGGCTTAGATGGCGTCCTACTAGACCATGTGTTACTTTGGCGTTATAACTCGAATGTGTATAGGTGCTACTTTCTATCAGATGGGCTGTCTGCGTGTTTGTCTGTCCTTGGCGATGAAGAAGTGACAGTTAGTTGTGTAGTAGTTTGATTTTCTTTAACTAGTCAAAAGATTATTAATCAATTCATTCTTTATTTTAAGAATATCGTGTTAAATGTAAACCAACTAACAGGATCCCAAGGTACAGGCCCAGCCTAGTTTGGGGTCCACATGATATCGTACCAACCTTCTTTGTATGTATTTTTTTATTCCCAGTTAAGACTGCACCGAGCAAACGTTGAGCGTCCAGTGGCGCCCTCATGACTATTATTGTGTTTTCTAACAAACTAAAGAATTTCCTTGCAATCAGACGATAAGTTTTTGTAGCGCAAGTAAAAATACAAATTATGGGATACGTAATAAACTTTAATAACAATTACCCGTTAAGTGAATTGTTATTAAACTATGGGATGTACCCTATAAGTAGTGTTTTCATTTGCAGTACATAAAGCTACCGACCAATTTCAAGAAAATACAATAATAGTAATGAGGGCGCCACTGTACATTCGGTGTTCGCTCGGCGCAGTCTTAAATTAAAAAGGGTTGCCATGCCAACAGGCGAACATCCGAAAAATATGAAACTAAATTCCAAATTGACGTTGCATGTAACATCACGTAACTTAATTAAAATGATAATTAAGTGGCTTAATCTAACATTCTCTTGGTTCGAGTGTAGTTAATTAAGCCAAAACAAAATGAAAGATAAGTAATCCTCATCCCATCAAAATTTAAGTACGTAGATAGCATGACATTGACAGCGTAAAGCGCTGAATTTAATGGCTGTGTCATACGTCAAAGCTACGTCGTAATTAATGTTTATCAGCGTAAAGCGCTTTATTGCGTTAGGACTATAAGGAGTAGTAAGTAGCGTGGAACGAATACAAATAATATTACTTAAGATATCCTACTTGAGTATCTTAACAGGGTTAGCTTTATCTTAAACGTAGAAGGAATTATGTATGAACATAATGATGTAATTCAATGTTTACTTCATGAAAATGTAATGAAAATACATTCAAAACTGGTCTTAATTTACAAAAAGAGAGTATCATTATTTGCTTATAATAGGATATTTTCTGATTAAATATCAGAAATATTATATCGTAAGTACCTGTTGACTAAATAGATTTAAATGCTTAACAAAGAGAAAGAGATAGAGCAAAAATTACTAATAGCTTTTTCATAATATCCACAACTAATTCTAAAATCGTGGAAACGGACTAGATTTAGTGGGTTAGAAAGGCTCGGAGCTCAGTTTGTATGGAAACATTACCACAAACACTGCGGAACACAACTATATGTTAGAGTGGCTACGATGTATTTCCATCTCACTCTAACGTATAGTTTTGCGTCCTGCAGTGTTTGCGGCAAAAACCAAGCATATGGAGCTGGCATTATGATAGTAAGACAATCATCGACATGCGTGTGCGCCATTTTTTTCTGAATAACTGTAAAAGAGATCACCAAAAGTGAAATGCAAGATACAAACTTTTTAAACTGCTAATTAAATGCACTGTGACCTCTTGTAACAGGTCGGCCATATAAACTCCATGTTAAATTCTGTTTTGCTAGAAAAACGTAGGAACAAATAAATCATGGTTGGCTTATATCTTAATTATTTTTATAGCTATTCGAAATATATTTTTTCTTAAATGTTTGTTATATGAATCAGCATTTATTGAAACTGTAAAAAAGTGTAGTTAATAGATACCTACTATCATTACAACCAAAAAAAAACTCTTAAGCAATCTACTTTATTAAGTACTTTGTCTTTATTTTTATGTTAGTACATAAAAGTTTTTTATTTCATTGCCAACTACGGTGTATCTAAGGTGAAGGTACCAATTATGGACACTTTTAGCAGACAGGCACCAGTAATGGACACTTCACTCTTAATTCAAATTTCACGTGGTCTTAAATTGACTGTCGCAAAACAAATGAATATTACCTTCTTTAAAATAAAAATCAAGTGTCCATTATAGCACACATGGCACACTGGACATGATAGCAAGTAGGTTTGATTGCCCCTACATGGTTCACTGTATGCAGAACCATGTAGGAAGCAATCGTACTTACTAGTAATTGTGTTTTAGTTTTTAGTTGTGAAAGTTTTTGTGTAATTTTAATTTTATTTATGTTTCTATTTTTAACTTTAATTTTGATTTTAATTTTTAATGTTTGTGCAATATGGAAATGAATTTCTGAAATAAATAATTTTGAATTTGAACTTTGAATTATTGGTGCCTCGTCCATTACTGGTCCCATCACTCTAATGGCATTTATTGCCAGTTATGAATTCAAAGTGAGCTCACTATTTAACTTCTGCAGCGTTAATTTGATCTTGGAAGCCTTTCTTGATTGCCGGAGTAATTACTTCCTGGAATAAGATTAGTCTGGATGGTGTTGCCACTTTATATGTTTTAATTTCAATTGGACTTATTCTGAATGCCGAACGATTAGTATTTTCTTAAGACATTGCGATACAGACAGACCGACTTCTGACAAGTACCTACCTTATTTAAATATCAGGGACAACCTCACACATATTGACCTAGTAAGTAGTAGTAGTCAAGGGTACCAATATGTATACACTACAAAGTCTCAAAAATATGTACGCAGACCTTATTACTATAGAAATAAGGTCTTTGTGTACATATTTTTGCACCTTCGTATGAATATTTATTTTTACCCTTGACTGTACCAGACTTAGCTCTGGGCTTCTACTGTGGGTAGATGGCAACGATAATCATTCTTATATGTATATAGAAATTAATACTTTTATACATAGAAAACACTCATGAATCAGAAACAAATACTCGCACTCATCATACAAATATTTGCTCTAACCTGGAATTGAACCCGGGACCGCTAGCTACGCAAGCAGGGTCAATACCAACTAGGTTAACTGCATCGTCGCAAATCTAAATTGACAATCACTGTCACTCTTAAGACTGCGCCGAGCAAACGCCGAGCGTCCAGTGGCGCCCTCATTCATTACTATTATTGTGTTTTATAATTAACTAAACAATTTCCTTGGAATCAGACGATACCTTTTTGTATTGCACGTAAAAACACAATGTATGGAATACGTAACAAACTTTAATAACAATTACCCTTTGAGTAGTCAGCTTAACGGAAAAAGGTGGCCACTTTTTTCCGTTAAGTTGATAACTCGAAGGTGAATTGTTATTAAACTATGTGATATACCCTATAAGTTGTGTTTTCATTTGTAGTACAAAAAACTACCGTCTAATTTCAAGAAAATACCGGCGCAGTCTTAAACTATACAATATGAAACCTGAGGCTGTATAGAAAATGCATTACGCTAACTAGCGTTTCTATTCATTTCGTTTTTAAACCAATCGCGTCACTGGTAGATGACGTGGTATGAAAAGTCACGTGATCTACCAGTGACGGGATTGGTTTAAGAACGAAACGAATAGAAACGCTAGTTAGCGTAGTGCATAGCAAGAGCCTCAGATATGGGCAGATTTTAAAATCTATGTACAGTCAACAGCAAAAGAAACTGATGAAATAGGGTCCCAAAATTATCTATACAATACATTAAGTCAAATGCTACGGACTATTGTAGTTGATCAAAAGTAAATGAGCTCAATAACGTGTCATAATAAGTGATCACCATTATTTCGATTTTTGAAAACTCAATGACAGTTTAAGTCATCGTTGAACATTTCGAATTAAAGTTTTAACTATAAAATCTTGGTTTTGGGACAACCTCGGAGTACTTCGGTTAATATCGGTTATGTTCGTCGAAAAACATGCGAAGTGACAAAATAGCAATCTCCCTTACGCCAAGATTTAAAATAAGTTTTTATTACATCTTGGAATTATTTGCCATAAATCCTTCTTTTGCCGATATTGTTGGAATGTCGTTATTTTGGTATTCAATTCACGTTTGACGCTTTTGATAGAAATGTCATGTCAGGCTTCTGTTTTGCACAGCTGTTATGATCACTTTCTTTTGACTAATTAAAACATCAATTAATTTAGCACTTTAATATAACATGTTATATTTGGGATGCCATGACAATAGATATTTTGAAATGTTGATTTTGATCACTTACTTTTGACGTTGACTGTACTTTGTCTTTACAATGTTTTTGACCTATTGTTTTGTCCCAGGGTGACTGGGCCTACCCCCACCGTCCAGGAGACTACGCCACCCTAACCCGGAAGTACCTCGGGTCCCTCTACTGGTCCACGCTCACTCTGACCACCATTGGAGACCTGCCCACGCCGGAAACCAATGCTGAGTAAGTACTCTTATTCATATGGTTTAATAGAACCTTTTTTTAAATATCTATTTCTACAGGGTGAAAGTCAGTGCGCTGATTTATATGTCCATGGTTGTTTTTTTTACGAGTTCAAGTTTTTTTTTAATAAGTAGTAATTAACATTAATATGAAATTCTGAGCTGAGAAAGTTCTTTTATTCATTTCGTGTAATGGAAGTTTTTTTTTTAAATAACTAGTAGGTAGTTACAGATCATTGAGCCGATTTATACGATATGGACAATATTATGTATTTTATTACGAGTAAAAAAAAAACTTTGTTTGAAAATAGTAATAAATATTAATACCTATCAAATCTAGTATTATGTATAAATCTCGGTTTTTTATGAAATGTAAGTCTCATAACCACACTATTGATTAAAAGTAACTCCCGGGTTTTTTTCGGTGAAATAATTAATGAATGCTTAATACCTATCACTATTACATTAAAAGAAGCATAATTATTTAAACATATTTGGAAAACCTTTCACGTAAACAGATTAAATAAACTCATTCTATTGCTGATTACAAATACGTGTTTGAAATATAAGACCTAAAAAAATCTAAATTTATTTTACATCCCTTTACACGTAATAATACTACTATTATTACTATAGTACGTGTAGACAAAAACAGGTAGATTTTATAATGTTAACAAGATTTTTAAGAAAAAAACATAAATCAGTTACGTGAGCTCCTAAACAAAAACTTCTTTAGCATAAAAAAAATAATAACGTCTCAGTTCTGTGCCTGAATTTATTTACTCCAAAGAATCTGTTAACAAGCCGAAATTAATTTACAAATGGCGTCGTTGGAATTCAGAATTAAAACGCAGCCACGAAACAAGGGTGATTATGGAATACTTGGCAATTTTAATTGGATTCCCTTAACGATTAATGCTATTGGAGGTTCGTTAAAAACTCTCAAATTCAACGGAGTTTTCTAAACAATTTAATTGTTTGTTTAACAATCTTAACGGATTTGTTCGCGCTTGGCATCGCTACAATTACTTATAAATCTATTCAACTACATTTTAATGTATTTTTTTTAAAAACTGCTATTTATAAAATGCTCAATAATGAATTACCGTTATTAGATTAGGTACGTGTCTGTCTGTCTAAAATTGGTCCTAAATAGGCTCCGGAACCGGCTCATCGGATTTTAATTAAAAAAATCAGCAATCAAAACAGGGATTTTAACTTTAAATTTCGTGTGTTTCATTTTAAAACAAATCGTGTTTTCATTTAGTTGACATTACTTAAGATTTCAATTGATGTTTTATTTGTATTAAATTCTATAGGTTTATCTACCAGCGAGGTTTCTTACGAGTATATTTTGGTATTATTAAACATGTTCTCGAGTTTACTGAAGGGGGATTACATCCGTAATCATTTTCTGATACGATGAGTAAATTCAGAAGCAATGGGTAAAGCTATCAACCATTTCCGTAAAGATATCTCGTAAATGCAAATACGGTAAAAAATAAATACAGCGATATTTTCGGCTTGATTTTGAAGGCTTGTGTTATATTGAACTGTTTATAGAAACATTTTAACAAAACTAACATTTCTGTAAGTCTAATTAAAAACTTGAAACTTGTTGTTTGCTACATGTTGGAGTTTTCTAGTTCACATAGCTTTATGATATGATACCGGAATGAAAAAGTTTGTTTAAAAGGATAACTTTGTCGTAAGTTAAAAACAAATGTTAGGTAGCATGGCTCCTGTTTGAGTTTGTTTTACATTGTAACAGTAAAATTAAAACTAATTTAATCATAAAGTAACTAAATGTTAATAAATTTAACATCATTTTTTAGTACTTGTAAACAAATTTTTAAAACACTCACACAGTTACACCGTGTATATTTAATAGATTTCAAAACTGATTAACCGTTTTCCATCAAATCTAGCACATAAACATCCAGATAAAACTAGTTTTCAATAAAAAAAAATGCTTTATCCATTTGGGATTCACGAAACAACAGATAGACATAAAGACATAGACGTCAAACTTATAATAAATAAACTCTCTGTTTGGTTTTGTCTGAAAACAGAAAATTTAGTATGAATGTGTTCAACAATGATAAGCGAGTTGAGCATATCCACCTGTGAAATTCCAACTAGGTGCTGCAAAAATGAATAAAAGATATATGCAATGCGCTGCAATTCACATTTCGTCTCGCGACTGAATAATTTCTAGTAACTTGTCGGAATTTGAAGCCTAGGGCCCGTATTACGGTCGCCTTTACCGCGGTGGTTAAAGCATCCGTCACTCTCTCACTTACATACTGGTCAGAAAGTGATAGATGTTTTATACATGCTTATCCACATCGGTAAACATAATAGGCCCGCTGCACCCGTTTCAAAGTCGCGGTTATCGCAGTACACTAATGTAGATAAAGCATCCGTCACTCTCACACTTACGTATTGGTTAGAGAGCGACTAACGCTTTTATCTACGTTTGTCCACATCGATAAACACAAATATAATAGGGCTGCTTTTTATATTATAAGCATTGATCATGTGTTATTTTGCGGTGAATCTACTAAGGCCGTAGCAGGATAAGGGAAGAAAAAATGCCCTTGATGATTAAGAGCTGTTTTTTTTTTCTATAGTTACTTACATCCTATTAGTGCTATTGTGCCAAGTTTTGTTGAAAAATTCCCAGTGGTTCAGCCGAGAAAAAATAAAAACCGAAATAATTAAATATGACTTTTCTCTAAAACTATATAACTTTAATGTAACATTATTTTATCATTTTGTTAGGCTTAATAAAATATATGTTTTAAGAGAAAATGGACTCTCTATCTTTAACACTTATGTAAAAAACAGGTAAGTCAAAATTTTAAATATTATTATTTTTTACTTATGATTGAGGTACCACTCTATTTGTTATTTCTAAATAAGCCTTACTTAACGATCTATCTTACATATTAATTTGATGGATTAAATCGGAAAGCAACTGTGTCAAAACTAAATAAATAATTGGGTTGGATTTCATTACATTATATTAGTAAGCTATTCTGACACCGCCAAAGAACCAAAGCATAAATCCTCTTTACAAATAAATAACATCACAACAAGTTTTGACAGTTACAGTGACGTCAGCCTTTTCTGATTACTAAAAATGTCACCATTTTAGCTAATGAAATAAAATACGCTTATTTTAATCATTGTTGCTATTTGTATATAACAATTTAAAGGTTAAAATCGGTCAGTAACTGTAAAATTTAAAGTAAAATCCTTTTTGGGTATCATTTCATGATTATGAAATTTTATTTAAAACTACTCCGTCACGCATAAATCCTCTTTCTAACGATAAATAAAAACTTATTTTGACAGTAATAGCGATGTGGTATTGTTTTAATGGTATATGTCATTTTATGCATGTTAGAAGATAATTCTTAGCTTCAAAAATGAATTCAAAAGCAAATACTATCAAAAAAATATTTGCAAAACAACCCAACTCACTGTATAATCTCGCAATGGTAAAAGTGAGTAGTATTATTATAAAGGCAAACCACTTTTTCCAAAATTCATTACCATATTATTAAACTTTGAGCAGACTTTTTTTGAATAATGGAATTCACGTTACTGTCAATGAAAATAGCGATGAGGATTAGAGGGTAGTTCCGCGGTCGTTTCAACCGCTCTCATTACCTTCCTCGCATTAATGTCGAATTTCCTGTAGATTAGGATAGCATGTTCATTTATTTTTTAGAGGTCAGGGCACTGTATATTATATTTTATTCTAGAATAAGCGTATTTTATTTCATTAGCTAAAATGGTGACATTTTTAGTAATCAGAAAAGGCTGACGTCACTGTAACTGTCAAAACTTGTTGTGATGTTATTTATTTGTAAAGAGGATTTATGCTTTGGTTCTTTGGCGGTGTCAGAATAGCTTACTAATATAATGTAATGAAATCCAACCCAATTATTTATTTAGTTTTGACACAGTTGCTTTCCGATTTAATCCATCAAATTAATATGTAAGGTAGATCGTTAAGTAAGGCTTATTTAGAAATAACAAATAGAGAGTCAATCATAAGTAAAAAATAATAATATTTAAAATGTTGACTTACCTATTTTTTACATAAGTGTTAAAGATAGAGAGTCCATTTTCTCTTAAAACATATATTTTATTAAGCCTAACAAAATGATAAAATAATGTTACATTAAAGTTTTATAGTTTTAGAGAAAAGTCATATTTAATTATTTCGGTTTTATTTTTTCTCGGCTGAACCACTGGGAATTTTTCAACAAAACTTGGCACAATAGCACTAATAGATGTAAGTAACTATATAAAAAAAAACCAGCCCATTAGCATAAAAGGGCATTTGCCCTTCCCTTATCCTGCTACGGCCTTTAGTTTACTTTTACCAACTAACCATATTTTTTAACATACTGTATAATGATATTAGGTTTTCTTCTCTTAGGCCCGTATTAATAAACACATCTTGGCTGAGAGGCCCGTCACCAGATACGTCAAAGTAAACGTCAAACGATAGAACACTGTCATTTTTGACGCATCTCGAGACGAGCATTAGAATTGAGATTAGTTTATTAATACAGCCCTTAATGTATTAATTTTACATAATACAGCGTGTTCTTATTATATAGCAATATTTGTTTGTTCCTAATAAACTCATTGACTAATAAAGTACTCTTTGACCTTAGAAAAGGGAAGGTTGTGAGACAAAATTTTCTTCTGTGATTACCTATTTGTATAAATTGGAAAAACTTTTATTTTTTATTACACTTTCTCTTTCTTTATGCAGGTCATACACGTTAGGACTTGCATGAGGGTTTTATTCTTGTATACCTAGATAACTGTCAGGCAAATCCAAG